>OZ023229.1:0-355143 GCA_964006125.1 Cryptus viduatorius
AAAGTCATCGATTTGTCCAAAGTCGTCGAATTTGTCGAAAGTCGTCGAATTTGTCCAAAAATGTCCGACATTGTCGAAAATGGTCGAATTTGTCCAAAGTCGTCGAATTTGTCGAATGTCGTCGAATTTGTCGAATGTCGTCGAATTTGTCGAAAATCGTCGAATTTGTCCAAAGTCGTCGAATTTGTCCAAAGTCGTCGAATTTGTCCAAAAATGTCCGACATTGTCGAAAATGGTCGAATTTGTCCAAAGTCGTCGAATTTGTCCAAAAATGTCCGACATTGTCGAAAGTCGTCGAATTTGTCGAAAGTCGTCGAATTTGTCCAAAGTCGTCGAATTTGTCCGAATTCGTCGAATTTGTCCAAAGTCGTCGAATTTGTCCAAAAATGTCGGACATTGTCGAAAGTGGTCGAATTTGTCGAAAATGGTCGAATTTGTCCAAAGTCGTCGAATTTGTCGAAAGTCGTCGAATTTGTCCAAAGTCTTTGAATTTGTCCAAAAATGTCCGAAATTGTCGAAAGTAGTCGAATTTGTCCAAAGTCATCGAATTTGTCCAAAGTCGTCGAATTTTTCGAAAGTCGTCGAATTTTTCCAAAAATGTCCGACATTGTCGAAAATGGTCGAATTTGTCGAAAATGGTCGAATTTGTCCAAAATCGTCGAATTTGTCGAAAGTCGTCGAATTTGTCGAAAATCGTCGAATTTGTCGAAAGTCGTCGAATTTGTCCGAAGTCGTCGAATTTGTCCGAAGTCGTCAAATTTGTCCAAAAATGTCCGACATTGTCGAAAATGGTCGAATTTGTCGAAAATGGTCGAATTTGTCCAAAGTCGTCGAATTTGTCGAAAGTCGTCGAATTTGTCCCAAGTCGTCGAATTTGTCGAAAATGGTCGAATTTGTCCAAAGTCGTCGAATTTGTCCAAAGTCGTCAAATTTGTCCAAAAATGTCCGACATTGTCGAAAATGGTCGAATTTGTCGAAAATGGTCGAATTTGTCCAAAAATGTCGGACATTGTCGAAAGTGGTCGAATTTGTCGAAAATGGTCGAATTTGTCGAAAGTCGTCGAATTTGTCCAAAGTCGTCAAATTTGTCCAAAAATGTCCGACATTGTCGAAAATGTCCGACATTGTCGAAAATGGTCGAATTTGTCCAAAGTCGTCGAAATTGTCGAAAGTCGTCGAATTTGTCCAAAAATGTGGGACATTGTCGAAAGTGGTCGAATTTGTCGAAAATGGTCGAATTTCTCGAAAATGGTCGAATTTGTCGAAAATGGTCGAATTTGTCGAAAGTCGTCGAATTTGTCCAAAGTCGTCGAATTTGTCCAAAGTCGTCGAATTTGTCCAAAAATGTCGGACATTGTCGAAAGTGGTCGAATTTGTCGAAAATGGTCGAATTTGTCGAAAGTCGTCGAATTTGTCCAAAGTCGTCAAATTTGTCCAAAAATGTCCGACATTGTCGAAAATGGTCAAATTTGTCCAAAGTCGTCGAATTTGTCCAAAGTCGTCGAATTTGTCCAAAGTCGTCGAATTTGTCCGAATTCGTCGAATTTGTCCAAAGTCGTCGAATTTGTCCGAATTCGTCGAATTTGTCCAAAAATGTCGGACATTGTCGAAAGTGGTCGAATTTGTCGAAAATGGTCGAATTTGTCGAAAATGGTCGAATTTGTCCAAAGTCGTCGAATTTGTCCCAAGTCGTCGAATTTAACCAAAGTCGTCGAATTTGTCGAAAGTCGTCGAATTTGTCCCAAGTCGTCGAATTTAACCAAAGTCGTCGAATTTGTACATAGTCGTCGAATTTGTCCAAAAATGTCGGACATTGTCGAAAGTGGTCGAATTTCTCGAAAATGGTCGAATTTGTCCAAAGTCGTCGAATTTGTCGAAAATGGTCGAATTTGTTCAAAGTCGTCGAATTTGTCGAAAATGGTCGAATTTGTCCAAAGTCGTCGAATTGTCCAAAGTCGTCGAATTTGTCCAAAGTCGTCAAATTTGACCAGTCATCGAATTTGTCCAAAGTCGTCGAATTTGTCCAAAGTCGTCGAATTTGTCCAAAGTCGTCGAATTTGTCCAAAGTCGTCGAATTTGTCCGAATTCGTCGAATTTGTCCAAAGTCGTCGAATTTGTCCGAATTCGTCGAATTTGTCCAAAAATGTCGGACATTGTCGAAAGTGGTCGAATTTGTCGAAAATGGTCGAATTTGTCGAAAATGGTCGAATTTGTCCAAAGTCGTCGAATTTGTCCCAAGTCGTCGAATTTAACCAAAGTCGTCGAATTTGTCGAAAGTCGTCGAATTTGTCCCAAGTCGTCGAATTTAACCAAAGTCGTCGAATTTGTACATAGTCGTCGAATTTGTCCAAAAATGTCGGACATTGTCGAAAGTGGTCGAATTTCTCGAAAATGGTCGAATTTGTCCAAAGTCGTCGAATTTGTCGAAAATGGTCGAATTTGTTCAAAGTCGTCGAATTTGTCGAAAATGGTCGAATTTGTCCAAAGTCGTCGAATTTGTCAAAAATAGTCGAATTTGTCCAAAGTCGTCGAATTTGTCCAAAAATGTCGGACATTGTCGAAAATGTTCGAATTTGTCCAAAGTCGTCGAATTTGTCGAAAGTCGTCGAATTTGTCCAAAGTCTTTGAATTTGTCCAAAAATGTCCGAAATTGTCGAAAGTAGTCGAATTTGTCCAAAGTCATCGAATTTGTCCAAAGTCGTCGAATTTGTCGAAAGTCGTCGAATTTGGCCAAAAATGTCCGACATTGTCGAAAACAGTCGAATTTGTCGAAAATGGTCGAATTTGTCCAAAGTCGTCGAATTTGTCGAAAGTCGTCGAATTTGTCCAAAGTCATCGAATTTGTCCAAAGTCGTCGAATTTGTCGAAAGTCGTCGAATTTGTCCAAAAATGTCCGACATTGTCGAAAATGGTCGAATTTGTCGAAAATGGTCGAATTTGTCCAAAGTCGTCGAATTTATCGAATGTCGTCGAATTTGTCGAATGTCGTCGAATTTGTCCAAAGTCGTCGAATTTATCGAATGTCGTCGAATTTGTCGAATGTCGTCGAATTTGTCCAAAGTCGTCGAATTTGTCCAAAGTCGTCGAATTTGTCCAAAAATGTCCGACATTGTCGAAAATGGTCGAATTTGTCCAAAGTCGTCGAATTTGTCCAAAAATCTCCGACATTGTCGAAAGTCGTCGAATTTGTCGAAAGTCGTCGAATTTGTCCAAAAATGTCCGACATTGTCGAAAATGATCGAATTTGTCGAAAGTCGTCGAATTTGTCCGAATTCGTCGAATTTGTCCAAAAATGTCGGACATTGTCGAAAGTGGTCGAATTTGTCGAATGTCGTCGAATTTGTCGAAAATCGTCGAATTTGTCCAAAGTCGTCGAATTTGTCCAAAGTCGTCGAATTTGTCCAAAAATGTCCGACATTGTCGAAAATGGTCGAATTTGTCCAAAGTCGTCGAATTTGTCCAAAAATGTCCGACATTGTCGAAAGTCGTCAAATTTGTCGAAAGTCGTCGAATTTGTCCAAAAATGTCCGACATTGTCGAAAGTCGTCGAATTTGTCCGAATTCGTCGAATTTGTCCAAAAATGTCGGACATTGTCGAAAGTGGTCGAATTTGTCGAAAATGGTCGAATTTGTCCAAAGTCGTCGAATTTGTCGAAAGTCGTCGAATTTAACCAAAGTCGTCGAATTTGTCCCAAGTCGTCGAATTTAACCAAAGTCGTCGAATTTGTCCAAAAATGTCGGACATTGTCGAAAGTCGTCAAATTTGTCGAAAGTCGTCGAATTTGTCCAAAAATGTCCGACATTGTCGAAAGTCGTCGAATTTGTCCGAATTCGTCGAATTTGTCCAAAAATGTCGGACATTGTCGAAAGTGGTCGAATTTGTCGAAAATGGTCGAATTTGTCCAAAGTCGTCGAATTTGTCGAAAGTCGTCGAATTTAACCAAAGTCGTCGAATTTGTCCCAAGTCGTCGAATTTAACCAAAGTCGTCGAATTTGTCCAAAAATGTCGGACATTGTCGAAAGTGGTCGAATTTCTCGAAAATGGTCGAATTTGTCGAAAATGGTCGAATTTGTCCAAAGTCGTCGAATTTGTCGAAAATGGTCGAATTTGTCCAAAGTCGTCGAATTTGTCGAAAATAGTCGAATTTGTCGAAAATGGTCGAATTTGTCCAAAGTCGTCGAATTTGTCGAAAATGGTCGAATTTGTCCAAAGTCGTCGAATTTGTCGAAAATAGTCGAATTTGTCCAAAGTCGTCAAATTTGTCCAAAGTCGTCAAATTTGTCCAAAAATGTCCGACATTGTCGAAAATGGTCGAATTTGTCGAAAATGGTCGAATTTGTCCAAAGTCGTCGAATTTGTCGAAAATGGTCGAATTTGTCCAAATTCGTCGAATTCGTCGAAAGTCGTCGAATTTGTCCAAAGTCGTCGAATTTGTCCAAAAATGTCGGACATTGTCGAAAGTGGTCGAATTTGTCGAAAATGGTCGAATTTGTCGAAAGTCGTCGAATTTGTCCAAAGTCGTCAAATTTGTCCAAAAATGTCCGACATTGTCGAAAATGGTCAAATTTGTCCAAAGTCGTCGAAATTGTCGAAAGTCGTCGAATTTGTCCAAAAATGTCGGACATTGTCGAAAGTGGTCGAATTTGTCGAAAATGGTCGAATTTGTCGAAAATGGTCGAATTTGTCGAAAATGGTCGAATTTGTCGAAAGTCGTCGAATTTGTCCAAAGTCGTCAAATTTGTCCAAAAATGTCCGACATTGTCGAAAATGGTCAAATTTGTCAAAAATGGTCGAATTTGTCGAAAGTGGTCGAATTTGTCGAAAGTCGTTGAATTTGTCGAAAGTCGTCGAATTTGTCCAAAGTCGTCGAATTTGTCCAAAGTCGTCGAATTTGTCCAAAGTCGTCGAATTTGACCAAAGTCATCGAATTTGTCCAAAGTCGTCGAATTTGTCCAAAGTCGTCGAATTTGTCCAAAGTCGTCAAATTTGTCCAATGTCGTCAAATTTGTCCAAAAATGTCGGACATTGTCGAAAATGTTCGAATTTGTCGAAAATGGTCGAATTTGTCCAAAGTCGTCGAATTTGTCCAAAGTCGTCGAATTTGTCCAAAGTCGTCAAATTTGTCCAAAGTCGTCGAATTTGTCCAAAAATGTCCGACATTGTCGAAAATGATCGAATTTGTCCAAAGTCGTCGAATTTGTCCGAATTCGTCGAATTTGTCCAAAGTCGTCGAATTTGTCCGAATTCGTCGAATTTGTCCAAAAATGTCGGACATTGTCGAAAGTGGTCGAATTTGTCGAAAATGGTCGAATTTGTCGAAAATGGTCGAATTTGTCCAAAGTCGTCGAATTTGTCCCAAGTCGTCGAATTTAACCAAAGTCGTCGAATTTGTCGAAAGTCGTCGAATTTGTCCCAAGTCGTCGAATTTAACCAAAGTCGTCGAATTTGTACATAGTCGTCGAATTTGTCCAAAAATGTCGGACATTGTCGAAAGTGGTCGAATTTCTCGAAAATGGTCGAATTTGTCCAAAGTCGTCGAATTTGTCGAAAATGGTCGAATTTGTTCAAAGTCGTCGAATTTGTCGAAAATGGTCGAATTTGTCCAAAGTCGTCGAATTTGTCAAAAATAGTCGAATTTGTCCAAAGTCGTCGAATTTGTCCAAAAATGTCGGACATTGTCGAAAATGTTCGAATTTGTCCAAAGTCGTCGAATTTGTCGAAAGTCGTCGAATTTGTCCAAAGTCTTTGAATTTGTCCAAAAATGTCCGAAATTGTCGAAAGTAGTCGAATTTGTCCAAAGTCATCGAATTTGTCCAAAGTCGTCGAATTTGTCGAAAGTCGTCGAATTTGGCCAAAAATGTCCGACATTGTCGAAAACAGTCGAATTTGTCGAAAATGGTCGAATTTGTCCAAAGTCGTCGAATTTGTCGAAAGTCGTCGAATTTGTCC
Source organism: Cryptus viduatorius (assembly GCA_964006125.1). Classification (NCBI taxonomy): domain Eukaryota; kingdom Metazoa; phylum Arthropoda; class Insecta; order Hymenoptera; family Ichneumonidae; genus Cryptus; species Cryptus viduatorius. The sequence goes on from OZ023229.1 coordinate 5,951, forward strand.
AAAGTCATCGAATTTGTCCAAAGTCGTCGAATTTGTCGAAAGTCGTCGAATTTGTCCAAAAATGTCCGACATTGTCGAAAATGGTCGAATTTGTCGAAAATGGTCGAATTTGTCCAAAGTCGTCGAATTTATCGAATGTCGTCGAATTTGTCAAATGTCGTCGAATTTGTCCAAAGTCGTCGAATTTATCGAATGTCGTCGAATTTGTTGAATGTCGTCGAATTTGTCCAAAGTCGTCGAATTTGTCCAAAGTCGTCGAATTTGTCCAAAAATGTCCGACATTGTCGAAAATGGTCGAATTTGTCCAAAGTCGTCGAATTTGTCCAAAAATCTCCGACATTGTCGAAAGTCGTCGAATTTGTCGAAAGTCGTCGAATTTGTCCAAAAATGTCCGACATTGTCGAAAATGATCGAATTTGTCGAAAGTCGTCGAATTTGTCCGAATTCGTCGAATTTGTCCAAAAATGTCGGACATTGTCGAAAGTGGTCGAATTTGTCGAATGTCGTCGAATTTGTCGAAAATCGTCGAATTTGTCCAAAGTCGTCAAATTTGTCCAAAGTCGTCGAATTTGTCCAAAAATGTCCGACATTGTCGAAAATGGTCGAATTTGTCCAAAGTCGTCGAATTTGTCCAAAAATGTCCGACATTGTCGAAAGTCGTCAAATTTGTCGAAAGTCGTCGAATTTGTCCAAAAATGTCCGACATTGTCGAAAGTCGTCGAATTTGTCCGAATTCGTCGAATTTGTCCAAAAATGTCGGACATTGTCGAAAGTGGTCGAATTTGTCGAAAATGGTCGAATTTGTCCAAAGTCGTCGAATTTGTCGAAAGTCGTCGAATTTAACCAAAGTCGTCGAATTTGTCCCAAGTCGTCGAATTTAACCAAAGTCGTCGAATTTGTCCAAAAATGTCGGACATTGTCGAAAGTCGTCAAATTTGTCGAAAGTCGTCGAATTTGTCCAAAAATGTCCGACATTGTCGAAAGTCGTCGAATTTGTCCGAATTCGTCGAATTTGTCCAAAAATGTCGGACATTGTCGAAAGTGGTCGAATTTGTCGAAAATGGTCGAATTTGTCCAAAGTCGTCGAATTTGTCGAAAGTCGTCGAATTTAACCAAAGTCGTCGAATTTGTCCCAAGTCGTCGAATTTAACCAAAGTCGTCGAATTTGTCCAAAAATGTCGGACATTGTCGAAAGTGGTCGAATTTCTCGAAAATGGTCGAATTTGTCGAAAATGGTCGAATTTGTCCAAAGTCGTCGAATTTGTCGAAAATGGTCGAATTTGTCCAAAGTCGTCGAATTTGTCGAAAATAGTCGAATTTGTCGAAAATGGTCGAATTTGTCCAAAGTCGTCGAATTTGTCGAAAATGGTCGAATTTGTCCAAAGTCGTCGAATTTGTCGAAAATAGTCGAATTTGTCCAAAGTCGTCAAATTTGTCCAAAGTCGTCAAATTTGTCCAAAAATGTCCGACATTGTCGAAAATGGTCGAATTTGTCGAAAATGGTCGAATTTGTCCAAAGTCGTCGAATTTGTCGAAAATGGTCGAATTTGTCCAAATTCGTCGAATTCGTCGAAAGTCGTCGAATTTGTCCAAAGTCGTCGAATTTGTCCAAAGTCGTCGAATTTGTCCAAAAATGTCGGACATTGTCGAAAGTGGTCGAATTTGTCGAAAATGGTCGAATTTGTCGAAAGTCGTCGAATTTGTCCAAAGTCGTCAAATTTGTCCAAAAATGTCCGACATTGTCGAAAATGGTCAAATTTGTCCAAAGTCGTCGAAATTGTCGAAAGTCGTCGAATTTGTCCAAAAATGTCGGACATTGTCGAAAGTGGTCGAATTTGTCGAAAATGGTCGAATTTGTCGAAAATGGTCGAATTTGTCGAAAATGGTCGAATTTGTCGAAAGTCGTCGAATTTGTCCAAAGTCGTCAAATTTGTCCAAAAATGTCCGACATTGTCGAAAATGGTCAAATTTGTCAAAAATGGTCGAATTTGTCGAAAGTGGTCGAATTTGTCGAAAGTCGTTGAATTTGTCCAAAGTCGTCGAATTTGTCCAAAGTCGTCGAATTTGTCCAAAGTCGTCGAATTTGTCCAAAAATGTCGGACATTGTCGAAAGTGGTCGAATTTGTCGAAAATGGTCGAATTTGTCGAAAATGGTCGAATTTGTCGAAAATGGTCGAATTTGTCCAAAGTCGTCGAATTTGTCGAAAGTAGTCGAATTTGTCCAAAGTCATCGAATTTGTCCAAAGTCATCGAATTTGTCCAAAGTCGCCGAATTTTTCCAAAAATGTCCGACATTGTCGAAAATGGTCGAATTTGTCGAAAATGGTCGAATTTGTCCAAAGTCGTCAAATTTGTCCAAAAATGTCCGACATTGTCGAAAATGTCCGACATTGTCGAAAATGGTCGAATTTGTCCAAAGTCGTCGAAATTGTCGAAAGTCGTCGAATTTGTCCAAAAATGTCGGACATTGTCGAAAGTGGTCGAATTTGTCGAAAATGGTCGAATTTGTCGAAAATGGTCGAATTTGTCGAAAGTCGTCGAATTTGTCCAAAGTCGTCAAATTTGTCCAAAAATGTCCGACATGTCGAAAATGGTCAAATTTGTCAAAAATGGTCGAATTTGTCGAAAATGGTCGAATTTGTCGAAAGTCGTTGAATTTGTCCAAAGTCGTCGAATTTGTCCAAAGTCGTCGAATTTGTCCAAAGTCGTCAAATTTGACCAAAGTCATCGAATTTGTCCAAAGTCGTCGAATTTGTCCAAAGTCGTCGAATTTGTCCAAAGTCGTCGAATTTGTCCAAAGTCGTCGAATTTGTCCAAAGTCGTCAAATTTGTCCAAAAATGTCGGACATTGTCGAAAATGGTCGAATTTGTCGAAAATGATCGAATTTGTGCAAAGTCGTCGAATTTGTCCAAAGTCGTCAAATTTGTCCAAAGTCGTCGAATTTGTCGAAAGTCGTCGAATTTGTCCAAAGTCTTTGAATTTGTCCAAAAATGTTTGAAATTGTCGAAAGTAGTCGAATTTGTCCAGTCATCGAATTTGTCCAAAGTCGTCGAATTTGTCGAAAGTCGTCGAATTTGTCCAAAAATGTCGGACATTGTCGAAAGTGGTCGAATTTGTCCAAAAATGTCGGACATTGTCGAAAGTGGTCGAATTTGTTGAAAATGGTCGAATTTGTCGAAAGTGGTCGAATTTGTCGAAAATGGTCGAATTTGTCGAAAGTCGTCGAATTTGTCGAAAGTCGTCGAATTTGTCCAAAAATGTCCGAAATCGTCCAAAGTAGTCGAATTTGTCGAAAATGGTCGAATTTGTCCAAAGTCGTCAAATTTGTCCAAAAATGTCCGACATTGTCGAAAATGGTCGAATTTGTCAAAAATGGTCGAATTTGTCAAAAATGGTCGAATTTGTCCAAAGTCGTCGAATTTGTCCGAAGTCGTCGAATTTGTCCAAAAATGTCCGACATTGTCGAAAGTTGTCGAATTTGTCGAAAGTGGTCGAATTTGTCGAAAGTCGTCGAATTTGTCCAACGTCGTCGAATTTGTCGAAAGTCGTCGAATTTGTCCAACGTCGTCGAATTTGTCGAAAGTCAACGAATTTCGATGGTGGTTAACGGTGTGGAAAACTACCAACCAGAAAAACGGAAAAATCTTGATTTTCCGAGCGTTATACTATCTAAATGAGGTGTCTATCGTGTTGTACGGAAAAAAATACACAAAATAGAGTGTCCAGCGAATGGCCAAAGCGTCTATAGAAGCCGTAATCCGATGGGGATGAATCGAAAACTTTAAACGCGTTTTTAAGCCCTTTCCCGATCGAATTCGACGATTTGAGCACTTTTTTTTGGTCAAAATCTAAAGTCGCTTGGAAACTTTTGCCCACATCATATTTCACGTATTTTTTCGTGTAGAATACGAATCTGATGCTAGATTTTTTCCAGAGACAAGAGGGTACCTCCTACGACCGTAAAACCGCGATTTCGATGGAGGTTAACGCTTGGTGATATGAGGTCGATACAATCACCTGGCGCCCTATCGCAGCGGTGGAAAGGATGAGACGTTAAGTAAGGGCATCGTTATATTTGGACTGAAAGGGCCCAAGATCGGTTAGAGTAGAAATTACGAGAGCGAGGCCTCGCCACAATATTAAACGCAGCGCGTAAGACGGTAAGCACTCTAAGGTAAAAGGACCCTGTTACTGACACTGTCCCAGATCGTGACCCCGGTACCTCTAGCATAGTCGGCTTCCCCCTCCATCCAATATGCCGCCAATCCAATGGGCCCATCCAATGGGTAACGCGCGTTTGGGGGGGTCATCATTTAGGACACTCGGTTCTCCTGGAACCCATCGAGCGGGCGACTGTCAATCGTGACCGAGAAATGCGTGCGTCAGCAATGAAAGTAACGTTCGAAGATTGAAGTAAGACGGATTTTTTGAGTGATTTAAACTGGCCGTTGCGAGTCAGGCGAAAATGCTGACAGTGCGTATCACGCGCTGTCGCTAAGCAAGAGGTAAGATCCAGCTTTAGGAAAACTTCGAAATGCTGATTTGGCTGGGTGACGGAAGAGTGAAGCTTCCGTAAGAGAAAGAGAGAGAGAGAGTAAAACTATGCATTTCTGAATACAGACGCGAGCGGATATGAATTATTTCTTTTCTTTGCGAGAGAAACTGATAAAGCGAAATAAATCATTTAAGAATAGAAAAATCGAAAATACGTGTAAATTAACCGTCAGGTCATAACAGGATATCATCCTGCTTATCGAGTATCCCTAATCAAGCATTTATACAAAAAGAACTTGATACTTGAAGCAATTGGTGCTTAAAGTAACGCGTGAAGTACTTAAAGTACTGGTAAAACTACTTATGTACTTCAAGTACTGTACTGGAAGTATCCATCAAGTACCAAGTACATCAAGTACTGTCCATCTCTGATTTTTTTTTGACAATTAAGGGCGCTGAAAAATTGCATAGATGAATTTTGAACGAAACGAAATGAGATGATATTAGTCGCATAGCTTGAGCAAAACGTCAAAGATGCGTTTACCCACATCGATTGTAAAAAAATCAGAAATACTCGGCAAAACGTATATTAAACAGGGTCTGAAACTTGGCATAGGTAACTTTTTGACGAAAACAAACATGATGGTATGGGCCTCATAGCTTGAGGAAACCGAAAAATAGAAAAAAAAAAGTAGAAGGAAACGTCGGACGAATCTGCCGATACGTTTATTCGATTTATCTCGTCGAATTACATATAAATACAAAGTTTAAACAAAATCGAAAATAACTCCTAAGCTTATAGAGCAAGGGGAAGAGGAAGCACAACGGACAATTTCAAGAACACTGGACAAATCTGGACAACCGCGGCCATTTTGAGCAATTTTGAGTAATTTCAGGCATTTTTAGTAATTTCGGCCATTTCGACCATTTTGAGCCATTTTGGTCAAATTCGGACATTTTGAGCTATTTAGGACAATTTCGACTATTTTGGACAAAGTCGACCATTTTGGACAAATTCGGACAGTTTGAGCAATTTCGACCATTTCGAAACAATTTCGGCCATTTTGGACAATTTCAGATATTTTTGGACAATTTCGGCCATCTTGGGACAATTTCAACCATTTTGGGATCATTTCGAGAATTTTGGGACAATTTTGACCATTTTGGGCAACCTGGGCAAATATTCACACTTTTGTGTGCCGCGTTATTTCGACTTTTTCTCACTCCAACTTTCTTCATTAAATAGCCGATTATCTTTATCGCAGCTATCCTTGTGGATGGTGTCAGTGACTCGTTGATGGTGTTGTTAATATTTTAATGTTGCCCATGAAAAAACGCCAAAACGCCGCACCACAGTTATATGTTAACACATAGCGGCATCCATCGACGAATTCTTACCTTCGCATCAAGCAGTCATCTGCATTGCTGATCGTTGGTATTCCCGAGCAGCAGTGTTTTATCTCATTCATTGTGGTCTAACTGTTTGAAAATAATTTTGCACTAAGCCGGCCGACTTGCCGGGAGATTCAAAGATTATTGTAATGTTCATTCCAGACGGCTTAGTAAATAGTTTGTTGCAAATGCGGAGTTGTTTTGATTTTTGAATTCATCGTGCAGAATCATTCCGGCATTTAAACTTGTTTGCTATATAATATGCATTTGGCTTGGGGCAATCGTATACGGATATTGCATTTTGACGAGACTATTTTGTCTATTTTACCGAAATAATCTCTGGCCCGCAAATTACTAAAGGTTCATAAGTAAATTTTTAATTTCGGTCATCTTGGTTTTTGTTGTCGAAAACTTATTTCTATAAAATACTTTGAATATACGATAGTATGTGTTCCGTTTGATATTTTCGAGCTGCACTGGCGAGCGGATATTTTTCTCCGATACCGTAAACGACTCGGTGGCAAATTGCTCTGGTGACTTTCTCCAGGGTTGTGTGGTCACAACTTATAAAACGATTCGTCTATTACGCTTTTTATTAAATACGGACGCGTGTCGCGTAACTGTCTTCCATGCTTTTTCGGATTCCATGTTCGGACTATCGCCCTCTGCCCAAGACTTCTCACCCTTCTTGAAGCCATGTTTCTAGATCGCGGTGGAAGGCTATTGGCCGACGATTGGCGACCCTATCAAACGCGTACGAAGACAAAGTCGAATGACCGCGATATTGTTTTTTGAGTTTTTTCTTTAAATAAATGACCAACAAACGTGCTAATTAATTATTTCGTGTCTCACAAACGATTGCGCATCGATTGCCACTGAATTAAGACGAAAGAAATGAAAAATAATGTCTTTTTTCGCTATCTTGACACTGAAATTTTTATTTTGCAATAACATTTAAAATATTATCTAACGAAAGTTGTAATTAATCAAACAATGACCGACAGACGATCATCATCAATTCAATAAAATTTTCAAAAATTTATAGTCACAGTTGCTCCGCTAACTTCACAGATGTCTACCTATATGTTACCCGTCTACTAATGCGAGATTTTAAAGATGGCGTCCACCTGCTAGTATCACTGTGCTATTTCGGCAAGCGATCTAAAGTTATGTAGCAAACACGTTTGTTTAATTAACGTGAAATAAAGGAACAATTAAACGAGAAATAAGTTTTAAAAAAACGTCGTACGCGTTATCGTCGATCTCACGGGTAAGTCTGACGAGTAGATTAAGACTACGTGATAAATTGTTGAAAAAAAAAAAAGAATGAAAAATATCTTGTTTCACCGTATAAAGGTGTCGTCATCATCGTACACCTACAATGTATTTATTGCCAACTATCAGTGAATATCGGTGAAACAAATGAAAATGTCGGTTCTATTAATCGCGTGTGATACTTAATATCCGATCAAATAATCGTGCGAGTAAAACTTCGGCGAAAGCGTCGTTTACCCCCTTCCCTGTTTCTCCTCTCCCCCCCCCCCAAACTTATTATTAGTCCTTATTCCATTTGTCCGGAGTAATTACCACTTAATTTAAGCGAAATATTTGGATTATAAACAACAATCAGTGCAAAGACCTTTAATCCGAATTTTTCGACGTTTCTCGTAGTGCATTTTTTCACGAAAAATCTGTTTTTCTCTTCGCCGCGTAGCCGTTCGCCGCATTACCTCGCCATTTCCTTTGCCGTAATACACGAAAAAAACATTATTTGCGCAAAGATTTTCATTTGTACGGAAAGCAATTTTATTTTTATTCTTTAAGAACGTCTACAAAGTTTTCTAGTTACACAGAGCGTAAATCACGTACCGTCGTGAAGACGCTGTTATCGAAACTTCTGTCGTTTCAGAGGTTAAGCGACATGACGTTTTCTCCGGTTTTATATGTGTACGAAAACGAAATCGAGGGACAGAGAGCGAGAGAAAGAGAAAGAAAGAAAAGTTTAATTGTGTAAAGTTTTGAAAAACAAAAAACAGTTTGAGAGCGGAAGTTGTGTTTATCGTTGTCACTCGGTAAGTAGCTGGCATAGTGACAACTCCAGCATTCTTTTATATCAATATAATAAAATATAACACATTATATTACTAATGTTATTGGCGATTGTTGACGCCTTGTGTTTTTTTTTTTTTTTTCACTCAACTCGCACTAAAAATACATTATATTGTTATCAATCAATTTAGACACCGATCGATTCGGCTATCGAATAATTCCTACAGTAATATAGAAATGCAAAAATTATGTCAATTAGTCTAGGCGAAGCAATAAATCTGTAAGCAATGGTAAGTATGAGGTTGTATGGTAGTTAAACATTTTTCTTATCGATTGTTGAAAAAAACAACAAAAAATGAAAAAAAATATATATATATTTATTAACGAAAGGTAATGTTTTTCAGAGGGTCTCTAAGGGGAATCGTTCTTCACACAAGATGCAGAACTTTGATGACCTCGATATCGAGGGACGAAATCCTTCTCATCTCTCCGAAGAGGAACGTGAGAAGGTAAATTGCGCGACGAGGAGAGAGAAAAAAAAAAAAAAAAAACGAAAAACACATCTACAGTGGAAGATATTTTTCTACATAGTCTATCGATCGAATAATTTAATCGATTTGTTTGAATAATACAATTTAATTGAAACTATTATATTGGTTTGTTTGAATGTATTATTTATTTAATTATTTCCGAATGATATTATTTAAAAAACGCGGAATGTAAACGCGATGGTGACGAACGCGAAATTTTAAACGACGAACTGTTTAAAACGTTTTAAATGAGAACATTTTATTGGGAAAGCGTGAGACTGATTTTTGGGTGTCCGTCTTGTCTGTGTTTTCGGCAGGAAGAACACGATCGTAAGAGACTGATGCGAAGCAGCGTCACCGCCGAGGATGGAACCTTGAGGCCCGTTTATTCGTTGACCGACGACGAAGATATATGGTGTCACATATGCAATATATCGTTGTTCGGAGCTCACAAACTGATGAGTCACAATTCTTGCAATCGTCACAAAATGAAATTGGACGAGTGTCCATATCCCGTGTCTTTATGGTCGAATCGGAGTGACGGTAATGCAATGAGAACGAAAAATCGTAGTCCAGCGGAGAACGTTATACCATTGACGGATTCTTTGGCGCCGGGAGAGCCGATACCGCCGGGAATGGAGGATCAATTGACGAGATCGACGAGCATACAGATGAGTCTCGATCGGCATAGAACTTCGCCGCTCGTTGGTCTCGAATATCTTCTCGAATTAGTCGACAACGAGTCGTGCGAACCGAGTTACACTTGCGTACTGTGCGACAAACGCGGCGATCCACGTACAGTTATGGCACACATTACGAGTTATAATCATCGTATAACTTATTTAAATCGTCACTTTCCCACGATATCGCGAGCGATAACCGAGTTACCACGTACGGCTAACTACAAACGCGGTGCTAATGAGATTTCCGTGCTTGTCGCCAAGAAGATCGAAGAGAGATTTGGCAGACTACAACCACAGCTCGTCGACAAGAATCAATTCGAGAAAAACAAGATGCAGTATATCAAGACGGTTTATCAAGACTATCACTTTAGGTAGGTCAACGTTTTCAGTAATCGAAAATATAAGGAATATATGATTTTATCAATTTTTTTGTTCTTTTTTTGTTCGATTTCTCAATTGGTGGAAATTTATGTCGCGATTAGACAGAATTCTTCCGTAAGCACCATTCCATAGAATTTATCGATGAAATTAATGTATCTAACGTATTTTAACGATCGCTGGAAGCTATCGCATTGATTTAATTTTTTTTTTCGATGTTATTATTGAATTGTGGCTGTGTTTCCGCACCGTACAGGGAAACGCCAGAGTTAACGTTTATGGAAGTTTACGATGTGCGATGGATGACTAACTTTGAGGAGAAGATGGCTGAAATAACAGGATCCGCGAAGAAAGAAGGTGAGTAATAAAATTTATCAATCACCTATCGATCCGTTGTTACATTTTCCTTTGTAATTCTGTTTTTTTCTGCACTATTTTTTTTTTTCTTTTTTTTCTTATTTTGCAACAATCATTTTGTATTTATCGCAGCGAATACGAATTCAGTGATAGGTGCAACGGCAGTGCGTTACAACAAATACCAATACCAATACGAAGATGATGTGGAAGTGATCGCGAAAACCGAGGATAAGAAGAAAGAAGATACGAAGACGGAGAAGGAGCGTTTCCCCAAGAAGATCGAGCCAAAGCCCGAGAAGGAAAAATCGTAAGTTGCAATATTATTGAGCAACGATTTTTAGTGGTTTTGCGTAAATCGATTTTACGACAGTTTCGTATATTTTTCAGGACCATGAAGATTCGTATATTAACGAAAGAAAAATTGAACGCTATGCGAAAGCCGGAAAAGAGCGACGATAAACAAAAATCATCCGGTTCCGCGATACGTCCGTCCGACGATACGAAATCTTTGTCATCTTTGTCGAGTATCTCAAGCAGTCCATCGCCATCACGTTCGCGTTCGCGTTCCCGTAGTCGGGGTCGTCGTACCGCCGGGTTATCGGGTACAGTTTCGGAGCGTTTAGCGAGTCACAAGTATCGCGCGAGCGATCGTTCATCGCGTTATCCGAGGCGTTCGCGTTCTCGAAGCCCCGAGCCATTACGCGAGCGCGACAAGTGGGACAAATATCGCGAGCAGATAAGACGAGCCGAGGAGACCCTCGAGAGGGCATTAAAGTTTCACGAGAAAAATCCCGAGAAACATCCGTCTTATCCGGACGAGTGGAAGAAATTTTGGAATCGTCGTTACAAGGAGTTACAGGCCGAAGGTAAGGATCCGAGTAAACATGACTTTAAACCCGAGTGGATTGAATTTTGGAACAAGCGAATGCGGGAGATACACAACGAGCAGCTGCAGCAGCGAAAGGAGGAAATAAGAAAGCGTCTGGAATTACCTGAGGATCGCCCACCGGAGAGGACCGAAAGGCCGGAGAGAAGCGAAAGAGCCGAACGTTCCGAGAGATCTGAGAGAAGCGAAAAATGGCCATCGGGGACGATACCCCGTGAAAAACGCGAGCGTTCACCGTCGGCAAAGAGAACTCGTCATCACGACGAGAGCGACGATGACGTCGAGTATGTTGGCACGAAAACTGTAAAAACCGATTATCACGAGCGTCACGAGCCGATCAGAGATCGTGAGTATGGATACACGTACACGCGTGGCAGATCGGGAATCTACAGAACTTCGTCTTATTATCCTCCGCGAGTTTTGCCGCCTCCGCGTCCTCGTCATTATGCTTCTCCGTATCTGAAGGAAAAATCGCCAACGCCACCGGAAAAAGAGGAGGTACTTCGAGAGGATCTCGAGATAGTCGGCCTGTTGCGGCTTCTTACAGCCCTCGAGGGTCAGTTGGGATCGTTGGGTCCGAAAATTGTTTCACTCTTATCGCGCGCTTTAGCCGCTGAAAAGGCCAAACCTAATTCCGCCGAGGAATTGCTGCACGACGAGGAAGTGTCAGTACTCTTTGAGACCGTAAAAGAAAAATTAAAGGGTCAATTGTTCGCCGGAATGATCGAAAAAATGGCTGTCGCACCGACGAAATCAGCGATACAAAATATCGCCCAGTTGCTGCACAAAGCTGCGGAATCGAAGAGAAAATTGGAACAACAATTGTTGGCGGAGAAGCAGGAAGAGGAAAAGAGACGAAAGAGGCGTGAAATGGAACTAACGAGACCTCTTGTAACATCTTTCGCGTCATCTTCACGACCGATGTATCATCGTGCTGTCGACGTTGCGCCCGTTAGATCGGAACCAGTTAGCGTTCCCGGTGTTGGCTGCGTCGACAAGGTCGCCATAGCTCAGCAAATCGCTGCGGCACTCATAGCTCAGGGGAGAACGAACGTTTCGCAGGACGAACTCGAAACTCTGATAAACGCCGTTGTCGGTATGGCTGAGGCTTCGCAGCACAGTGACAAACCGATAACGGCAGCGAGTTTCGTAAAGGGTTTAACGGCTGCGGCCCAAGCGGCTTCACCAGCCGAGCCAGTCACACCGGCCGCGCCTGCGTTAACGCCAGCCGCTCTGGAACTTTCCGAATTGGCTCCGACGGCACCGATTCCCATCGCTCGAGCCCCGTCCCCACCTCCGGTCGCCCAAAAATCCCCGCCTTTACCGAAACCCCCGGTTATCCGCGAGGAAAGAGAAAGAACTCCGCCACATCAGAGAGAAATTGTCCAATCGCGTAATTCGGAACCGCGAGAGCCTCAGAAATCCACGAGAATGGAGAGTCTTTCGGATAACGATCTAAAGACCCTGTTGCAAAATTTCAAAGATCTCGGCACCGACGAGCAGCACGGATTGATCAATTTTTTGAAGAAATTGGAAGCCACCGATCCGCCGAGAGTCGAGAAATTGCGAGGATACGTTAATCTTGGAACACCTTCGGGTCACGGAACGAATTCGAAGACGGAAACGCCGCCGCGTGACAGACCGCCGAGTCGTATGCAATCGTCGAAAGGCGGTCGAAGTACATCGCCCTTTTCGACACGTAAGGGTAATCAAAATCCAACTGACGACGATTCCAAGTGGAAACCAAAACTCGATATGTTCGCCGACGACGAGGAGGAACTTAAGAAACAGGCGCACGCCCAGGAAATGGCTAAACGTTCGAAGGGAAAGATCGATCTTTCCGACGACGACGACGATGACTATACTTTCGAGGACATTTACAAAGCGGCGGATAAGAACGTCAATGAGAATGAGAAAGCGAGAAAAGTCAATTCGCGTTCGGGTTCGAATAATAGCGCGAGATCGTGGTCGCGATCGAGATCGAGGTCGAGATCGCGGTCGCGGTCGCGTTTATCGCCGTCAGGACAGTCCAGAGACGGCGCTTCGAAAGGCGGCGGCGACCCTAACGCGATTCTCAACGAAACTAAACGTCTCATAGCGAACATAATGGGCGATTTGCCGAACAAATACGTTGTCAAATCTCACGCTGCCCCGAGTCCGTCTAAGAGCGACAATACCGATACCGGTATGACAATTCCATCGATACCGCAGCTTCCGGTACCGCAACAGAATCTTTACGGCACGAATTATCCGTCGAGTGGTCTTATGCAGCAACAGAGCTCTATGAGCGGATCCAATATTGCATCCATGCCTTACGCCCAAATGTCCAATCAATTTCAGAATTATCAACAGCCCCAGCAGCAAAGTTTCAACAGTAATGCCGGTGGATACATGAATAATGGTTACAATTATAATCAGGCGTACGGCAACATGAATATGATGGGTACTCAGAGCCAGCAGCAGTCGTACGGCAATGCCTCGTTGCAAAATCCTTACGGGATCCAACAGCAGCAACAACAACAATCTCCACAAGGACAACAGCAACAGGTCTACGGCTTACCACCGCAATACGGTGGTAACGCTGGCGCCCCAATCGGTTATCCCCAACAACAATACGGCAATTATTCACAGCAACGTTTCTACTAACACGGGAAAAACATTTTTTTTACCTAAGTAATAAAAAAAATATATATGCATGATAAAACGATCGATGTTTTTCGAAAAAACGAAAAAAAAAAAAAAAAGAAATTTCACAGTAAATAGGATGCAATTTGTTACTATTGTCCTATGGATACGTTTGTCAGCTTTGCCTTTTTCGTTTCTCATAGACTTGTGAAATGTGAAGAATGGAAATATATGTATAAGATTCTTTGAATAATTTTATTTGTTGACTAAATAATTGAGACAATTTTAGATCGGGAAAAAAAAAAAACGAACCAAGTATGCGATACATTTTTTTAAGTTTCGACGACAATTTTTTTTTTTACCTTCTCTCGCGAGATCGATAAAAAAATGATTAAACGCTCTTGTTAATCGCAAAAAAAAATCGTTTATTGGTATCGGATTGTAGATTCGTTGGAACATTTGATGACTAGAGAGAGAGAAAAAAATATATGAATAACAAAACCAATCGACGACAATCGTAAAGTACAATAACAGTAAATAAATTAGAAGCGAGATCAGGATGGCGTTAGCTTTTAAAATGAATAAATATATACAAATTAGCGTTTTTTTTTTAATCCTTCTATTTGGGCACAAGGCCACGTGTCTTTGGATAAACGGGCGCGGGTATCTGTGGGATTTTACCGACGCTCTTGGGTCTCGGTACGCCTTTCGCCGAAGCTATACGAGGTCTCGATCTCAGCCGTGCATTAGAAGCGTCGACGTCGATGTCGCCCTCGTCTCTCAGCGCTTCTTCGAGAACCGCTTGGATCGTCGGAGCGATAGCGGGTCCCTGATAGTCCAGAGTAGTTCGCAGAGGCATGTCGAGCTCGAGATTCAAAATATTTTCACCGGCGTAACGATATCCTCTGCCCATGGCGAGAGCGATCTTCGCGTATTCGGAGACTGGACGTCGCGCACCGGGTACCGAAGTTGGTCTCGTTATTGTTTCGATGCTCGACGGAGATGGTTCCTTGAAGATGAAGCAATCCTCCTCCTCGTCGTGGCGTATACGCGACATTATTTTCTTCTTATCCTCAACGGGAATGAAATTATCGATTATAAGATACTTGAGCTTTAATTCCTTCATTAATTCATGTTGTGTCTGTTCCAGGTCTCTTCTATCGCGATTAAATTCTCCATTAACGTCTTCCAATTCTTGTTTCAATACTTGAAGTTTACCGTAGCATTTGCGCAATTTTCTCGACTTAACGTCAACCTCCTGCTGCAGCGTAGTGTACGTATCGCGGACGCCTATCGTCGTCATTTCTTCGTCTTCCAATTTTTGTTGCATCTCGACTTCGCGCTTTTTTCTCTCGGCGATCTCGGCGGAGCGTTGCTCGAGGGCGCGTTGTTGTTCGTTCGTGTGATCGACGATGTTTTTACCGCCACAGAGCATCTTAGACTCGAGATCGCGCATACGAAGAATTAAACTCTCCGTTTCTTGTTTCTCGGCCTTCAATTGCTCGGCAATGAGTCTCTTGTCGCTTTCGGTCATTCGATTGTCCTCGCGACTGTCCTCGGCTTCGGACTCGGACTCGGGACATTCTTCCAACGATTTTTTACCTCGTGATTTCTTCTCACGCTTACGCGGCAGAGTGCTTCCCTTGAGTGCGAGTTTCTCCTTCAATCGGCTTATTTCCTCCTGATACTGACGAAGCAAAGCGTCCTTTGGATCTTCGTTTATTCGCGGCTTGTTCTTTATATTTTTCGCACGATTTGCGTAACGCAGAGTGGTCAGTGTTTCGTCGTAATTGTAAGACGCCGGACCGATATTCGCCACCATAATCGTCTTTGAATTACCGCCGAGAGAGTCCTGAAGCAATCGCGTGAGTTTCGAATCTCTGTACGGTACGTGACTCGTTTTTCCATCGACAAGCGCCGATATAACGTTTCCAAGCGCCGAAAGACTCAAATTTATTTTGCTCGCTTCTTTAAGCCTCTCGCCGGAACTTCCGGTTTTACTTTGCCTCTCGCTGCCCGCAAGATCGACGAGATTCAAACGCCCGACGCGTATACCACCACCAGCTTCATCGCCCATTGCGCTCATCTCGATCGTTATCAAAAAAATAGCGTGCGATCGGGAACTGTGTTCATTCATATTCGTCGCTCCTATCGTACGATTCTGATTTCCGGTTTTCATCAATTGTTGTATCTCGCTGGCGTTCTTGCAAATCGCGGACGACAAATCTTTTACGAAAACGCCGCTGTCCGGTTTTTCCTTCAACTCGAAACGGAGACTCTGATCGGGATGAAGCAAGTCTCGTATCTCTTCCTGATATATCTCGAGATAACTCGCGCGTACGAGATATTGCATATTTTTCGAACGCCCTATGTGATTGAATATGTGTTCGAAACTTCGAGGTATAATTCCCCGACGTTCCGTGTCATTTTTCGTTCCTTCCATTGTGTATGTTTTTCCGGTACCCGTTTGTCCGTAAGCGAATATCGTACCGTTAAAACCGTCGAGGACCGACGATACCAGAGGTCTCACAGTTTCTTCGTATAATTCTCCCTGATTTGAGTTCCAATCGTAAACGGCATCGAAGGTGAATACTTTTACGTTGTCGCGACTCGGATCTTCGCGGGGGTTGCGAATCTCGACGACACCGCGGGACGGCACGACCTCGACAACCCGCGAATATCCCCGCGCGCTCTCCTTCTCGTCCATCGGACGACAACGCACGACCACCTGGACGCATTGCGTTATGGAATCGACGGAATTGTTCATCACGGTAATCGGGCGACTAGAACTGCGTCGCTTGGACGTACGGCCCGTCTGGCTGGTCTGGTAATCGGATTTATCCATTTTTTCCTTTCTTTCCAATTACTGTCGATAAAACGATTTGTTAAAATAAAAATATCAACAAATGTTGCGATACAGTTACTCGAATATGCGGCGGAATGATTACGCAAAAAACAAAAAGAACAAAAATATTTCGCGGGTATATTATCGAATTTTTTCGTATTACTTACGTTAAAGAGTGTCGGGAGGTTTTAGGAGGATCTTTCGGCCCTTCGCCAGTCACCAGGTGACGACGAATAAACAGTTCAATTCGTTCTCTCCTCGCACGTGTATTGATCCATTGTTTGACTCATCGCCGCGCCCCCCTCTCTGTACTCCGTTTACACAACTAACTCGCTCATTGATTGTCAAACTGTTCAATACAATTATTCCGTGTTCAAGCGACAATCCCGCTAACGGATTTGCACGTTTTTCCTTTGCAAAGACAAGAGAGTAAGTGTTTTTTTTTTTTCTCGATCGACACTCGTCACCGCAGAGACGAAGTGAGTTTACATGTCGTTTTGTTACGACGAGAAGATCGATGACACTCGTAGCTCTCTCGACGCTTTCACCCCGTCTGCTAGCTTACTGCCGTCGCTGCTATTGGCACTCTCATCGGAGCTTCGATTCCACGAAGTTTGGAGCTTGTCAGGTGTTCTCAATCCGTGTGTTGTTATTTTTCATCGCGAATGGCGCTAGTAGTACCCCGGGGGCTTAACACGCGGGGGGTTATATTTATATCTATATATATAAACTCTGACTCGATGCCACGTTCAGTCGGTGCAAGTCACCAATTCTGTTTCGTGTGTTCCACCGCGATATATTATCGTCGTATTCATTTTACATCAGTTTGGCCTAATTAATTCAATTATATGTAGAAAATCCACAATATCCGACGATACGTACGATTTCAATTGTTCGCGTGAACTCGGTAAGTTTTTACGAATCCCCGACAAACGGCGTTTTTCATTTATCATTTTGTTGCGAAAGATCTCACCCAAGTTTTCCGAGAATGCCGAGGTCGATTTTTTCGTTTCTATTTGTTTTTTCTTTATCTGTGGAAAATATATGTGCCATTTTTATTCTGCTAAAATTCATCGACTCGAAAATTTTTTTAAATATCGAGCTTTTCGATCTTTTTCTTCATCATTTCGCCGAAAATTATAACCCCAAATGCTAACTTATCGTCTGCAGATTTATTTGAAATATTTAATTATTCCACCGTATTTAATCGAATCCATTGTTATCATTGTTCCGTTGTTGTACTTATCTGTTCGCAGTTGAAGAATGAAGCTGTGGCTAGTAGCGGCGCACATAGCGCTCGTCGGCACGAATCTTTGGGTCGGCGCCCATTTTCACGAAGAACTCGGCGAGGACAATGAATTTGCCGAATTCGAAGATTTCGAAGAGGAAAAACCAAAGACATCGGACGCGGATCGTATGACGGAACAATTCAAGGAAGTAGACAACGATAAAAATTTTGGAGCGCCGGGCGATTCGCCGTTGGACGAGGAAGAAGAGGACGAAGAGGACGGAGCGCTCGTCGAGGACGCGGACAACGAATTTGATCATTTTCAGGATGAAGAAGAATTCGAGGGATTGGAGAACAACGGCAGAAATGCCGGCTCCAAACAGGACGAACCGTCGACTTTAACGATAACAAAAGTTCCGCTTCATCTGCGCGCGCGATGGGACAGTTTTTATCTCGAAATTCTCATGGTTGCGGGACTTTTCGTTTATTTCGTAAATTACATCGCGGGCCGTTCGAAAAATTCGCGTATAGCAGAATCCTGGCTATCGGATAACGCGCAATTGCTCGTCGAAAATTTTTCGCTCGTCGGCGATACGGGAAAATCACGCGAAGACGCGACTGAAAGCGGGTTAGTTAAGGAGAGCGAATCGCAGTACAGTCTTTACTGCACGGGTCGCGTAGGTTGCGATTCTATGCTCGTCGAATTGAAGCTTATAAAGCGGCAGGATTTGGTCGCGGTACTCGCGCAACTCGGACGACCGCAGAACGATCAGGCGCACCTAAGAATCGAATTATCGAAGGACGAGAGCGACAATTTTGTTCTCGCCGTGGCGACGAAAAAAACGGCGCTTCATCTGGCGCGGGATATCGCGGATGTCGCGACTTACTGCCCGGAGAAGAGGGCGAGCGAGAAATTCGGCTTACCGCCGGGATTTTTCGTCATGTCGGAGATCGCGGAGGCCGCTTCAGCGATACTCGACAATAGACTCATTCAAGCGTTTACCAAGTATTCGCAGTATATCGATTATATACATATTAGCGATCAGTACAGCGGACCGAAACAGCAAGAGTCAGTATTTTCAATAATCCGTCTCTTACTCTATTCATTTTTAAAAATATTTTTCTTTTTCACAACAGAGATTCCGGAGCTCTTACAATGCCGGAAGTTAAACGAGTTCTTCTCGTCGGTCTCAACATAAGTATCAAAGGAAGAATACCGAGCGATAGTCACGAAAAGATGCGACCGCTACTTCAGCTAACTTTCTATCTTTTGGATAAACTTCGTCGATTCAAACTATCGAAAGAGGTAACGATTTTTATCTCTGTTTTTATTTATTCGTTTCCACAGCTGAATAACTCATTTTGGGAGTTTCTCCGAGTCGTGAAGATGAATTAAACGCGTTTATCGATCGTTTTCAGGGAAAAAGCAAAGCGGATAAAAATCGTTTGAGGGTCGAAGAAGCGTTTTTGAAGACAACGCACGCCGCGAGAGCAGAAGCCGCGGCTCAGCGTCGCGAGGATCGTCGACGAGCCGAAAAGGAGAGAATTCTCCAGGAAGAAGATCCCGACAAGCAGCGCAAGTGGGAAGAAAAGGAACAGCGAAGACTCGCGAAGAAACGGACGCCGCGGATGAAGCAACTGAAAGTAAAAGCTCTGTGATTCGATCGATCGTCGGATAGGCATAAATCGATCAATGCCGATTTGTCGTGTATATGTATCGTACGTATGAGAGTATCATTCAGTCGCGAAATCATGAATCGATTTTAACTATACAAAAACTTTTGAAAAAAAAAACATATATATATTTAATTGATCAATTTATCACGAATCAAAATCGAACAGATGTGTGCAATTTTTTGACTCGTTTTTCTTCGTGCAGAACAAACAATAGAAAGAAAGTTGAAGAAAAAAAAAAAAAAAAACAGTGCACTATAAATACATCTGAAATCATTATCGCGCATCGCAACATTTATTGAATTTTATCGCTTTTTTTTCGCGATTAACCGTACAACTCGTTCATCATTCTGACGAAAGTTTTCATGTTGGTGTGTTTTTGTTTCATCCCTCGAGTGTGAGGGATCGAGAAAAGATATACGTATGTATAATTTATTTGTACATAGAAGAAAAAAATGGAAAATAAAAAAAAGGATTTACAAAATGACAGAGACCGTCGTTAGCGACGATTATTATATTTGGACAAAGCGATATCGGATAACTTGATTAATTCGTGATTTCGTTGAATTACCGTACGCGAAAAAAGAAAATTTTCGTAAGACACGAAATCCGTGATAACGACGTTTAAACGACCGGAACCGGGTTTTTGTTGTCGAATCCACGGTAGGGAAGCGCGACGGCATACATCGGCGAGATCGCGATGAAGACTTCCGCACAGATGTCTAACGACGTAACCGGTATCGGGAGTGAGAAGGCATTGCGACACGAAGCCGATACCGTAAATGCGAGTTCTCAATCGAAGATCGAGAAAATCGAGAAGATTTTGAGGATCAACGGTGTTGGGCCACGGCGTTGGCCACAAACCGCTCGGCCACACGTTAGTCTCGATTCTCGCAATTTCGTTTCTGTATATAACGATAACCTGATAATCGCGGGCGTTGATCGCATTCAAGCTGATCTGCGATATATCGCCAATGGGACACAAACGATGACGAAAAATTTCTTTTATTTTATCAACGAATTGACGATGATGCGTCGGCGTAAACGAATAAAAATGTTGGCAGTCGAGAATTACGATTTCGTCGGGATGCGCGACGAGCCATTCGGCGATCTGTTCCAAAGGCTCCGTAACTTCGGAGCCGTATAGACCGTGAAGAAAATAAATTGCATCTTCGCCGGGTTTTGTCGCCAATCGTAGATCGAAATATCTGAAAAAAATGTATTTTTTTGTTGAAGAAAAAATGAAAAAACTTTATAGCGTAAATCGAAGATGAAAGATCTTACCTGATGCCACCATTCAATTGTTCCGTGACAGTGTCGTACTGAGTCACCGACCAGTTGAAAATTAATGGTTTCGATATAAACGAACAAAAACGTCCCAACATACGAAGATAGAACGGCTCGTCGGGACCGACATCGTTACAGCGTTGTATCGTATAAGTCATCGTGTTGTGGGATCCTGAGTGACAAATTCACGAAAATTTCTTTCAGAGGATAATTCGATAATTTGTAAATTTAGACATCGAGAAATATCGTTATCGTCGTGACGTAATACGTAGGAGGAATATAATGTTTGGTATAATAGCTTTTTACGATTGTAGAACCGGCCGATAACATGTGATATCATCGATTCGCGATACATTGATATCTCGTATACAAGTTGACACTTGGACAGTACTATAGACGAGTGTAGAGAGTGGGTAACGAGCGCATCGATAGTCACGCTAGGGCAGTCGTTTGTTTCGAAGGCAAGCGGTTGGTGTGTTGTCGAAATGATGAATTAAACTTACCGGGTATAGCGAGGTGTATTATGGGAAGTCTCTTCAAGAATGGCGGGAGCTGAGTCATCCAGAATTCGAGATTTCCATTGAATTGATTAATTTGGGCTTTTCGCCCATCGTAAACCGTCATTTTTCACGACAAACGGGTTAGAAAAATAAAAGCGAACGCAACGATACGACGCGCGAGACGGGACAGGCTACAGTGCAATGAAGTCGGATCAGGTCGGGCGCGGTGATCACGTGACTTGGTAAACACTCGTCGTCTAGCCTTCGAAACGCGCTTATTCACACGCTCACACATCATTACGATATAAAATACTCGGTACGTAACTCTTTTTACACTCTGACGGTTTTTATGCTTTTCGCGGTAACACACGCAACTTTGGTTTGTCGTATAATGCGACTCTATTTATTCCGCGTCTTCGTTGCTCATTATATACTTGTATCGATTCACTTACCGAATCCATCATTTTCTCTATGTAAGAGTTGAAGTGAATCATTTTTATTTTGTTGTTGCCGGAAATCGAAAAACTTGACTTGCCCGCTATCGAGGTTATTGGTAAAATTGCGCGCTAGGATTTTAGTGATGGAGGATATTTCGCATTGTTTTGAAATAATTGCGAACCAATGTTTTTATTGTTTCCCATTGTTATGATTATTAATCGTTACCGATATCGATGTTTTTTTTTTACACTCGTGAATAAGCGCGACTAAAATCGAAAAGTGCAATTACTTGGACGATAAAACAGAAAAAAAAAATCAACAAATAGGTGTTTTCTACTCGTCGTTCCCAATGTTTACCCGACACATATTCATGAGTTTCGTGACCGTTAATCAACCGGCGTGACTCCATTTCATACACCTATAACCTTCGTAGGGCTTCCCAACAAAGTTCAAGGTCATTTCTATAAAGCAATTCCGAAAACTCGTTATCTCGACGCACTCGTCGTTATTATCGGGTGCCCACATCAGGAAAATAAAAGTTCATAGCAATTTTTTTTCCGTTTCATGCTGTCTTTAATATGTAATAAATTGTAATAATAGTAATAAAAAGTTATCTTATAAAAAATAAATAAACAAAATAAGGCAACAGTGACGAACAATTAAATAACAAAGAGACGATGATACGAAGTAATAAAAAAAAAAAAACGAATGTACAACAAATAAAATCGTCAATTTTTTCGTACATATAATAATTGTTATACGAGGGACGATAAAGTATGTATATACGCGCATTCGAATTATTATAAACAAGTTTTCGAACGAGGAAAGGGGTAATTGTATGTTCCTACTTAAGCTGTAATAATAATCATCTGGATAGTAATAAATTACAAAGATTTAAAAGATCGATAGTAGGATAGACAGAGAGCGTAGAAATTACGAAAAAATAAGTTGCAAGATTTTTCTTTTCGAACAGCGAATTTAATCTTTTGAAGCCTCCATTTGAACGAATAAAAAAAAAGATAGATAACATTTTTTTGTTTATGTTTTGTATAAAAGTGGCTTCAAAGGATTAATTATTTCCCCCGGAGAGTATAGAATTTTCAGGGTCTCGCGTCTGTTTCCTTATACCTAAAAATTGGCTAAGATCCTTAAGAGTCTAGTAATGTCGGTAAAGCTTCTTTCTGTTGTTTTTTTTTTTTTTCGAAGTTTTCACGACTCCTCGTCTTTCATCCCTCTGTGCTCGAGCATCGTCAAAAAAAAAAATCGATGATCGCGTAAGGGGGAGAAAAAAAATTCATATACATCGAGGAGTTCGATCATTTCAACGAAATACGGTGTTACCCTATGAAGTTATTATTCGCCTCTCAAACCGGAAGCCGAACGAATCTCCCAGTAGGGCGAGATTGCCGATCGGCACTTTATACGATTCGTTTTCGATCGGCGCGATATTGAAATTTTTCAATATACTCGCGAGCATCGAGAAGCTTAGATACTGAACCATCTTGTAACCCATGCACGATCGGCGCCCACCGCCGAACGGTAGAAAGTGATCGGGTTTCGAGATTCTGCCGTTACGAATGAATCTCTCGGGGGCGAATTCTCTCGGAGATTTCCACAAATCTTCGGACATATTTAGCTCGTAATTGTTGAGAAATATGAACGTGTCCTTGTCTACTTTGTAACCTGCAACAGAAAAAATAAAAAAATAAACATAAAAATGTCGTCTATGCAAATATGTAAAAAATGTTGTAAAATGAAAAAAGAAAAGTAATTAAAAAAAAATCAAAGTAACTCTTACCAGCGATAGAACTGTCCTGATTTGCGACGTGAGGGACAATGGGACTCGCGATTATTCTTATGGCTTCGAGAATAATAGCTTCGATATACGGCATCGATCCACGATGTTCGAGACCGACGGAGTTTCCCTCCGTTTGGACGATATCGATCTCGCGTTGAGCATTTTTCTGTATGTCCGGTCGCGTAACGATAAAGCCTAAGATTTTGACGAGCAAATTTCCAACCGCGGCGTGTCCACCGATTATATCTTCCAGAGCGAAAAGGCCCGTATCCCAAGACATCGCAGGCTGCGCCTCCGTTCTTACATGATTTATGAGACAATCGACATAGTCGATTTCCGGTATAACGCCGTTCCACGAATCGTAACGTTCGGCAATAATATGAACGTTTACAAATTCTCGTATTTTGTGACTCCAATTAGCCATTCTCGTCATGTTTCGCTGATGGAACGGCATGAGAAACGGCATGAAATCGGCGGCATAGCCTTGATTTACCTCGTAGAATACTTTGTCGAAATTTTCGATCATATCGGAGAACGCGGAATTATCGAGATCCCAACGTTTCGAGCAAAAATAATTGGTGAAGATATTTGCGCAAGCGTGAAGTATCAATGGCTTTGCCTTGAAACTCGTACCGATCTGTGAGTCTATTTGCCCGAGAAAATGCTCCATTTCTTCGATTATTATGCCGTTTAGTTGATTGTATTTGGCGGTGAAGGCGCGAGGAAACGTGTGCATTCGCAGTGTTTCTCTTCTGGATTTTTGGAGCTCGGACCAGTCGCAGAAAGCGAGAGCTGTAAAAATGAAAATAAAAAAATCGTAAATAACGAATCGACCTTATTTTTTTCGTCGCTTTTCCGAAGCGGTAAATTAAATTGGCAAAAATTTTGTAGATTTTTATTTTACATTTCGCACGTCGGAATGTCTAAAATCGATCGCGAAACAAGTAAACGCATGAAAACGAAAAATGCAAGGTAGGTGCGTTAATATTTCGATCGAAGCTCGAGTTACTCGTCAAGACACCGAAATTCTAAGAAAAAAAAAAAAAGTGTAAGACACGCATCGTACAAGCATACGAAACATCGTACGATAATGCCTCGTTCGCAAGGTCATTAACACGCGTTTCTATACCGATATTTTTATTTTTCGCAAATTTTATCTTTCAAAAATCAAATTAACCGAAAAAAACAACAAAAAATGCTTACAATTTTCCTTATCGCCGCAAAAGAGACGATGATATCTGACGAAATTCGGTCTCGAATCGAATTGATGTCCCTTGGTGATGAGAACTTCCTTTATGTTCTCCAATCCGTTAACAACGACGCACGGTACCGATCCCATGCGCAACTTGATCACCTGACTGGCGTACGTCTTCGCGAGTTCGGCAAAAGCCATGTAGGGCACTTCGTATTTTCCAAGTAGATGAAGGGAGCCAACGATTGGCCAAGGTTTAGGTCCGGGCGCTTCCGGAAGTGTCGGTACTTCGCTGTCGTACATGAGACGTTCTTTCGACGATTTTTTATTACGCGAACGCGCGCTATCCACGAGAATCATTATTATAGCTACGAGGGTCGCTACTATCAGGAAGTAGGTCGTCGTGCTGAATTCTATCAGCTTCATTGTTGCTTTTTTTTGCGATAACTCTATCGTTCACTCCGAATGATACAAGGCACTGTTAAGAAGACGAGAGAAAAAAAAAACACCTCAGCGTTTTTCGCACTGTTTTTTTTTTTTTTTTTTTATTTGGCGCTGAGTTTGTGTTTTTTCAAATTGTTTTTACGAATTTTTCACGTGATCGAGGATGATGAACAAGTGGTTTGGGGTTTCGATATATATATATCGTAAATCTTGACCGTTGGCCGATCTGACTCGGTCTGTGGATAGGACGGTGGCAGCGGGCTATCTTATATACCCTGGAAGTTAATGTAGTCAGCACATTCACGACGTTCGTTCGTACGTTCCACCACTACCGATTCCAACCCCTCCTTTATCTCAGCTACTGTTAACCATGTTTTCTTGTACGGTGTCCGTCACTTCGAACAGTCCGCTCAACGAGATTGGGGGCTCCGAAAGGGGGGAGGGGAAAGGGGATAATTCGTTTTTTCTATTTTTCTTCGTAAGCGAAGTGTATCTCTTCGGAACTTTTAGTATAAACATTAATTCGCGAGTCACCGGGTTCTGATACGAAAAATTTCGGCAACGCCGCCCGGCCACCTGGACACGAGACTCGAATAAGGGACTTTTCTTTATATCTCTCGTCATCCGTTCTTTTTAAGGCGCGCGGTTCCCGACTTATTCCCGACCTGTAGATTCAAGTGTTCGAACGAACGCGCGCAAAGGGCGTACGGACTCATCAGCAGTCAGTTCACCGTATCGAACTCTTGTTTCGTCGTATCCTCAGGGGGGAAGAAACCCGAAACTCGTAACCCTTAATTGGAACGAAGAAAACCGCGTTTTATGACCAACTCCTCCGATCCCTCGCCGGCGATAAGGCAACGCGCGATACGCATAGAATTTGTTATTGAATATTGTCGTCAAATGTAGAATTTCGAAATTTTTATCGCGAGGGGTTTTTGTTTATTTTCAATAAAATGGTCCCCTAATGAACAAAAAAGCATTGAGCGTCAATCGTAAATGGACAAATGGTAACTTTTTGGCTCGAAATTTTTTTAAAAACGTTTTATTTGAAATTTTAATGAAACAGCCGAAAAGATCGAAATCGACATCGAAATTTTTAATCGTTTTAAGGGGTTCAGAAATTTTACTCGTACGAAATAATTTGTTTTATGCAGCCAATGCACTCCGTCATCGCGATTCGCGGCTTTGGCATTCCCATTGGGATTTTGGTGCGTTTGAGAAAGCGAATTCGAATCTTCTCGAAGCTTTTACCCAACGCGTATACGCAAGTACGCGTTAACTCTGTTTGTTTCGGTCGGGGGTACCAGGAAAATCCGTTAGCTAATTGTGAATGACCGGTGACACAGACGGGCGAGATATACGTACGCATACACGCTTGCAAAAGAACGGTCAGAATCGCCTCGTGTTACCACGGTGGGACTTACCAAAAGGGGGTATTACCGGGAGCCTCGCGCACTTCGGCGATATAGAAGTTTCACGAATTCGATCCGTGAAACCATTGAATAAAACATAGTACGTGCTTATGAACCCAGCGAACCACGTCAGCGAGTAAAAAAAAAATTCAACTATAAATGTGTTAAATAACTCTAATATAAAAAAAAATCAATTGAGTTCAACAAATCGATCGTTAGATTTTCATTATCAACGACACGAACCATCCATCGGTTCACCGCGACTTTTCCATTTTTTTTATATTTACGATTATATTAATTTATTTCTCGAAAATTATTTTGCGTCAAGTTTACTCGAATAAAACTTTATTTTGTTCGCCATCCCACGCATCTACTTATATGTAAACGGTTTTCCAAAATTGGGACAAAAATTGCATCAGACTGTTGTTGGCTATTTTTACGACGAATTGCTCTCGCTTGGTGCGTGGAGTTTCTGGGAAACTAGCGGTATCCCAGCACCATACTGCTTCCGATGGCTTCTCGAAGCAAAAATTCGATTGACACGACGGATAAAATGGTATAACGGTAACGTCCCTCCAACGATCGTATCGAAAGCGAAGCTTCTTCGCATACTTGTTCTTTAAACCGGATGCACGCTTCTTTCTCTTTTCAAACGCTTAATCTCCCTTTCATCGAGATATCTCGTTTACTTTTTTTATTCGTAACAAAAAAAAATCGTATAAACGATTTTTCGCGATGTAAAAACCAATTTCTGATCCAAATTTAACAAATAATGTAACGAAGGCTCAATCGTTTTTTCCAATATTTCCAATATTTTTTTTTTATACAACACCTAACAAAAAATTAATATCGCGGTTGATGCGTTTTACGATATTTTCTTCCTGAAAAATAAAAAAATAAAACTATTTTATCTTGAATTGTTGGACGCCCCCTCCCCCACACACACATCCAGAAAATGAGAAAGCAAAAGTAAAACTTGAAAAAAAATCGTTTAAAATGTATCATTTTGTCGCATATAAGCGATTTTGATAATCGCGCGTGCATCGTTCGCTTATACGAATTTTCAAATCGTGTAACTCTCGCCGCGCGATACGTTGTAATCTGGTATTATGCAGAACGCACACGTTGCATCTTTCAATGACCGACTGTCAAGGGGGGATCGAGAGGGAAGGGGGGGGGGGGGGATCTTGAAAACTTTTACCTTCGACGTAACGGGCTATCCGACTACTCGCACTATTCCTCAAGTCAGCCGGTCAGTTCGCCGTTCTGTACTTTTTTTTTCGGTTTTTTTAGGAAACATATCGATCGCAGGCTTGCAAAGCTTCCATAAATGTATCGGTAGCGAATTTTGCAAGTACGCGAGACAAACGAGACGCGCGTTCCCGTTTTGCGTACGGATCTATCGGTCTATCCGTTGCGTTATGTATGTACTTATGTCCGCTTATGTAAAATCAAATCTGTTATCTGCCTCTGGTTCTTCTGGTGCACTCGGAGTAGCCGCGCGGAGAAACCGCAGCGAACTTTGTCAAAGAATCGAAACACCGTTAGAAGCTAAAAGACGGTCGGCGAATCGAGCCGTGAGACCCGCTATATGCAGATCAATCTCGGCGCAGTCCCAGACCGAGAGATACACTTTTCACGTGTGAGAGAATACATCCGTTACGCTTTTCAGACATCTCTTACGTAACCCCTCGACAATCATCGGCGTGACTCGAACTATCGATCTCGTTCCTCGAAGGAAATACACCATTTTTTTTAATCCTCGATAAAACTTGCGAATTTTATCGGGAGCTATGAATTTATTTTTTTTTGTTTCGTTGTTTCTTTAATTCGAAGAGCATTGAAAAATTTATAGGAAAAAAAAAGTGAATCAAAAATTTTTCACTTCGACAATTTTGTTGACAAATTTTTTATTCGAAAAAAAAAATTGAGGTCAATTTATCAGAAAATGAAAAATAATCATTTTTTCAAATAAAAATTACATTTCGATATAATTGTCAAATTTTTTGAGAAAAAATGATCTCTTATCAAAAATTGAAAAAAAAAAAAAGATGGCCACAATCCGTCGGGAAATCAACAATTACTGATTTCTCAATTAAAATGATATTTTTACTTGCTTTTTCGATTGTGGGAAAAAAATTATTGTTTCTCAAATGTATAAAAAAAAATTGACACCGAATTTCTCGAGGCGGCGATTTTAACGATTTTTTAAATAGCGTCAAAGTTGGGGTGGGATTGTGAAGCTTGTTAAAGAGAGGAAAAAACTAAAAAGACTAAAAAGACATCTTCTGGAGAGACCCTTTTTATAAAGTTAGTGGAGCTCGATATATACAGCGGTGTCCGAAGTCAACCTTGATTTTGGCGCGAGACCTTCGACTCGATGAATGCTTTGGCATTCGATTATAAGATGGGAACCAGTCGCACCTCGATCAACGACAACCTCACTTTTTTCGTTCTCTCTCTCTCTTGCTCTTGTTCTTCTCTGTCGACATCGCCGGTAACCAATGTGTCCTCGGGAATTGTATCAGAACAGACTCGGGAGAGAACGATCGTGAGCGATCTTGAAATTGCAGTGATCGAGGTTCCTCTCTGGCGACGCGCCTCAACGTCTATCTACGCTTTTTTTTCGTCTTACTTGCCGTCTCCCTCTCACGATATAGCGATGTATTGCTCAACGATATCGAAGCTACCAAGAAAAGGGGCTGGTTTTCGCAGAAAGAACGCGGTGATTCGCGAGAATTCAATTATCGCGATTATCTGACGACTGCGAATTTAAAGAGAATTCTATAAAAAAAAATGAATGCGTTATTCAATCGGCACAAAATTAAATATAAGAACAAATATATTATAAAAAATTGGTTACGAGGTGTGCAAGTTATTATTAAGGGTGTATTTTAATTTTTTTTTTTACGTATTTTTTTTGTCGTGCCGATAAACTCTTTCGATGAATTCAGGGCACCGATGTCATTGTAATGAAAGTTACGTGGTTCCCATCTATTTTTTTGTTTTTTTTTACAATGCACTTGCTCGAACCCTGCTCACCTAGATTCTCGCGCAAAAGCGCGTCATCGTGGAAACAGGTAGAATTATAGATCGAAATCGGAAAAAGCAACGAGGGTAGAGAGATAGTTACGACACGTTCTTCCGTGTTGGCTATCGAGACGCTGATGATTAATCAACACCGTAGTCTGATAATCGGGCCGATTAAATGCCCCGTGCCACTAATTTAACGTTTCCTGAATACCGATGGTTGATTCGCACAATCGAATAGGCATTTGGAGCGCATTATCGCATTCGCAGGTGAATGCATCGGTGTACTAATTTTCTTTATTTTTTTCGGTGGATGATATGCGCTTAGCGTAAAACGCATGAAATTTTCTGTTTTTACGGCGTACTTAACGGTAATCAGTGAATTTTTCGTATTTTTATTCTTCTGATTCGATAGAACGAAATTTTGAGTCATATATGTGTCAAAAAACACAATATTTAGGTTGTTCATCAAGGAAATTATAAAATGATTTTGTCGAATCACTAAAAAAGTTATGAAAAACGTGAAATTTTTTTTTAATGGAGTTTAATTTTTTTCATTATACAAATTTTCAATTATTTGTCCGATAATTGAAATTCTAAAAAAAAAAATTCGGCAATATTCTCTCCAAACGCGAATCCTATTGTGATTTTTGATCGTAACTCGATCGTCTTGCTGGAAATGGTCGAAAAACCATTTTTTGTTTTGTTTTCGATCGATCGTAAATTTCCGTCAAAGTCACCTATAAGCTATATAGGTGTCTCGAAGCGATCCGAGGTCACGCGCGGCGAGCCAGACGATTTTTTTGTGGTTAACTGCTACCGAATTTCTATTACCATGATCATCGGATGGCGACCTGGTATCAGACCCCCAAAGCTCGAACACTCGCTGTATGCACTTTAGCGGTGTCGAAGCCAAAACTGAAGATAAAAAACGAAAAAAAAAAAAAAACCATTTCCAGGAGCCCGCATCGGCTTTATGTAATACAATACAAATGTATTCGAATGCCACGGTTTGGTTCTTCTTCGCGGGTCCGTTGCAACGGGCTATATACCATGCATCGGGTTATATAGGTACACAAGAACAACGCGGCCGTTCGAATTTTATTTGGTTTTCAAATTGGTGAAGAGACCAGGACCCGGGTGCATCATCTGCCTAAATTCGATCGTGTCATTCCCTCTCTTGCTCACGTCGAGAATCCTCGATCATTGTCAGTGTAAAATGTGCAGACGGATGCGCCTCTCTGCATATCAGTCTCGCGTCGAGGCTGACCACGAATCTTAGTCGAGAATCTCGGACATAACTTTTCTTTTTCGAATTTTTTTCCGTCTATAAAATCTCCGAATTCTCGACGATTTCATTTTGCTAAATAATTTTCATACAATTTTATACGATTTGATAAAATTCCATACGATTTCATCCATTCGCTACTCGCATGTTGATAAATTAATTTTCAAATATCTTTAAAGAAGGATGTAACTTTTCGTTTAACTCGTTCCAACATTTTTCGCAAGTACACGGGGTGGGGGAGGACATCACCATAAAATATTTGCCTTTGAAAACGATGGAAGATCGACGACCGTACGCGGTATCGCGAAAAAAAAAAAAAATTCGATGACCTCGCGAGCTCGTCATCTTCTATCGACGGATCTGTGCTGAGCGTCCACCCACAGTCCGAGCGGTTCGATGAGAAAAAAAACATGCGCATACAAATTTTTTTTTCTAGTGTGCGCCCGACGAAAATTCAGATATCCGTTGTTCACGAGACCGAGGATCGTCTCCTTCTTTGATTATCTATCACACAAGTACGATCGTCGTTTCGCGATGTAAAAAAAAAAAAAACGAAGAAGATTT
Source organism: Cryptus viduatorius (assembly GCA_964006125.1). Classification (NCBI taxonomy): domain Eukaryota; kingdom Metazoa; phylum Arthropoda; class Insecta; order Hymenoptera; family Ichneumonidae; genus Cryptus; species Cryptus viduatorius. The sequence continues at coordinate 37,046 of OZ023229.1, forward strand.
CTTCGATACAATCTGCTTAAACATTGTGACTTTTGCAAAAAAAAAAAAAAAAACCCAAAAAAACTTCAGTTCGTTGATCCTGGCTCGATGTATTTTATGGCCGATGGCATAATATTTAAATTCCTATTTCTCCGCATCGTTACACACCGCACGTACGCGAATTAAAGTTTACGCCCCTCGAGAAAAAAGGTAGAAATATAGGGTTAAAAAAAAAAGAAATCAGTTCAAGTTCAGGTGAATTTTGCGATGGAGAAAGCTTCGATGACGCGGCAAACTATTACACCTTCTCTCGAGTAGAAATAAAGGGGAAACACGCGCAATAAAATCTCGTCGATTCAATTCCAGACGCGATAAGAGAACGTGTAGGCGTCTGCAAAGTTTTACAAAAAAGAAAAAACGTGACGAAACTCGATGAACGAACAAGTATCGACTATTGACTACGTAGTCTTCGTCGTCGTCGTCGGTCAAGGCCAACGTGTTCCCTCATATCCGTGCTGACCGTGCGTTGCGTGTTTGACGACTCACTCCGGCTCGGCCGATTACCCCGGAACTCTTCTTCGGTTCCGAAGCATTCGAACTCGCAACATAAGCCAGAAGCTAATGCACTCGAAACGAGCGAGAAACGACTGTGTGCTGGAATGCGGTCCAAGCTAACAAGTCGTCGACGGGATCGGGGAGACAGTGTCGCGGGGGTAAATACGCCGAGAGTGCAGTGCCCTTGATACTATTCGATATTTATAGAATGGTGACCTAAAAAAAATCAAAATAGTGAAGAAATTTTAAAAAATTGAAATAAGAAAATGATCCTGCCGAATAAAGGTGTCGTTGGTCTACGCAAAGACGACAATATCTTTTCAGACGGGAAAGAAGTCTTTGGGGAACGCGCGTACGCTGATTTGACTGATGTATTCGCGGCTCCAAAGACGACGTTTTTCGAAATCTGTACATTTTTTCGGTCAATTAAATTTTTTTTTTTTTTTTTAATGGACAAACCGTAAATCGTTGACTTCCTTTAAATTTGTTTTAAAATCCAAACGGGTATCCGGGAGAAAATTATCACATTGAAACAAAAATTATTAAAAATATTTGAAATATGAAAAAAAATTTGCTTCACATTGGAAAAAAAAAAATTTGTCAATGTTATTTTGTTTTTCCAAATTTTGTGTTAAAAAAAAAATTGCACAGATTTTTCGAATCGCGCCACGTGACCGTTTTGCCCCCTTATTTCTCTGAATATATATTTCAATTTACAAATTGACGGAAATTACCGCAAGTAAAATGTATTGTTCCTCGAAAGTTTGTAGTTAAAAAAAAATTTTCTCGAACCCATATGCTTTTTTCAACTTCGCGGTCAATGACTGATGAGTTGACGATTAAAGGCCCGAGTCTCATAAACTCGCGAAACGCACATGTCGCGTGTTACCTTTCGCCAATTTCTTGCTCTTTTAACCGCTTTTGTGAACCCCGATGATGCAACAGTACGCGTCATCGTGTACCGCAAACGTGTGTACGCATCTACGTCATTTAGTACGTGTATCGGTTACGCTATTAGCAAAAACTATCACCACTGCCGCCCTTCCTTTTTCTTCGCCGATAGAATGGATTATTTTTTTTGTTTTTCTTCTGTCGCGAAATCGCCGGCACGTTCTCTCAGCTTCGAGATCGAGAATGAACACGACGATGAAACTCGGTCGAGACGGACGGGGGGAGGGCGTGAGAGGGAATCGTGAGGGTAAATGGAAAATCTAGCGCTCTCGTGTATGCTAGTCCCGTATTCCACGTGTCCCGATGACGCGCTTATGCCGAGGATACGTTCAATCGGTCACGTATGCGTCATTGGATCTCCCTGTACGATTTTCTTCGAGACTCTCATTAGTCGATGATCCAGGAAAACTTTGCAATGACGATTCGGTTGGCTATTATCGAACAATCGATTATCCAAAACGAATCGCTCTTACGTTATTTTTCTTGCCGATAAAAAAAATTGGCAAAAAACCGATTTTCGTCGGTCGAACGGAAGTTACTATGTAGAATGGAAAAAAATGATCGGTTTGGAGAATAATAATAGTGGATTGGTACAACTGATATTTCTGTTAAAAAATGAGTTGTACGATTTTTTAATTTTAAGAAACTGATTTGTTTCTAAAAAATCGGATGCGCCGACAACCGATTTTCTGCATCATCGTTATTTCTTCATTTTCTTAAAAATCGTTTCCTGATCTGATTGTTGGTTCTAGAAACTTGGATTTTTTTTCAGGGATTACGATCTATAGATAGTAATTTCCGTTGGATGGCTAAAAACACAAATTTGGTAATTTAAAAAAATATTATTTGTAACAATCGATTTTTTGAAAAACAGTCGATTGCACCGATTAATCTTTCATTAATTATTAGTTTTTCCAAATAATAATGTATTTCGGTATATTTTTCTTCCGTGTGTTTGTATTCCAGTTTACACGAATAATTCGATGAACGATCTATACGACCCGCAAAAAAAAAAAATTTACCCGATCGTAATTTTTCGTGAATAAAAAAAACCCGTTATCGTAACAAAAGTTACAAAACAGATATGCTGCTAAATCGCAAAAATGATTCACGTTGTAGGAAAAAAGGGGCGGCAAGGCGGGGGGGGGGGGGGGGGGTGAGAAAGAGAGAAATGAGATGTGGATCTATGCTGATGACGATCGAGAGAGGCGCCACATTGGAAATATAATCCGGGGAGGTCAGCCGATGCATAATGAATCTTTCGAGTATTCTTTCGGCTGCTGGAGGGCAGGTTGACCGTTCAAGATCGCACGCGCCGTCTAAAAAAAAAAAAATTGTCCGATGTTTCCGAATTTGCTGATCGGGCCATCAAGGAGTCCTGAACTGACCGAAGAAAAAAGGGGCTATGCGTATGCGGCACGTGGTTGAACGTTTCTCCGTTGGAAAGGAAAAGGAAAAAGTAAAGATCTTCTCTCGTCGATCTGTGATGCGATAAATCGATATATATACATAAACATATACAGGCAGAAGTATGTATATAGATGTATAGATGTGTGGCCCTCTCTCGATTTCCTTTCCATCCTTCTATTTCTTCTTTTATCGTACTCCGCGGTTACAGGGGAGTTCCAAGATCGAAGGATCTCGTTCGCTCTCGAAGAATATTCAATGTGGCCTCTCCTCGCCTTCGCTCTGCTGTCCAAGTAACCTGCTGGACGAGGATCAACGCGGAAGAAGATCGATTCACGATCGTGTGTATACGTATACTTTGTTGCCTGTGGGTCAAAAGGTACAACGAGATATATTGTTCGTGGGGAATAGAAATCGATCTTGATTTACAATAAAACGACAAAATATTCATCGATCTATGATAATTTTTTCTATCGCTTCCCTCGTTTTTTTCCTTCCTACATATGATGATACATTTTTTGTTTTCAGTCCTTCAATCAGTCGAATGATTTTTGTTAGTATACGAAAAGAAAAAAAAATTATTGCGAGATAAGAAATGAGGTAAAAAAGAAAGGATTTTTGAGAATGAAGCCTCGGAAAGAGCACACGCGCAAACGCACGCGCCTCCGTTCGCCTTGTATCCTCTTTTGCTTACGCGCGAACTCTAAACTAAAAACGTAGGGGGTTTATAAGCCGTGAATATAAACCGCCGTGTCAATCTCTGAATTATGTCACAGTGGTAAAGCTCTCCAATGTCGTAACGAGATGCTCACTCGGAGGTTCTAACGAAACAAACCGATGCCACGCGCGTGCGTTGCGTGCAATCATTATTGACTGGATAACTCTCAGGCGCTTCGATTAACATCGTCTAATTTGCGAGATCTGCTGAATGCGCGAGAGGCGCTTCATGCGCTCGAAGTCAAAAGAAACGTATAGAGATGGTATTATACTTTGCATCTCTATAAATCGTTCGCAAACTCTCATTGCCGCGCTGGTCTAATTCCCATTTGAGGTCGCAAAAATGTAGTCCGCTGTAAACGATTGCCATCGGTTATCTAAGGATCTAGGCGATGAATTTATAAAATGTAAGGCAACGAGACGCGGGCGCGCACTTCTCGCGTTTGTCTTCGCGAGATGAGATTCGTTAAAAATTAATCAAGGACGATGGAAATATGAATGAAAAAAAAAGGGGATTATTTCTTCGATAACGATAATTCGAAGATAAGGTTAAATATTAATCAAATCAAAGTGTTGAAGTATGAGCGAAAACAAAAAAATTTCGAAAATAATGATCGAAGATCGAATGCCAAAAAAAACAAATTAGAGATATATTTCGACGATTTTTTTTTTTCGTCATATAAAAACGTTTCCTTCCTTTTTTTGAGAAAAACCAATTGAGGATGGTGGAAAAAAGATCTAAAAAAAAAATTTATTTGAAAATTATGACCGAAGATCGAGGAGCGAAAGAAATTCAAGTTTATATGTCGAAGACTATTTTCGTAACGCAAAAACATTTTATTCTTTTCACCTCCTCCCTCTTTTCGCCGAAAACACAGTTTTTACTACCGGTTGGGTCCGTGTATCGTGTCGTGGCGAATTCGACGTAAAGAAAATTACCAATGTAAAAAGCACGGTGGTAAACTCTCCGTTTACGCGTGCCGATATATCATCGCGATGGCGAGAGAGAAGAGGGACGATACGAATCGGTTTGAACCCGCGATCCTAAGAATAGCGGTACTTTCCTTTTGTACGTTGTCTCCGTGCTTCGACCTCTTATCCTCTACCAATTCTATCTCGATTTACGCCTTTTAACGCGGGATTGTTGTCGATTTACCTCCCCCCCCCCCATTCGTCGATAAATCGACGCGTGTCTTATAGAGTGCACATTGGGGCGTATCAAATGGGCCATCGTGCTGATTCTCCGAAAATTGTCGTCGACGGGATTCTTTCGATTATTCACGGAAAATTCCACGATCGGTAATGAAAACTGCAATTAAATTTTTTCTTAACGCTGCCGACCATTTTGGTTTACACGTGAATAGTTCGACTGAGTCGACTAAGTCGATAGCTGCTTAACTTAAGAATTTTCTTACAACCAGAAGCGGTTAAGATCGCTAGAAGAAGCTTAATTAGTGAGCTTATTACCGACCGAGTCAGGATTGGATAAACATAGGTCGGTAATTTCAGTAACAAAAACAAAAAAAAAAAAACTGTCTTTCCTTCTGCTCTGCAAGCGTTGTGTTTCCGTTCACGATTTAACGTGTCTGAAAAAAAAAATATTACAGTTTCAGTTACCGATCGAGCGTCGATAAAATCGAATTAAATCGAATTAAATCGGCGTCGTGTCAATGATAGCTTTTCTATTCACGCAAACTGTGAAAAAAAAATTGTTGTACATCGAGGATTCGATTACTATGCGTACGTATTGAGATATTACGAAATCAAAATTCCTCGTACGCGACCCGTATAGAGTTTATAGATCCGAGACACAGAGAAGTTTCCAGAAAAGAAAGCCGTACCACGTAATTCCCGTCTCGAATCCATCGAGCGCGCAGTTACAGTTAACCCGTTCTAAGTATTATCAGTTGTTTTTGTTTTGACTCCGACGAACGTTGAAGAAATTTTTTATTGCTAAATTTCCCGTACCCGGGTTTTTCTTCTTCGCCTTAAATGCGAAAAGACACGTATAGTCGTTTTGACTATATAAGCCTTCGTGGGGTTATAAAATGTAGTTTAGTGAGAAAAAAAAAGAGCAAAGACGCCGGAAGTCAGGGACATCTTTTTCAATCGCCGTTTCTTTCCGTTTAATGCTAAGCGTCGATAAAAAGGAAGAAAAAAAAAAAGTTCTGAATCTCTCGAGCATCAGATGTTCTTTTACCCCTTTTGGCTCTAATGTCTGGTCCGCGATGGCGCCCGCGGTGGAAAATTCATAAATAATTGATATATGCCCGCGGATGGTACCCCCATCGTCCCTGAGACTTTCGATGTACTACTCTACCTACCTATCCGAACGGCACGGTAAAACGCATAAAGATAGCCGTTTATTGTTTATATTTTCAGTGATTCGTCGCCGATAGGTAACTATATAAATTCTATCGCGTTGAGTTTTTCCATACATTTGAATAACATTCAAGCTTCCTGCGCGAAGAGATGAGAGAGGTACCCACCCAGCTTCATTCTTTTACCCATTCCTCTCTGTATCTTCGCCTTCGCAGTTCCATCATCCTTGTACTACTACGCTTCGACTATCGTCTTTTCCGCAGTTACGGATACACGGATTCTTTGTTCCCCGATTTAGTTTCGATCCAATCGAATAAGAAAAGCACGAATAGAGGTTTCGATAGGAAAATACGATACGCACGGAACGAGAAATTTTTTTGCCTTTCATCTTATACACGACTCACTGACGGATAATCTGCAAAGACTGTTGACCGATAAACTGTTTTTTGACGATTAATCGCTGAATTATAAAAATGCTGCAAGATTTTTTATGAAACTTGGAAGTGATCGCACGTTAGCCAGCGTAATCGATCTTTTTGAATCGTCTAAAAATAGTTGGCGAAAAAAACATTCATTTTTTTTCATAGAAAACTTTGTTTTCGCGAAAAAAGAAAAAATATCAAGACATTCGTGTCAACGTGGTCAGTCCCATATTCCAAATAATAAAAAAAAAACACACTGAAAAAATATGTCCGGTGTGTGTGTCGCAAATTTTGATCGATCGAGTTGAATTCTTCGTCTTTTTTTATCTGCATTTTTTTTAGGTCATATTTAGAATTAAATTGAGACACAAAAAATTATGCAAATTCGATCGATGGCACATCGCGTCGGAATTTTCTTTTTACCAGTCAAGTAATTGGTTAATTAAGTAATTTTCTCATGCAGAAGTTTCGAAAGGGACGTTAAAAGAAAAATGAAGATGCCAAGTGCGACTTTAAAATGTATAATTTTTTTTTGCTAATTAAAGAGTTTAAAACGATCGTTTTTTATTTACATCGTTGAATACTATTCCTTCCCCCTCTCCTGGGATATCAGTTCTCGTGGGTGCAAAGTGTCCGCAGCGGCTTGGCACGCTTACGTTTAGTTTATTCAGATGTTATTCCGTCCCGTCTACACCCGCAAACTGCGGGGATTCTCATGTACGGTAGCCGTAAAACTGTGGACCACCGATCTGCAGGAGGCCACCCACGGCACGTATTTGATTTTCAAAAGACGCGAAGATTTTAAAATCCAAGGTGCCCTTTGGGGAGGGGGAACGAAGATGCCGCATTCTGTACCCCTCGTCGTCTCTCCGACCACCAGACGTCAATTACATAATGCATTAAGATCAAGATCAAGCTCTTCGACACACGGAAAGGCAGCATTCGTATGGCGACAAGTTATATCGTATAGACGTTGGAATAAAAGGGAACCGCTAACACGCGCGCAGAGTAGTGTGCGTCGAGGTCATGGTCATCGGTACTCTTTCGTTTTTTGTGCGATTGGCGAACGAAAAAAAATAAATAAATAAACGTTAAATAAAAAATTAATTAAAATCCTTAAAGGGAAAAAATTCTTCTCACAAAAAAATGGTAAAAAAAAATGATATACATGATTAACAGTGAATCCATTAATTATCATTTATGATAATAGACTGATTTTTTAATGTACCGCAACAATTAAATATCTGATATTTGATAATTGTAAATTTAATCGCACGAAAAATTGATAAGAAAATTAGTCGAAAACGAGAAAAAAATGAATTGTCTTTGATAATTACTAAGATGTCGATCGAATTCGTAACAAGTCCGGTAAGCGGTTTCGTGTTGAATGTAAAAAAAAATGATTAATCAAAAAGCGTTCGAATTATTGTATACATCAATCTTTAACGATTTAACGATTTAACGATTTAACGATTTAACGATTTAACGATTTAACGATTTAACGATTTAACGATTTTCGATAATCGGAGCGCCCCTAATGTATTCTGCCTCGTCGTGAATGACTCGAAACGAAGAGACGCCATCGATGTAACACTCAAGAATTATGTTGTCTCGCTGCATTCAAGATTCGCTCGCGGTTCAAGTGCATTTTACTACGACGCTCCGACGCTCGCGCGGAAGGTAAAAAGAATCGAGAGACAGTTTTTCGAGATAACAGAAAATTATGAAGCGTTGAGAAAGGCGGATGAAAAGGAACGAAATAGGGTGAAAAAAATACGAAAAAACCATAAAATTCAACGCGCCTGCTTCATCCGATCGAACAAACAAACGCCAACAGCGGTTGCCATGACGAGCGGAATAGCGAGGTTCGTTTCCGGCGGACGCTCTTACGCAAGTCTTTCCCCTGACAGCTTTTTTTCTGCTGCGTTTGTGATCTTCTTTGCTCTATGCTTCAGCATTCTTCGATCTCAACCCGGCTACTGTCTCCGAGCGAATTTGAATACACTTACAGGATTTTCTGTCGATACTGATTTTTTTTTCTACGTCGTCATCGTCGTATCATTGAAGTGACACTCAATGTTCACTGAGAAGAGACGCAGACCACCTTGAACAATACGTTTGTGTCTCCGACGTCATAGTTATCGTCCTTCCCAGTTCTTCTTCCCGATCAAGGTAAAGTCTGACCTCATTTCTCGCATTTTATGCTTAAATCTGACGAGTCGATCTATCGGACCGATACATTTATATCTCTTTTTTTTTAACCAACTGTAATGATACCCCGCCGCAAATTTGACTTATCGCTCAACTTATCAATAAGTTATCCGTTTTTTTTTTACGTTTTTTTTTATAGCATCAAATAGGCGGTAATTCATTTTTTCATTAATTTTTTTTTATTCTCCTTCGCGAAAACCTAATTAATAATGAATCATATAATAAGAATATTTTTTCAAGGAAAAGCAATACATCGAAGAAAAAATAAAAAAATAAAAATGGAGAGTATCGAAGCTTTTCGCGAACTCTCGGAAATTTCGGATCGTCCGTCCAACGAGGACGAAGCATTACAGACGATCGAGATAATAGCTCTGGAAAAAGTTCGAATTGATAGAGAAAAAAATAAGATTCTCGAGTCTCTGAGCGTTGATTTTGATACTATTGAAAATGGTGTTCGATCAGAGCGGGAAATGCCGATAACGAATACAGAAGCGATAATTAATTTGAATGGACGGCAAGTAGTACCGTGTCAGACGGAAAAAAAAGTCGCTAATGAAAAGAACGAAATTACCATGAATAGTGAAAACTCCGAGAGCGACAGCGATTCCGATGATTTAACGCCTGTGCACGAAGAGTCCGTGCTGATTGAGGACAAAGTTTACGAATATGACGAAAAAAAACACGGCGTTAGGTCAGCAATTTGAGATAGTCGCGCAAAAGATCAATCAATCGATCGATCGGTTAATTATTGACGAAATACATTTTCAGGATGACCGAGGCGATGATAAGGCAACACTGCAAGGAACAAAAGTTGTATCAGACGCCATATCTAAACGATGTTTTATACTTGCATTACAAAGGTTCGATTTCAGCTTTTTCTAATTATTCATTTAATCAAATTTACATATCTATATTTCCGATAAAACTTGACGAATAAATCATAAGAAAAATAATAACATTAAATGGTACAACATATTTTCGACATAAAAGACGAAGAAACAATGATTGGAATTATTGGCGGTGAATTTTTTTTCTTTTCTTTTTGGCGCTCGAAATACGGTAACTTTTATAAGTTGTTTGTTTTTATAAAGCTTTTTTCACTTTCGAACGTCAGGTTTTTCCTTCATCGAGAATCTCGGCAAGTACACAGGACTGAAGTGTCTCTGGCTGGAGAACAATGGTATACGAGAGATCGCGAACCTTGAAAATCAATCGGAGCTCAAGTGTCTCTATCTGCATAACAATCTTATCGAAAGAATCGACAATCTGTCGTGCCTACGAAAGCTCGATACGATTAACTTATCGTATAATGTTATACGAAAAATTGAGAATCTCGAGTCTCTGAAGTGTCTTAATACGCTGAATCTTTCGCACAATTATCTTCAGGATGCCGAGGATATCGAGCACCTTGGATGTCTCGAGTCCTTGTCGATTCTCGATTTGTCTCACAACAGAATCGACACTACCCGCGTCACTGAGGTACGTTCCTTGCAATTATCGAGAGCACATAAAAAAAAATTAAAAAAAAAAAAAAATGAATGGTCGAGAGAAACAATAATTTTTTTAAAGAACCAATACAGGGAAATTACTATGCCATCTATGACGAAAAAATTCGACATTATGATAATTTTTACCATATTTATGGGGATTTTTACTAGGATATTTTATTAATCTCCTGTCAAATCTCGAGCAATCACGGGACAAATAAAACGACAACAATATAAAACTCGCATTTCGATAATTTCGATACAATTCGATTAAATATCGCCCCCAACTTCAAAGAGGCGGACTACCAGAAATTTACGAAATTTTTGACTAGATTTATGGTAAATTGTATCAGTTCCTTCTTTTCGGCACGAATAAACCGACAAGCCGCAATTCGATAATTTCGAGACATTATCGCAATACGATGGACCACCAACTTTTTACGAAAGCGACGACAACACAATAATATTGACGCATTTTGACCAACACTCACGATTGTGAAAAGTTGCAAAAGTAAAAGCCCGTTTTTAGGCTCGCGGACAGTCGGCAGTTAAAAATGTCGGAACCAAATAACTAATTAGGTCTCCCAGCTAATTATTAGATTTTTCAATAAAAGAACTGTTTTTTTTTTTTACGTGCATAGAAAGACGCAAAAAGGTTAAAACTTCTGTTAATTGCCAATTAAATGATGTCTCACTGCGAAACTAACGAACGCCATGAACTTAATTAACCTTCCGACAACACACTGGTCATTCAAAGACACGGTTGACATCGAAATTTAAAAAAAATTTCTACAATTTTCTATTTTTATTAATAAATATTATCATTAGTCGTCATGACTATTATTTTATGACACTTTGAAAAGAATATCCGATAAAAAAAAATGTTGAGCACGAAATCTTTTGAAAAGTTCCGAGGCCCGATATGCGGACGAAAGAGGTAAAAACTATGTGTGCCGCGTAACGATTGATTTACGATTAAATTTAAAATTTGAGCAGTCTTGAAAATTAGCTAATAAATTTACGTTGCAGATTTTAAGTTCGATGGAATCGCTTAGAGTAGTCACGCTGACTGGGAATCCTGTTATTAAATCGATCGCGAATTATCGTAAAACTATGATTCTTGGATGCAAGAAACTTCAGTATCTCGATGACAGACCAGTTTTCCCGAGAGATCGCGCCTGCGCCAAGGCTTGGTAAAGATTATAATGATACACTGATTGACGTTATTCTTAAGCTGTCGCAAATTTGAAGGAAACTTCCAATACGTTTTGCAGGGAACGCGGTGGCCCTCAGGAAGAAGTGGCTGAGAGAAAGAGATGGGTTGAGGCGGAACAGAAAAAAATTAACGACAGTGTTCAAGGTGTTCAAGATCGATGAAATTTTTCTTTTAAAAATTATACTACTAGCGATTGATAAAAATTATACTAATTTCAGCGTTGATGAGTCGAAGAAAACGCATTGAGCCGCAGTTCGAGGTATCCGAGAAGTCCGAAGATGTCGCGGAGACGTTGAACAGCGAGAATAAAAATAAAGATTTATTATCATTCGAGGAAAATAACAAGATAACAGGCGTATCTGAAACTTGTTCTGAAGATTCCGAGGATCAGATTTCGGAAAGTGATGATTTAGGATCGTCGATGATGGGAGTCTCGAGAAAATTTGTCCAAGAGATACCGCAAGTCGTAAATAATTCCGACGAATCTTTGTCGAATGTTCGTTCAAAGATCGATTTAACAACAATCGGAGATTCTGACATTTTCAATGCTGATCCGGAAAGCAAGAAACCGGAAGTTTCGAAAAAATTAGTTCAAGAGATACCGGAAGTCGGAAATATTTGCCAAACGATCGAACATCCTGAAAATGGCAATTCAAATCCGGAAGCAAAGAACGCAGAAAGCTTGAAAAAAATAGCCGAAGACATACCGAAAGTTGTAGCGAATCCCAATGGATATCGATCGGATACTCTCTCAAATAATAGTTGGACAAAAATTCAACATCTCAAAACGATGAATTCTTTGACCACACAACTCAACGAGATACGACAAGAGATGAAAAGCTTTTGCGACGAAATGACCGAATTCGATATAAAAAACAGTATCGTTTACAGTAAGGACGGTGAGGTCGAAGGATTTTGGGCTAAAGACGGACCCCCAAAATCTCCCAATCCCTCGGACTCCCAAACAATGATCCAAATCGATGATTTAAGCTGCAAAAATAATGTTACGGTAACGAAAGAAAATTCTCCTTTGAGTTCGAAAATTCAGAGCGATTTTCGGTCCACGAAGAGCAACGAAGAAATTAGGACAATTCGTCAGTCAGATTCGGAAAAACTTGTGCAAGTATCGCCAGCCGCAATGGGCGAAGATAAAAATATCTGTCGAACGAGAAAAACACTGGAAATGCAATTGGCCCTCGAATGCGATGATAATAAATAGAATATCTCGAATAAGACCTTCTACTACGTACACTTTATTGGTTTCTTCCTTTTTCTTTTAATCCACACTCACATTAATTATACGATGCGATGGCGATAATAATAATAATTAATGCGTTTACATCATATATGGTTCCTGGGTTCATTCATTATACATTATACCTTTATGAAGAATCATCTTATCTATTATCATTATGTTGTTGTTGCTTCTTTTTTTTTATCATCTTCTTCTCTCCTCCGTCCTTAAATCTCTCAGTTTAGTCAGTTGTGTCTTTTAGAAACAGGCTACTCTATAATATGCTCGTTCCAACCGCGACAACGAAAGATCAAAAGAAAAAACCCTTAGAAAACACGTTTTGCGACGCCGTTGAGGATTTTTTTTTATATGCATATTGTATATTTCTATTATGTTTAGTATCGCAATCTCGTCGTGTTGATTTTTTGTTTTCATATCTTCGGCGCGAACTTCTTGTAGGATATTGTGGATATCGGCGCGTTATCGAACGGCTATTTTTTCCTCTTTTCATTCATTCAGCTTCAACTATTTTTCTCTTCCACGTTTCTTCGGTTTTTTTTTGTAGATTGTCGCGCGTCCGTACATATTTACCGATGACGCTCACCTAGCCGACGCACTTCGATTTTCGTTGCAACGACGATTCTTTTTTTTTGTCAAGCCGTTACCTTAATTCTTGATTATTAAAAAATATCGAAATACGTCGCTGACTAGTATATGTTTTTTTTTTTCTTTTAGCCTTTGCTGCATTTTTGCTGCTACTTGCGGTTGCTTCACTGCATTCGCTGGTCGTGTTTGCTCCCGGAATTGTGTGTTTTTTTTTTTTAATGCTCACTTGCAAAAACCTTTGAATATCTTCCTCTCTAAGCCTCTCGCATTCGCAAAATCGCTTTGCCTCGCTTTGGCGATAAGAAAAAAAATTTAGCAGCGATGTTTTTCTCTCTTTTCTATATTTGCCAAAAAGCCCAGAAGACATCTTTGACATTCATTTGTTAATTATTATAATATATTTTTGTTTGCTCAAGTGGTTAGAGAAGGTACATCGCCTCGCTAGTGCCGAAAGTCCGTCAACCTCATAGAATTATTTTTCATCATTTGAATTGTCAACATTGCTTTCGCAAATTTCAATAATTTTATTGCCCTCAACTCACTTCGTCGATATAGAATATCGACGAATTGAGTCAACGCTCGAAAATATTTATTATGCGAACTTTTGGCGTTAGTGACACTATCAGTCGCTTCCTTACTTGGATCTTTTTCTCTTCCCTCCGCAATCACGCACGCAACCCAAACAAAATGCCTTTTTTCTTTTGTTTGCTTTTTAATGGTTGCTTTTGTATTTATTTTAGTCAGATTCACCGATTCACACCGACGTAAATCACACTCATGCGAACAAACGTCTATCTAACTATAGTTACAATGATCGTAATAATTAATTGATGACGCGCGCGACGCATGCCTTCGATTATCTCGAACAACCTTTATGTGTGTCTGTGTTGTATCTTTTCTTCATTTTCTTCATTTATTTTATTATAGTACAAGTACATATTTATCTTCTATTATATGCACGTATACTATTTTTTCTTTTAATTGGTAAATTTCTTCGCTCTCTTTGTGCTCTTTAAGATTCGAGAGCTTTTGAACGCTTTTGAATTATCGAACGTTTCTCGGTGTTTTCGTAATCGAATCGCGCCATTTTTTTTTTCGAGATCATTCAAGAGGAAGCGGAGAAGGAGTCTTTAGTATCAAATCCATGCAAAATCTACTCGGAATTCTTCTCTCTATCTCTGTGTCTCACCTGTACCCCTTGGCAATCAATGTTTTCCGTCTATCATCGCGACACGCGACACCGAGAAACGCGATTTATTTTTTTTTATCTCGGCATTCGCTTGAGAGCAGTTTTTTCCTCCGCTTTCTCGCCATCACTCGATCCGGATAAGTTTTACCACTATCGGGTTCAATTGATCGCGATTTGCGAGTTTAAACTCTCCTCAAGGAACACTCATCGAGTCCCCTCGAATAAAAAAAAAAAAACAATTGCCTTCGAGAAGATTTAAGCATTCCTCGATATTCGATATCGTACTTCTCGTGTCATTCAAATTTCCTTGTATTATCATTTATATATATATCGTATATTTTACGTGTACCTACGTATATAAAAAAGTGATGAAACCTCTTTTTTTTGTCTATCTACCGTTTAACAGTAAAGACGTGTTTATCATTTGTTTTTTTTTTTTTTTCTTTTGTAATTTAATTCTTCTCTGCTTCATTTATTTATTTCGCGCGCGATCTCTACCCTTTTCAGCATCTGCGGCAGTATTAATAGTGTTCTCCTGGTTATTCGGTGCTGAATACTTCGATCTCTTATCCGAGTGAATCGCAACTGCATCATGCGTACGTCGTTTCAGGGTGTAATTTCAATAAAAACAAATGGGGTTTTGGGAAATATTGTTAAACGTAAAAAAAAAAAATTTTCATAAGCGCGTTTTCATAAGCGCGTCACGCGGTTAATTCCTCCCATTCATTCATCTCAAACATTGTTGCATTGTTTTATCATCTCTTTATTCAGTAGCTTCGCATCGCGAACTCGCAATGATCCATTTTTGTTTTGTTTTGGTTTTTTTTTTTTTTTTTTTAATTTTTTTTTCTATAGTATAATATTTTGTTTATTCTCACGATGACGAACGAAAGAATCATTATAGTCGAGAAAGTAAAAAATAAGAACGAGGAATGACACACAATCTGTCATTGCCATTTTTGTTTTTTTTTTTTTTCTTTTGTTTTGCTTGCATCACGGACAACATACCGTTCGCTGTCGAACTCAAACGATCGGATTAATGAACGATTGATAAACAATAATGTTTACACCCTTAATTGTTACGTACACTATTCGATCAGTGTGTGTTTTTTTTTTTGTATTTTATGTTTTGTTTTGTTTTTTTTTTTTGTTTTTTTTTTGTTTTTTTTCATCTCATTTCATCCCCTTGCGCTCCGCTGCGTGTGCCTCACTATGACTAGATACATAATAACGTTTAATTTTGCTTTTTTTTCTTTTTTAGTCGACGATTATCCGTTTATAGTTTGGGTGTTTTTGTTGCTTCTCTCATCTGTCGCTATATTATTATTATTATTATTATTTTTTCCTTTTTTTTTTGTGTAAGTGTTAGTTTAGTCTCCCTTTGTTTACAATCTATATAATTTATTTTTGTTTCTTCCCTCAACGTCATTGATTCATCACACAAGTTTATCCTCGATATACAAACGAACGGAAAAATTATATTAATATATTACGTGACTCCGGAGGCTTCGTGCGGTACGTACAAAAGGAAAGCTCCCTCCATCGAGTCACCGTCTACGAGATACAAAAAAGTACAGATCTTTTGTTTTGTTTTTCTTTTTTTTTATCCTGTTTTCGATTTGCGATTTTTTTTCGTTTTTTTTGTCTCTTTTAATCCTTGTCTCGTCGTTTTAATTACTCTTCTAGTCCAGTGTTTCGTTTCTGGGGGTTGGAGGGGGAGGGGGGGAGCAGGGAGTTAGGTGATTGAGAAATTGTAAATATATTATATCATTCTTCGATCGTTACAATTTCACACATCGACGATGTATACGCAATTGTATCGAAGCGAACGATTTTTTTATTATTATTATTTGTTTTGTTCCTTTTTTTTTCATGCTAATCGATAAGATGTTGTGGCCGATTTGTATTTTTTTTTATCGCTGGAAAACACATAGTAGATTGCGACGAAGCGATATTAGTAGAAGAGAGTTATCAAAAAACGATTATAAATATTCGCAGCGGTTCAGTGACAGGCTTTCATTTTTTAATGATACTTTTATCTCGTGATTGTTATTTGTTGTTTTCTTTTTTTAGTCATTGCATGTTGGGTCGGGAAAAACTTCCACTGAAGAAGGATCTTTGCCTTTTATCGACGAAAGGGGTGGCGGCGGAGGAATGGGCGTTTTTTTTATTCCGTTTTTTTTCTTTCCCCTTCGGTGTTATTATATATATCTAATCCTTCTCTCTCGCTATCTCTTACTCTCTCCGACAGACCGACCGAAAATTCTCTCACGACACCGTTCACACATCCGTGTTTTTTTTTTTGTTTTTTTCTTTTTTTTTCATCCTTACATATTTAAATAGTAATAATTATAAATTACAATCATCGTTATCATTAATATTATTACAATTTTTTTTCTTGTTTAAATGCATACACAGTTTTTTTTTTGTTTTTAAAACACCTATTCGACAAAAAGTGGTGAGAAGTGTGTGTAATCATGTGTATCGCTGTGTCAAAAAGGGGGGATAATAAGGGTGAAAATCAACTTTTTCTCTTTTTTTTTTGTTTCTTATTTTTCGATCACGGAAGTTCGGAGTAAGTTATTATCTCATTTGGATCAGACAATGATAACCAAAGCGACGGTGTACTATACAAAATAAATATGTTTTTTTTTTTTGTGTTTTTATCATTTTCTTCAACGATTAATCACGACGGGGACTAAATAATAAACGCTGACGACGCAAGAAAAACAAATGCTTACGATCCTTCAATCTCTTCCTTCCTTCCTTTTTTTTATGTGCGCGTTACTCGGTCTTTGCATCAATCTCCGTCCTGTTGTTACGCTCCGTTCTTTTTTTTTCTATCGTTAATATTATCATTTATTTATAGATATTTTATGTATATATGGCTTTTCAATGCATGTTGTACGTGTATGTTGTGTTCGTGTTTATTTTTTTTTTTCGTGTGCGTGAAACGCGCTTTGTGCAAAATCTTGTAAACGATTTTTCTCTCACTTTGCGCGATTTAGTAATCGAAGAAAAAAAATGAAAAAAAAAAATCGCTCGGTCGTATGAACACAGATAAGATTTTGCACGGGGAAGAGAAGTGCGTTTTTTTTCGCGTATTTGTAATCTCTCTTCGATTAAATGAGACTTCTGTTCGGCAGATTTTTTTTTTCAATCGCTTTAGTGTGTAATGTATGTAATGTAATGTATGTAATTTGTGTGTGTGTTTATATTTCATTTCATATTCGCGATCAGAAACGTTGGTACTCGCGATTGACCCTGTCGCCGACTTTTCCCCGTCGCCAGGTCACGTCGACGAGGATATTACGACGCATTACCGCAGCAGAGTATCGACCACCACCGACTCCTCCACGTTTGACACGTTTAACACCGGAATCCAATAGAATATTATCGTTTAAAGAGGAATCCCGTTGATCCTCATAATCGTCCTCATCGTCATCGTCATCATTGTCGTTCTCGTTATCGTCAGTGGCGGTTATGATGTTCTTTCTGTCGTTGATGTTTATCATTGTTTTATCATTATTATGATCGATTTTTGCAACGTCGTCGCAACAGTCGTAACTGCAACAGCTCGTTATCTCAAGACTGCTAGAATATCCTTCGTGATCGTACATTATTATATCCGGTGTGGTTGACGTCGAACTATTTTCGACGCTATACACGTCTCTCGATCTCGTTAACGCACTCCCAATAACCGTATTATCACCGTTAACGTTTGACGCATCGTTTATCACCCCCGTCGTTCTCGTGCTTATCGTTTTTTTAAGATTCTTATACTTTATACGTATTCTGTATGACGAACTCGAGACGCTGCGATAATTGGTTCTTTGGAGGAGCCCTTTGGAATTACGTGGACCGATTGCGAGCCCAAGTTAGTTCCAGATGCGTAGGAACGAGTCCCATGAGCCTGTCGCTACCGCCATACCATCCTCCGTTACGCCGAGGCATGACACTCGGTTATCGTGACCCGCCAGGATACCTGTAATCATCGTACAACCCATTTTTTTCAATCTCAATCCCCTTAATCTCCGAAGAACGAAAAAAAAAAAAAAACAGATTTTATTCCCGGTTATCCGTCAATGTTTCTTCGTGCAGCGATTTCGTCTTCCGAATTCCTTAAGGTAGCTACTACAACGCGTGGTGTCCATTTCGCATAAGTTCGAGAAAATTGAGAGGAAATTGCAAACACTTGTCGATAGTATAAAAATCTGAAAAAATATCTGCATGTTGCAGGTACTGAAAAGATTAATTTGTCATAATAATAATTGCAAAATGTTATTAACAAATTGATGAAAAAAAAAAAAATTTCTGCGAATTTATGTGAAATGGGCGCCACGCGTTTTAGTTACCTTAATTAATATTGTTTTTATTTTTTTGCCCACGTGACTCAATAATTTTCCCTTCCAACTGTGAAATACATATTTTTGAAACATTCGATCCTTAGATATGTTGATTTGAAAGTTGGAAAAAAAGAAAGATGGTGTTGAACGGCAGAGAAGGACAAAATCGTCAATTATCGCTTCTCTCTCGTTGAGACTTTTCGTGGGCTCTATGATAATCGATATTCAATGGTTTTTTTTTCTTCGTTTTCTTCTCCATCTTGACTGAAACTTACCGGCGCGTTCGCTCTTCATCGAGTCCCACACGTTGCAGTTGAAGTCGTCGTAACCAGCCAGCAATAGTCTGCCGCTCTTGCTGAATGCGACGCTTGTTATGCCGCATATTATGTTGTCGTGACTGTACATCGCGAGTTCCTGATCCGCTCTTATATCGAAGAGTCTGCAAGTCGCGTCGTCCGAACCCGTCGCGAATGCGTATCCGTTCGGGAAGAACTGCAAACGACGAAAAACGAACGAAAGTTGATTATTGAAAAGCATATTAAAAACAAAAAACAAATAATGCGAAACAAAAGAAAATTGATATTCACCGTAACGGCGTTAATGTCACTCTCGTGACCGGGGAAAGTTTGCTTGCAGGAACCCTCGCGTATGTCCCATAGTTTTGCGCTCGCGTCGCAAGCACCGGATACGAATGTACGCATGTCCGGTGCGAGTGATAGGGACATTACATCGCCGGTGTGCCCGATGAACGAGGTGCACTGTTGACCGGTCTCGATGTCCCATAGAGCGCTGTTAATAAATCAATTTCTTTTTTATCTCTTCCGATAAAACGGATCGGTTTTACCGATAAAATTTTTTTGAAAAAAAAAAAAGGAGAAAAAAACATTAAAGTTTCCCTTTTTTCAATTACCAAGACATATCCCCGGAACTGGTGACGATTTGGTTGTCGTCGAGGAAACGACAGCAGGACAAATATCCGGTGTGACCGGGAAGTTCTCGGCTTACGCGAACGTTGCCCTCTCTCGTCTTCAGGCTATAGATCGAACATATATTGTCCAATCCACCGCACGCTACGTAACTACCGGATGGGGCGTATGCACAGGTCATTACCCACGAGGAGCGCAATGGTATAGCGTGTACCTTGTTCGTGGTATAACTGTCCCACACTATCAGTTTACCGTCCTGCGACGCTGACACTAAGTTCCTACTGACAAACAACGTAATAACATTCGCGCATTATTATGTATCCGTATTTTTCGTATTACCGTCATTTATCGACAAACTTTACTCGACGAGGTAACGATATATTCAGCGCTTCTTTTTTCACATTGCTAAGCGATGGAAACGGCCAATTCGCGTAATATCAGCAAAACAATAACGCGATTAGTGCGGAAAAAATCGTTACCCGGGGAAAGCCGCTCGTTGCGAAAAATTCAATATTAGATTAATAACATCGAAACAGTATTCGTTAATGAATTTGAGAAAATCGAAAGCTCAAATTCTGATGAATCGATACAAATGATTTTTACGCGAAATATGTTTATTTTTTGTTTTTCGAAGAGACATTTAGCGCGAAAATGCTCCTTTTTTTGTCCCAATCGCGCATTCGTTCGTTGAATTGACGGGTTGACGATAGCTGTTTGGAAGCTTCGAATATCATTTATTTTGCAGACCGATTGTCCCGTTACGATTAAATGACGTTAACCCCGGGGGTGCCGCGGACACGTCGCTACCAATATTGTAGCGGCGCAGTACCGCGTCAATGTCAATGAAGGGGTTAATTAGCAATGAAACGCGGACTTCCAGCGGCAAATCTATTTTCGCCGTATAATTTATTTGCCGATGCTGTTTTGATTATTATTGTCGAATAAACAAATTTTTGGCAGTGGGGGATCTTTCCAAATGAAATAACATTGTCGGATTGGGTTTTTATACCTGGAGTCACTGCCCCAATGCATAGCGTAGATTTTTGCCAAATGACCGCGAAGGGTGCGTCTCGTTCGCATCTGTATTCGTCCGATGGGCTCCATGCCGGACGTCGCCTGTACGAGGCTCGTGTCGCACGCCACTTTCCTCGCATCCTGCAACGACAAATGAATAAAAAATATCCACTATATTGAAGAATAAAGGAGAAAATAAGAAAAAAAAAAAAAAAGGTGTAGCAGCGCTTTTTTTTTCTTTTTTTTTTTTTTTTGGTCTTTGGCGATATCGTTGCATTAGACGGTACGGGAGCAATGTGTATGTAGTAAACGTGGTGTAGTAGAGTTACACGCGCGCGCAAACGTCCGAGAGAAATCGTCGGAGCGCGATAGAGAGCGAGGAAAACGCGAGGGATGAAGAGAGGGATGGTGAGGCGTATTGATCATGGAAGCGACGGTTATGCCGCGCCCTACTACCACCACTACTGTTACAAGCAGCAGCACCGTCACCACTGCCGAGACGCTGACACCATAAAAGCCCTTATCCGTTCCATGGAATTGAACAATGTCTTATTTTATTAATAGTTACAACTTATTTTCGATTTTAGCGAAAGGAAAATTGCCATTCAATGCGACAATTGTTTCTAGGTGTGAAAAAAATTCCTTAGATATATTAGATTGTTCGTGTATTCGTTTCTATTGCAGTTTGCAGTATTTTTTGTTACTCTTTGCTTGTTGTGCAAAAAATATTGTGATCCGACGCGGCAATTGTTTTTATTAAGTCTAAAAAAATGCCCATTGGTTCGTTTGGCTTATGAGAAATTCCGGCTGAAACTATTGCCTTCTCCGAAATTTCAATAAAGTTCTCTCATTAGTGATGAAATTTTAGCGAGTGCGTCAATTTTTCTTTTCTTCCATAGAAAGTACCGTAGTTAACGACAACTCGAAGACGAAATTATACCGAATTCATTATCGTTCGTAAGTATAACTTTTTTACTGACGAAATCCGCTTTATTTTTTTTTTGTTCATGTCTTTCGCAGAAAATCCCGATCGTTATGCCGGGTGACCAGAGATTAATTAATTTTACGGCACAAGCGTTATACTCGTTTCTCGCGCAGAGATTATAAAACTTTTTTTTTTCCTTTTTTTAATAAGTAACCATATTTTTGTCGAGTAAAGTATTCGTGAATGAAGATAAAAAACTGAACGAGGTGAGGGTGGTCGACCGTTTGAGCGATGAATAGAGATTGGTCGAGGTTAGTGCCAAGTGCACTTCGCGCCAAGTGACATACACGTAGAATTCTACTTCACTCTCTCTCTCTCTCTCGCTCTTTATGCGGATTCACACGTTTCCTCGCCTCTCTCGCGTCTCCGCATTGTACACTTTTATCTTTTCGAAACAATGCCTTCGGAATGACTTCGAGTCGTTGCTGTGTATACACATACGGCTTTCTTCGTCTATACAACTGTTGCTTGCGCCCTTAAATCTCGCATTTCGATAGAAACTTTAGAAAACGTGTTTCCAATAAAAAAAAAAATAGAACATATTGTCATTAAATAACTAATACCGATACATGAATTACGAGGACGGAAAAGGAAAAAAAAAAAAGTTGGCGTTACTCGCGTCTCCAGCGCGTGGAAAAATAGGTATTTATGTCGTCTATCGGAAACGATATCTTTGCTGCGTTCAGCAACTACTTGGCGTCGAGACGCTTCCGCGGCTCTCAATCTTCAAATATTCAAATATTATATATATATACACAAGTATCTCGACGACGGGCTGAGCTAAGCTCTCGTTGCATCTCATCTCAAACGAATATAATTTATGTATTATTCTATCGATATAAGTAATGTATAGGATATTTATAGGGAATTTAAGCGTTTATTTCGCTCTTAGCCTCTCATCTTGGCGATTTTTCTATAATTTTGGTGATAAATTATTTTCCGATAGCGCAAAACTCACCCGAATGGCATTTTTGAGAGTTTCCGCCTCCTGACGAAGGCTCTCGAGTTCATTCATGTTGATCAATCGAGTGTTTCGACTTTCTTAACGCCGATACCACTTCGTTTCTCCTTAATACTTGTCGGATTCTTGCGTAAGAATACTTGTTGTGAAACCCTTCGGGTAGTATATCGACGCGAAAAAAAAAAGAAATCGGAGCGGCGATTAGCTTTTTGGCTTAAAAAGAGGGATTTTTTACGCTCGCCGCTGGTCCCTCGTCGTATCCGTCGTCGTCACGCCGGCGTACTTGCCCCCTTCTTCGCTCCGTCGTTAAAAACTTTATTATTCTTGTACTCGGGAAATTTTTGTTTTCTTCCAAACGCTTCGCCAACAACTCGTCTTTCCTCGACGAGACGCGATCTATTGTAAATCCAATTTTCTCCTTGGTGTTCAATCGACGAATCGGACACTTGTTTCCTTCTTTTATTCTTATCCACGGATCTCAGACGTCTACCGAGCTTCCCGCCCCACGCGCCAGCGTCCACACCTTTTAACGCGATCGTTGCCACCTCTGGAATAAAAAAAAAAACACAAAAATTAAGACGTTTATCGATCATTTTTTCGTCACGAAGCTTTTTTCATTTTCTTCGATAAAATGATTTTGTCATCATAAACGGAGTATAATAAGAGTTATAATGAATTCTCGAGCTTCGAAATCGATTATGAAAGCTGAAGGTACGATACGCAATGAAAAAACATGTACAGGATACCTGTTGGTCCCTTTTCCTCCTTTCCGATACTCTTGATATCGAAAAATCGAAAAACCGCAATGGGTTAAACAAATTTGTTAAAAAAAAAAGGTATGATTTTTTTCTGATCGAATAAATGTTTATTCGATCTTACGACGAAACATCGAAAATTCGAGGAAATCTCGTATCTCCTAACAAAATGTACGCGGAAACGAGCGAAAGCTCGAGGCAGATGGAGCGTTCGGCATTCCCGGCGAGGTAGCCGGGTGTATAACTGCGCATGCGCACGCCCCCCCCGGGAATAAATCATTCTAAAATTTGCAAGCTTCCGGAAACGAAATAATTTATAGCGCAATCCTCGCGATCGTCACTATTCCTTTGCATTGATTATCTATGTTCGGAGATATTTTAGCGCGGCAAACGATGGAAAAAAGGAAAATTGTGGTACGAAGACGAAGATAAGAAGGTAAGCAACTTACTCCCGTGCTTTCCCTAGTCCCGCTGTCACGACATCATCGAGCGCTCGCCGGCATGTCCTCGTGACGCTGAACTACCCACAATTAACGGCCACCTCTTCCGCGCTACCCCTCGGGGCAGCCCGGTCTTCTGGACTTGCGACTCTCTGTCGCGAAACAACTCGGGGGACGAAAGAAAAGCTCCGTTTCCTACGACTTTGCACCTCACTTTTTTTGCTCTTTAAATTCCTTCTGTTTACAATTTTTATTTATTTATTAATATATATATATAGATATATATATTTTTTTCACTTTCGATACATCGCGCGATATATCGTCACGAAGCACGAGAAAATTTGATTTCTTCGTCGAAATAAATTTTCGAAAATTCTCACAGACGTGTCATATTAAATGTTGTGTACTTCGTATCACAGAACAGCACGAAACTCTCGAATAGAAAAAGAAAATCGATTCGAACACAGGGCGCGTTATCTTCCGATATATTTTCGAAGACACGTTAATAAATACAATGAAAAATAAATAAGCAAGTCGAACTATCTATACGATTTAACGAACACGACGGAGTTTACTTTTATTTTAATTATTTTGTTTCCATTCCCATCGTAAGTTGCGAAGCCCGTTTCGTTTGTTTGACGCGTGGGTTTTTATCTGGGAGACGACGTCTACGTCGACGAGGTATCCTGTACTAGGCTCTCGGACAGACCACACCCAGGGAACAGTGTCAAGTGGAGGAGAGAGAGTAGACTATCTCTCTCTCTCGGTCTCTGGCTCTCTTTCCACGTCGAGGCAGGCATCGATGTTGGATAGAGCGATGGACGACGAGGGTGAGAGAGAGTGAGAGAGAGAGGAAGATTGGAAAACGGATTGGTGGTGGTAGAGGCGCACGCGAACCGTGTGTCGGGGGTTGGTTCGCCGGCGCGGAATATAGCTGAGAAAATGAAGAGGAGGAGGAGGGCGCCAGTGGCGCCACCGCGACGCCCGTCGGTCTGCTCCCGAAGTAGACCGGCGTCGCGGCGCCGCCGACGCCATTGTCGAAACGTGTGACAGGTTGCTGTTGCCGATCCTAGCGCACCCTTCTACAACCCCTCTAAGGCAATCCAAGTTCCTTTTTTTTTTTTTTCTTCCTCCTTTCCTACCCGCTATTTCGCGCGCTGGCGCAGGAAAACCTTCACCGGAGCGATGTAGCTTATTCTCCCACCCTCTCGAAATATTCTATGGGGGATGAGGGGAAGAGAGCTTGACGCAAACTAGCAGCCCATACACGCTTCGATTAGTTAGCGGACACCGTGTATATGAAGGCGCACACTCGGACGCTTGGAACTTGACGGAGCCCGTTCCGTCAAACTCTGCCCTTGCGACGAAGAATGGCACACAGTCGTTGGCACGACAAAAAATTTTCGTTAGGCTTTTGGAGCATAATTTTTTTTTTTTTTTTTTTTTGCCGAAAAGTGCGCGATTTTTGATTGTTTATATTTTCGTATTAAAAAAAAAAACAAATGCCTTTTTGCTTTTTATTTCCCTTGTGCAAGAATGCAAAATGTGCATTATGCATTCTCTTGTTGCAGCAATGTATGGTGTTTCAAAGGAAAATTGCAACGAAACTTTTCTCCGGGCTTTATGTTTTATATAATACCACCATATGATAGCGTATATGATAGTCATTTTTTTTCTCGAATAGAGAACCGAACCATTCTAGGAAGTTTTTTGTTTTTTTTTTCCACCCAAAAGCTGTTATTAAGTTAAGAGATCGAACGAAGCCACGATTTTAATATATAATCATATCTCTACTTGATTCACGAATATAACAAAACTCTCAAGTTTTTTTGTTCGAAATTAATAAAAGTGATTTTTTTTAGTCAAGACCCGTCTACGATAAAATTTGTTCCGTTTGAAATCGACAAAACTGTATACGAGACATGAAACTTTCATATAAAAATTATGCTTCATTTTTTCGGAGAATCTGCATACCGCTATAGTGGAATTTTTGTTATTTTCCCTGTGTCCACACGGAGAAAAAGATTTATGAACAATTACTATGTCATCTGGTAAAACTCGACGGTAGCGCCACTTATGACGTAAAAACTCGATAATTCTCGTAATTTTTTCCAGGTGGCGTCATTGACTCCGCGTTACCAGAAATTTTCCATATTTTTTACTTAATATATGGTGCATTGACCAGTCAACAAACATGAGAACCCAATAGCGATAGATAAACCGTTTAATTTTTTTTTTTCTGATTCTTACAAACGCTCTAAAATTGGATAAAAATGCCCATTGCATTAACGAAGCGAGCAATAATTTGAAAAAAAAAACCACAAGTTCCAATGAGGTTACATAGGATGGCGAAAAATCCTTACAACCCTTAATTTTCGGTTAAATTTCGTTTACGACGCGAAGACGCATTAACTATGTCCCGATTAATCCGAGTCTTTGCGAAAACATGTTAAACACAGATCAAAGCGGGCGATTAATCTATAAGCCATGAACAATGCTTGGCGCGTGATTGAGTCGTGTCCAACGCCAATGTGCATATACACACAAAGCACGAACAGTTATGCACGGAATTCGCTTGCACGCGAGAGTCTCTACCGGATATTGAATCGATGAATGCCTTTGCATTCGCGTACGACGATAGTTGTGCATAGAAAATTCCTATGCGGCATGAAAAGCAAAGATTGTCCAATAGGCTGCGACAAAATGTGCCAATAACTGGTACGCCATCGAAATTTGCCCTACTATTGAGCAGTTGAGCAGAGAGCTTGAAATATCGAGCCCCGTAGAGCTTGACGCTCGGACGCTTCTCGTCTCTATACCTGCCTCGTTGCTTTTGCTCTCACGCTCGAGATCTTTCGCTCTGACGACGGTGGAAAACACACGAGTACCCAGTCCAGTCGGTACCTCTTACATTACGGGTCGTTGAACGCTTCGACTACCCTCTCCTCTTTTTTTCTTTTTTTTTTTACGCCCCGACACCTTCGCTGCATCCCTCGCCCGCTGTGAAATTGTGAATTAACGCCAAAAGAGTGGAGAGAAAAAAAAAGGTTTTCGTCGTTGCGTGAAAAAACGATTCTCGAAGCAACAGATGAGCATCGGGTCGACGTACCAAGCCCTCTCCCTCCTCCATGTATGCGCCCATCGCCACCCAGCTCCTCCTTCACCGGCGCACGTATGCTCCATCTACTTTTATCCACAAAACTCACTAGGATTTCGACGGGGTTGCCAACTTTTGCCCTCCGTCGACAAACAATCATTTTTTTTTCCATTGTCTCTAGGCGTTTTTTTATTATTATTATTATTTCATCCCTTCTGTCGTTCTACACATCCGGACGCGATAAGAAGAATGAGTTGCGCGAGAACGAGCGTTGAATATCGAGGCTCTGTGGCACGAGGATTCAACGAGCCACAGGTCGTACGAACAGATGCACCTGACACCCGGACTCAACGAGGTAGAACCTTTGGCTCGCGTGCAGCCAAAACTTTCGTAATGTATTTTCATTTTTTTTTTCCGACACATTGATTCTTATTAACTTTAAGTGGAAAAAAAAAATCTTTCCGAAAATTGACGAAAATGAATTTTTTTTTCTCGCGTCGTATTTGACGAAAAGATTGTAGTGTCGAGAAACACATTGACGCACGAGTGTTAATACTTGACAAAAGTTGGTAATATTACGCTGAAGGTGGTGTATACTACGGCAAAACGTTTCTCGCCTGAGAGGAGAGAACTGAGAGATGGAAAAGCACGAGAGATCGATACGTCGTCCCAAATATCTGATACCGACACACCTCCAACTCCCATGGCCTGTGCGTTCTCGCGCTGCTATATATATATATATACACCATACCATTTATAGTACATAACAGTATATACGATGTATATAAAGGTTGTATCTAGAAAAAGCAAATGGCAAATCCCTGCTACCTGTTTCTTCTCAAACTCGTAGCCGAGGCCACGCGATTTCATGACAGACTCGTGTCACGGAGAGCGCGAGAGCGAGACGCCAGGTACGAGTGACGTCAGTAGCGCGGCATGTGACGTCAGAGGAAAACCTGAATGCACCAAGAATCTCGATATCTTTCCTCGACTCCGTCGCATTTCACGCATTTGTTTCCCATCAAAGAAATATCGTTTATTCTTTGCGATCGACAGTGTTACGAAAAAAAAAATTACATTATATTTACGAAACGCAACAATTAGCAATTATAAAATGACTTTTTGATGAAAGTGAATTTTTAATTAAAAAGTAACTTTACAATTTTTTTCATTATATATATACCTTTGACAGGTTTTAATGCACATTGTGCGCATTATTTTTTCTACAAAGTCTTATTTTACAGGTTTACCAACGACTTGTAAAGTCGGCGATGTACGATACGCGATATACGTCGTTCGTGACAAACATAAATTATGCAATACGACGCACGAGACTCGTCAACGAGTTTCCATCCCAAGGAAATGTAATTATCAATTAAAAATCTATATAACATTCTCGGATATGGATGAATTGTTGCGAAATTCACGGAGTTACGAGATTCGAATAAACTATTTTTACGGAATTACAATGACGTCAGTGGCGCGACTACTTGGACTACGTAAGCGGGTGGTTATTTGGATTTTGGGGTTAACGAGGTAGTCGCGGGGAGAGGAAAGAAAAACGAGAGAGTTAAGGGGTACTGCGGAGTTTCTGCTTTGACTTCCCGAAGTAGAAGACGAAGAATAAGAAGACGTCGCAGGCTGTAGTCGGGGGATGAAAAAAAAAAAAAAAAGAGCAATATCCTAAGCAGAAAAGAACGTCACGACGACGATGTTTCTCTCTCTCTCTCTCGCGGCTTAACCGGAACTCGGAGGAACGATTCGCGTCACGATATTATCCAATGCGAATACGTTGACCCTACTTCTGCGGTTAACTGGTGCGCCCTACTAACCATTCCGCACAAAATTCTCCTCGACTCTTCTTTCTCTCTCTTTCTCAAGCTTATACGTCGGTACGTCAGTCCCTGTTTTCCCCACCTCACCCTTTTGCTCCTCGGCTCCGGCATTGCTGCCGGGTGTTTCCTGCCGGCTGGAAGTACGACGAGAGAATGAGACAAAAAAGTCAAAAATAATACGAGCGAAACGCTGCTTAGGAACGAGCATCTTGACGGCACGAGAGAAAGGACTTTACTTCTCAAAGGGTAACGAGCCCTGTAAAAAAAAAAAACGTTTTATCTCCGAGTCCTCGTGTTTCGCGAGAATGTTACGAAAATCTAGTGACGATGTTTTCGAATGGAATAATCTTTCGTGAATAAGTCAAAAAATACCGTAAATTTTTTTTTACTTATAAACGACGGAAAATATGTTTTTACAACGAGCGGTGGAAATTGAATTTGTTCGATGCAGCGAATCAAAGGAAAGATGTTATTTCCTTAATTTTTTTTTCTCGTCTAAGAGAGTCCTCGGCAACGGCAGCAGGTGCCGAACGACAGACGTGTCCGCAGGAAAGCAACACAGGAAATAGTAACGAAGCAAATCGCCGGAGAAACCGAAGGGGAGAGAAGCGTTTCATCCGCAGCCTCGTGTTTAATAACGCTTCCAAAAGCGAACGACGGGGCTTACGTTCTAAAACCGTTGCGAGGATATTTTTAAAACTCTCTCGCTTGCGAGAGAACTTGAGAGAGAGAGAGAGAGAAAGAGGTACTAGGCGTTTGCACTCAATAGACGCGCCGGATAAGTGGCTTCTCGAGGTCTCAACGCGATAATGGTTGATATATATCCTCCAGTAGTAAGAAAAAAAATAAAAATGCATAATATTTTGTAACTTCCTTCAAACTCACTATCAAACTCACCAGACGACATTTTCTTAGTTACGAATCGTGTATTATTAAACACGACGGCAATTAAAAGCTATCAAGAAGTCCGGCGGTACAGTCGCGTTAAATAAACTCGTATTGCAGTTGACGTCTTTTTTCCACGAACGACAAACTCCGTCGATGTTCCGATATTCGTGTCTCGCAATTTATTTTTGTACCGATACGATAATCTACGAATTATCGGCGATGAATTTTTTCTGTCCGTATATCGGAAGGGGTTGAATTTTAAGGGACGAAAAATGTTTTCCTAATGTTTGCGCGATTAATCGAGCTATCGAATTACTTTTTTTTCTTTAGTTTAGGCGGGTCAATGAACCGTATTTTTTCGCAAAAATGCGCTAATGTTAATTTACGATTGTGA
Source organism: Cryptus viduatorius (assembly GCA_964006125.1). NCBI lineage: Eukaryota > Metazoa > Arthropoda > Insecta > Hymenoptera > Ichneumonidae > Cryptus > Cryptus viduatorius. The sequence continues at coordinate 66,983 of OZ023229.1, forward strand.
GGACTGTACCGCTCTACTGCTCAAGACAGCTGCGGAGCATCTCCTTCAATTGACTGGCCAATGAAAGATCGCGACAGTCTCGAGATTACGTTACTCAACGGCATCACGTACTTGTTCTTCTTCGTACTATCCGAGAGTTTACGCACCTCCTCCCCGTCAGACACGGAGCAAATGGTGCACACGCGTGTGTGGCCCCAAAGTACACGATGCTGACCTGCATTCTTTGTCGCGTGCTTTCGAAGAGGAGAATTGCAGGCTCATTGCGCGTACCTCGCACACACATCAACACAGTTGCGCATACGCACACATACACTCGCACGATGCATATTATCTTTCAAGAGCGCGATTTATGGCGGGGAATCTCATCCTCCTCTCTTCGAGCCAATATATCGTCACCGGAAGACTCAGCCCAGTCGGCTTTCGATACCGCAGACCAAAAACTAGTAGTCGTTTTTTTTTTTTTTTTTTATCGTTTTTCCTGTCTGACTCAGCTACCCACAAAGAAAAAAAAAAAAAAAAAGTCAGGATAACGGCTACAAAATTATACAGTAATTATATTCGGATGACAAAAAAAAAAAATCGTTATTACGCCTTTTTTTGCCCTTAACATTTATTTCGTCCATTCCAAGCTTTTGCATTGGTTGAAAAAATCGGATGCCAAAAAACAATGTCTTCGAGACAAAATTTGCGATATAACAAAGTTTATTTATTACATCGTTTGTACTGAAATACGAACGTCAAACAATAAGGGGGCTCGTTGCAACAATGTTTAACCTCAAATAAACAGATAGCGGCGGTTTTTTGAGAAAACATTATTTCTCACGGAAATAATAATTTTCGTACGATTGAATTTACCGTCGTCACGGGAGTGCGAACGAAGGAAATATTCCCAGGGTGTGTATGCGTGTGTAGGGAAGCAGGGGGGGGGGGGGAGAGAGAGAGAGTCAGTCAAACAGAAAATGGAGTGAGAACGAGTCATCGAGGTGGTTGTAATCGATAGCACCCGTGCAAGAGAAATTGGTCGCCAAGGAGCTTGTTCGCTAGATATTCGACGGCAATTTTTCTTCAATTCAATTCCGTAACTCTCAAAAGCTTCTCTAGGCCGCCATATTGGCAGTTTCTCGTTCGCCATTAGTCCGAGGAAAAAAAAAAAAAAAAACTCGCGGAAAAAAAAAAGAATCGACCGTCGGACGAAAATATTTGCATGATTTTTATTGTTTTGCATTTCAAGGTCAATCGCTTAAGAAATTACAACAAAAAAAAATGTAAATTCAAGATAGATGACATTCGATCGAGTTTTTCCGTAGCTGGTACTTTTCCGTTGTGAATTCCTTACCTGATGCTCCCGAACGGAGCTGTTTCTCGTTTGGATCCTCCTGGTGAGAACTCGCCGCTCCACGTTCCAAGCAGCACTTGTATCGCAAGTGGGGAAAAAAAAGAAATATATATATATATATATATGTATGTATGTATATATATTTTTCTTTCCTCTTCTTTCGGAATTTTTCTCGTTATAATTATCTTCTTCACACGCGTTTGATAAGCACACAAATATTCAACTTTTATATCCTCTCTATACTATTATTATTATTATTAATATTTTGTCACAAGAAAGATTATGTTTTTTTTTAATTCACACTCGAAGGCGTCGTCTACAAACTGACAGCAGCACTAGTCTCGCGAACGGACCGGAGTGTGTTTCACATCGAGCAGCAGCGGGCAGCAGCAGCAGCAGTAGCGTAGCGAAATCGCGCACTAACGTACAAACTTTACAATGATTATAAATTTGTACTTTACACTGTGTATTTTATAATTTTTCCGCGTAGTCCTGTATCTCATAGAGTGTCACTCGCGTATTTGACGATACTCGTCTTATTCTCGGTCGATGTTCGAACACGAATTCGTATAACTAAAAAAGAAATGCTCACGAAAGTTGAAAATGTACCGGCGTGAAGCGGGCGGAGAGGGGGAAGAGAGAGGGAGAGAGAGAACACGAGATTGAAAGATCGCTTGATAATAATAAAAAGAAAACCACTCTGTGCTCTTCACCCTCGCCGCAAACTTGAGATATTTCGTACTTTTTTCCGAACGATTACTCCTCAACCCTCGCAATTGTGTCGACTAAAATTCGTCGCTTTGCTTCGTTTTTTTTGTTGTATATTTATCGCAGATTAATGGAGAACACGAATAAACGAAGCACTGTAGAGTTGTCGTTTCACTCGATTGTTTATTTATTTTTTCAAAACTATTTACGAAGCTCACAGACTCGCTCTCTATCGCTTCTCGATTTTTGTGCGTTTACCTCTAAATCGGTTCTTGTACGATACTCTCGCTATCACGACGACGAAGCGGAGAGTTTGCTTGTCTCTCGACGACGATGACGGCTGGCGGGCGGCAGGCAGGGCGGGGCTCCCTGCTACGAGCTCCGTAGACCCCGGTTTTTCGTGTAGTTTCACGATTATACCCGAACGCTAGTGGCGACGCTGATTCGGCGGGAAATTTGAATGCCGCGAATGTCGAAATTACCAAGTTTGATGGGAAAAAACTTGGCAGCGATAATTTAGCTCAGCTTTGACGCTTTCATTTGTAAATTAAAATAAATTCGCTCGTAGGAAAATGAGAAAATTAGAAACAAAGATAATGTTGAATTTATTCTTATCATTGGTTGGTATGGAACAGTTGCCGCAAGTCGATAAAACAGAACTCCGCTCTTGTCAATACGGAGCAAATTAACGATTCTGATTTTTCTGCGGATAAAGAAGATTCCTGCATACTGAGAATCCTTCGACGAAATACTTTACTCATCCGACAGCACTCGTCCCTATTATTATCATCGTCAATACGGGTGCGCAAGGAGAATACTAAGAATCCCCCTACAAGCTGTGAATCTCCGGGGAAACCCCGCAGACAAATTCTATTTCATGATATGCCCGCAATGCGCACAACCTATCCTTCGAAATATTCTCAATTAATCCTTTAGTTTCATCAATTACCATCTCAAACCTCTCATTAAACGAAATCATTTTTCGTAATATACAAAGAAAAAAATGAAATTGAGTCTACGGCACGGGTGTCTAAATATCCTGCATGTGCCAATTTCCGATGGTTGATGCTACACACGCGTATTCCACCTTTCCTCGCGTAATCGATTCACCGTCAATGACATAGGGAGAGTGCAATTAAGTTGAGCACCGTGTGGGTGGTATCTATGTACACGTACGTGAATAAGTGTCGTGCGGAATGCGGAATTAAAGGGTCACAGGGTGAGATAGACCAGTACAGCGAAATAGTATGGTAACGTAAATGATATGCACATGACGATGCATTGTGAGATGAAGACAGCGAGATCGAGACGTATAACGGCGTAAGACGTGAGCAGACATGCAAAGAGCTATACATGACGCGTCGATAAAAAAAAAAAAAAAAAAAAACGAAAAAAAAAATGATTCCACAGCAAATGAATTGTTTGACGACATATTTTCTTCGGGTTGGTGAGCGCGAAAGAGGAATATTCGGGATACCAAAAATAATAGTCGTAACGTCGAGGTATTATAGCGGATAAGCACGAGAGGTCACGATATTCGGCCGATTACGAATATACGCATAGATACATGCCGATTCGAGTGGCTCCGGGCCAAAGGGGTAAAGGGTTAATCTCTGCAACCGTTCGAGGTCTCTTCGCCACTTGTATGTCTCCCTCCTACGATAACACTTATCGCCAAAGTCATTAGCGCATTGTTCGAACTTACAAGCGATAAGTAAATCAATGAAATCGTTGTTAAATTAGAGAATCGACAGATTCGTTATAAAAAATGATGACCTCTCGTTATTATGGATAAGGGAAGCGGTCAGGCGGATCGAGCGATCGGGTGAGTAGGAAACATTCGCGGGGGTGGTTTTCCACGTATATCCTACATATACAGGTGAATTCATAATAAATATTGAATTTATTTAGTTTTCGTATCGGAAATGAAACATCGCGTCAAAGGCCGGAAAGCGCACACCAATGACTCGATTAAATTATGCGTAATTAGTTGGTATTATTGACTTGGGGCAAACATTGGATATCGTACAATAATTAGATTGATACGGTTATTCTGTATTATTCAGTATAGATGTAAATATCGTTATATTCGTTGCACCGGCGAGTCCAGCGTTGTAATCGGGGTCGTATCGGTCGGGGGAGGGGGAAGAGAGAATAGCGAAGCTTTTGGACGCAGGCGCCGCGCAAGTATAAGCGAACAGAAACGAGCCGAGGCTTGGCTAGCTGCTCGTCGACATGAACGTAGCCCACCTCCTCTTTGCCCGTCTACTCTCCTTCTCCGCGCGACTAAAACTAACACCGTCGGGGGACGTCGGCCCCCAACGTCGTCGTCGTCGTCGTTCTCGCGCGCCTCCGCTCCTCAGATTTCGCCGCGACTACTCGCTGCATATTACACACTCCTCGCAACTCTCACTCTGCGGTATAAACCCCACGACGTTCGTAATACTTTGAACAACGACCAAACTTTTCCTTTCGAGAGATTGCGGTGAAAAATAATATCGAGATAAAAAGAAATAATAATAAAGAAAAATAATAAATAAACGAAAGCATTGCAGGATTAAGAACTAGCGCGCGATGATTCTGTGTGCGGGTTTGCGGATTAAAAAATAAACACGAACTTTTGTGTTTACTGGTGTCGCTGTTTCGTCGCGTAAGAACGAACAACGCAATTGTCGAACCGGTTCAAGATCGAAGAAGAACGATAAGAAATACCAATGGAAGTCGAGCGTTGAAAAAAAAAAAAAAAAAAACGAATGAAAATGAAGAGAAAGTAGAGGAAAATGAAGGAAATAGTGTGTGTTTTCGAGTGTGCGAGAATGATTTCGATAAAATTTCGTCGTACGTCGCGAGTGTCAGGCTCGTTGTTCCCGGTAGAATGAGAAAAAGAACGAGGATCCTATCGAAAAATAGTGAAAAGTTTGTTCGTTCGAAGAGGAAAATCGTAACAAAGCGAGAATAAAGAAAAGAAGCTTGAAAGTGTTGAGAGATCGCGAAGTGATATGCACAGCTGATATGCGAGTGGCCGGGGTCGGCGCGACAGGCAGGTACGACGCGGATAGCGGAAGATTGAAGAAACGACAGTAGGGACAGTAGCGAGGAGGAGAAAATACAAACACTATACTCGGTCTATGCGATACAGTTTGACGAAAGGATAACGCGCAGTTTATATCCGTGGATAAATAGCGGAGGACAATGGATAATATCGTGTTGGTGCAAGGTGTGTGCGGGTACAGTGAGGAGAAGAGCGGCAGCACGCGCGTCTCTGGTAAGCATTGATCGTGCGCGCGCGCGGCGTGGAGGGGAGGAGGTTGAGGCTTTGCCTCGGTGGTTCTCTGTTTCGGTGGTACAAACTCGACTGCAACACCACGTGCCTTCTTCTATCCTCTCAAACACACAGTTCGTACAAGTCGTTACGTGGGCCAAAAAATATCTCCCGCTAACATAATGATTCATTCCCCCGACAGTCCCGACTAGTCGTCCCGTTAAGTGATAAATAAAAAAAACAACAACATACCGACCAAAGAATATCCATAAGGAAAAGATAACAAATTAGCGGTGAAAGGGATCGCGTGACAATCGACTGTAGAACAAGAATTTTTTTGTTTGTTTTAAACCATTAAACACGATTGAACGATGCGAAAAAAAAATGCAGCGACAATCGTTTCTCGTAATAAAAGGTGAACAAAACTGCAAGTAGAAACATATCGCCGTTAGAAGGAACAACAATAAAAGGCCCTGTGGAGTAAAACTCGAGTACGGAAGTGTTGAAAAAGGAAAAAAAAAAAATCGTAACCGAAGTGGAAATTGACGAACGACCGGCGGTAACAGTGGGAAATGCCGTTGAGGATAGTGACGAAAAAGGCAAATACATCGATATGCCAAAGTTTCGTTACTCGAATAAAGGTAAATTCATGTGGAGGATTTTCCAGTGTTCCGCAACAAAATTTTGGTATCACGACGAAAAAAGAGGAGCGTAGCACCAACAATGACAACGAAATAATAAAATATTCATACGTCTTTGTTAATTGTAATGAAAATATAAACATTAATAATAAAAATAATAATAAAGCGACGACAATCGACGTAACGAAGACATCATCCTACGGTGCTCGTTCCTACGGCGACGATATCGTCGCTAAATTTTACAATCTCACTGTCATGCCTATCGCTGGATCGTCGCTAAGAGCAGCCGCGGGTCTGGACCGTTACTACCAGACTGAAAAATTAGCGTAACCATAAAAATTTCAAATTTTCAAGCTAAATTAACGGTTTGTTATTTTTTCTCTTGGCAAAAAATATTCGATATAATTATCGTGCGAAATATAGATAAACGATATTACGCGCGTATGTATCGCCGCTTTTTACATGAATAAAGAAATAAATAAATAAAGACGAGAAATGTTATCGAAAGCATAATCTCGTACTACGATAACGACGAGACTCACTCGAGGCCTACGCGTATTTATTAATAAAAAAAAAAGGATAATCGATGAAGCAGACAATAGTAAGAATTGATGAATTTTCTTTGTAAAAATATAAATAAATCGAAAAGGAAAAAGAAAAAATGGTCGATTAGTGCTCTCTGTCCGTAAGAAAGAATAATGCTCAATTCGTGCTGTGCTTTTTTATTACCGTACAACAACTCTTGGCTTGTGCCGTGTCGTCGTAGCTTGTCGTCTCTGCGAGTGTTCCAGTGTGCCAGATGGATGAGCCCCTTGTGGATTACGATATACGTTAATCGCTAACCTAAACGCGCGTATTATTATAATCATAATATCGCGCAAAGTGCATCGAGATTGCGATAAAAGACGATTTATACTCGAAAAAAAGACAGAGACGAGCGCGGGCGAAGAAAACAAATAATATATACACGCGAACAGGCAAGAATATCCCAGTCACTCTGGGGATCTCACGAGGTGAGATGCCTGTTAGACGAGGTCACGTCGCACCCAGGACTACCATCATCGAGACCATTATAAGAAAATTCGATACTCATGGTAAGCAAATGTTTTTTTTTTTAATAGTCTAAAGGGGAGAAAAACATAGATATCGCGGAGCCAAAGAAAGCGGAAGCTCCGGGGCATCGAGCCAAATTTTCACTTCCGATTATTATTCAACCGTATGCGGTAGCGATCTTTTGGTAATCTTTCGTTAGAATCCGTGTCGAGTAGTATTATTATCGACTCGTATGGCTATTCGTATAGCGGGCGTGAAAAAAAGGAAAAATATATATATAAGAAATAATAATAATAGAGACTGGCATCGCATCGCATCGCTAATGGGCATTAACGCGATAAATTCTCACCGAAACCGTAGTAAAGCAAATTTATATAATAAAAAATATGTATGCCAAGCGCTGAGGGATGGGGAATAGGGCTCTTCTGTGCACGGCATGTCTGTCCGTCCGTCCGTGTATACGTCAAGCCTTGGCTTCTAATCTGACGTGCCAGCTGTGTCCCTCCCCCTTCGTACGTATTTTACTATTAGTAACACGCTAGTAATACCCGTACACCTATGAAACCGAAGAGACCTTAAGCGATGGGTGACCCCGCTTACAATGCAACTCCGAATCACTCGTATATTTCGTCAACTATGCATCGTAGACATTTCTTTGAATACGCGATCCAATAGGATTGCGAAACGAAACCGACCGATAAGTATGTTGCAGAAGGAATTGTTGTATATCTAAACAGCCCGAAGAGCCTAACCGACGAAGAGTCCAGCGCGAAAGCTTCGCGACGACCTCGCCTCGAGACCGAGCTCGCTGACCCACTTCTATCATTACTGGCGCTCCTTTTTTTCCTCTCTAAAGAAAAAAAAAAAAAAGTCTTTCTCCACGTCACATGCATGGCTTTGACCGTCTTATTCGAGGTCTCTCCCCCGTGCGCTCATCCCTTATACCACGCGACCACAATTATGAATGTCGCGGAAAGCTGACGGCCGGAAATGACAATGAGGCTCCGGGTGATCCATTTTTTTCTCCACCTCTGCGTGTTCTCGTTTCCGGTCTATAGGTACAACTTATAACGCGCCGGTAAATATTCTACTCGAATACTATGCCTTCTATATTGAAGAAAAATAAATAAAGCAAATATCGATTTATCGAAATATTGCGAAGCATATTATGCTCGGCGCTTCATTCATCCGATTATCGGCTCCGTTACACAAAGCCGGAAGTCATTCGTGAGAAAACGACGGGAAAAAAAATTGCACTTTTTTTTACTTGTAATATATGTCTGTTATCATTTCAAGTCGTTAAATGCATATTGAAAAGTTATTGAAAAAAATGTCAAAATTAACAATCGATTATGCTTTTTTTTATGAAATTCCACATACATTGCGGACAAATTTTCAAATCCGGAAGATATATATTTTGGAATGCCGGTAACTGGAAAAAGCAGGGATAAATTAATCCCTTCCAGTATCTCGGTGGTTCTCGCCATTTTTGGCTCAACTCCAGAATGATATTTAAAATTCTACTCCCGTTTTCGTTCGTTTCTCCTCGAAGGGTATACGCGACAATGGAGGGACGCAGCCGGTAATCTTCCGTTCGTGTCGTGAAAAAAACAAAATTTTGCGTCGAAAAATAGCGGTGGCTCGACGAAGCGCGGGGATCATTAGCGAGAGCTTTCGTAGCTCCGCCGGGCGAACGCTCGCGTATCTCGGTGAGTCGTCGAAAGGTCTCGTCGAATCGTACAACACGCGAGTGTTACACGGGGAGAAGTTGCTATACGATTCTACCAGAGGTTTCGAAAGTTAGTTTTGCGCTTTCGACGTGCGCTCGTGTGTTGCTCGGGTGGATACAGTTATAATGCTATAGCTTTACGGCGTGTAAATATAGAAAATGCCGGGAGGTTTAGTTGTAGCAAGAGAAGAAGGAAAGGGAGGGGGAGGAGGAGACCGAGGCGCAAAACTCCGCGGCATTAATACGCAGGGGGCGAGACGAGAAGTCAATTCGTCTTCTGCTTCGGCGCTTCGCGAAGGTCGCTCCGCTAAAACTCGATCGCTCAGCCACGTTTTACCGATTATCTTGATCGTTGCGCTTTTTTTTTTTTTATATATCGAAGATACAAAACGATTCGTACACGTACAGCATTAGGATCTCTGCGGAAATCTTGGAGTTTGGCAAATTTTGGCGCATCGCGTAAGAAAGATAATCCGCAACAGGGAGAAGCAAATAGGTGACGACAGAGTGGCGAAGGGGGGAGAGGGCGAGGCAACAAAGTGGATCTTTGGTAGCGCGAGGCCGGGGGTTGTAAAAGCTCGCGCGGTCTAAGTGACATGGTTGGCTCGAGGCCCACTTGTATACCGCAGAAAGAGAACCCTGACTATTTCTAGCTAAAGATACCAGACTCGACGACACGAGAATCGATTTTCTAAAGGAAGAATTGACATTTTTTTATGTATATATTTTTGTTCCCCGAGGATATACGACTTTTAGGCTCAAATTAAAATTTCGACTCGGACATTTTTGCTGTACGTCGGAATCCGCGTAATCGTAGCGCGGACAATATTTCAAAACGATTTATCGTCTTCCGGAGATATACAGAGTGAAAATTAACAAATTATAGGTATACTTGGCAAGTAAACGAACGAAATTCTTTTCTAATAATAACAATAATATAGGAAAACGAAAACAAACTTTTTATATATAAAAAAAATACATTTTTTTGACGTTTTGATATTTCCAATATTAATAATTTGCATGAAATAACATTTTTTCGGAATGCTTCGTATCGTTTGTTTTTTTTTTTCGGCAATTGGAAACGAATTAAATTTTTTCGGGTGCATTTGCAATAATAATAAAACAATATGATAATGAAAGAGTTTTTTTTCTTTTTCAATATTTTAACCAAGTTCTATGATTACACTTAGCAAAAAACACAATTTTTTCAGAGCGGCTTTATCGCCTTTTTTTTGCGACGATACGATATATGTCTTATCGATATCCGAAGAAAAACGTTCTCGATGGAGGAGCAAAATTTCATTATCGGGCCATGTAATAGCCGATTGTGTATACGATTATTTAAAAGTTAAGACTATCTTCGATCGCCGAGCAACCGTTAATAGATATTCTCGGAAGTTTTCATCAATTTCACTTAGTATAGAATCGCTGAGGGTGTAAATAGATTATGGACTGCCGGAAGTCCGATGGCGCCTCGAATATGCCAGAACTACGAGAAGTTTGAGTAGCGGAGCACGTCTGGCATTTCCTGCGCTTGAATTCACGACTCCCGATGTACACATAACTGCAGTGTATCAATGTTATAACAATGTGTACGCGTATGTGTGTCCATCGATGAGGAGTAAGCCGAGCGTCGGGGACGATTTTGTTTAATCCTTGAGAATAATCTCCATCTACCGAATTGCGCGTTTGTTCAATTTTTAAATATCGCGAATTTGAAACGTTTAAAACGAAACGAATTTAAACGTATTTTTATTTAGGAACTTTGTTTTTGTTCTATACTCGTTTTTTACGTAAATTACGAAAAAAAAAAAATTCTAGACAACTCTGTAACTTTTATAATATGTATTCTAAGCGTTTCGATTTATTATTCTTACGTTTAATAATAATCGTGAAAATGGTGGGAAATTTTTTCTGCGCTTCGAAATGTTATCGCATTGAATGTTTGTTCACAGATCGAAGTTTCTTGGTTGCAAACGCTCAGCAGGGACTATGTCACATAATCTATTGTTCGGACGGATTTTGCCGTTTGACGGGCTACTCGAGAGCGGAGGTGATGCAGAGGCCCGCGGTATGCGAGTTTCTTCACGGTCCCATGACATCGCCCCACGCAATAGCAGCGCTACGAGACGCTCTCGTCGCTGGTGTCGAGAAACACTTTGAGATACTGTACTACAGAAAAGATGGTATGAAATACACTTGCGATTTCTCCGAATAATTAACCCGCATGTCGTGACAAAAAGTTACGTATTTATTTAAAATAATTAATTTACTTTTAATTAGAAATTAGCGCAAGTGGCAATCTTTCGACGGTTCGAATATCAACAAAAAATTCGCGAGTTGTATTTTTGTTAATAGCACACAGGCAAATCGATTAATATTTCAAGGTTTTTTTTTCACACATTTTTTCCATACATAAAAAAAATACAAAATAAATTGATAAATCTGAAAAAATTCATACGTATTCGGGGAAATTTTTATTATGTAAATACGCATGAATTTTTTGACATTTTTCTAACATAGTAATTTTTGTGCAACTTGTGCGAAATGAAGAAGCAAGTGAAAGAATTAGCTCACAACGCGATCGGTATCGATGATTGCGGCTTAAAGAAAAGACGCCTGGAAGGGTTAACATTGTACTTGAACGTTAGGTTCGTAGCTCACCGTATAGATTAAAGTGGTAGCTTTATGAGTCGGCTAGCTGTCGGAGTAGACAGGCAGAGCTGACCTTAGGCGGTTCCCTTGTATACCGTGAGATCGATAGCAAGTCGAGCCGCGCGTTCTAAGCAACACACATCCAACGCGGGTGGTCTATAATTTATCATCGGTCATACCCGCTGACGCGGGGGAGGTACATATTCGGAAGTCCAGTCTGCAATGTTCTTACTCGGAACTTGTCGATAGAGATAAATATACAGAGCGCGAATGTCTTTGAGAAACGATTTATTCCGTTTCCAACCACCTGTGCGGAAAACATTAAATTCTTGCCGATTTCCCCGATATCGTTAAAACTTTGAAGGCTATTTGAAAAAAGCAAGTAATTGTTTTAGCATTTTTATTGATACCGTCAACGCGGAAGATAAAGAAAATAAAGAGTCTCTCGTCAAAGAAACAACGACCTCTCGTTCGATCTATAGATTTCTTACTCGTGTTCCACTTGTTGTCGTTTCTTTCAATAGTCGTTTATTAACGTCGAATGGCCGTTGACGACGACGCGAACAAGACGAACGCAAAAGAGACGAAGAGTCAGAGAGATTCGTAGTACTCGAAGTTCTAATTTCGAACTCTCACCGTCGAATCAGCCAGCATCGCGATCGGCTCGTTCTCCTTTCATTGCCGCTTTAGTCTTTACCTTGCAGTCTCAGCTACGTCGTATCCCCGCAGTCTGCGTTCAACGTTTCGACCGCGTCGCGGAGACTCGTCTGTAACGATCGTTTTCACAAAGTTTCGCCAAGACGATCATTACGTGTACGTGGCTAACGTAAACTCGTAAAGATATTTAATGCCCCTAAAGTCGTAAAAAAACGTCAAATTATTCAACGAATGTGTGTACGAGAAAAAAGTAAAAAAATTAGTAAAAGTTGTGAGAAATTTTTCACTTGCGGTCTTTCGTCGAAAGAAACGCGTACGTGTCTTCGTGAAGCTTAAAAAGTTGTCGAAGAACGTTGAGTAGCCCACCAACCTACTTCGAAGCTCATCCGGTCCAGATTCAGCGCGAATATCGCCCTTTCACGACGACTACCCTCTTTGCGCTTCCCGAGAACATTCGCGAGTGAGTCACCATTGTGCCGCTCAAGAGCGATGCCTTTCCGGTAGTCAAAAAAGCGGCACTGCTGCTGCTGCCATGCGGAGGACATTCGTATTATAACGCGGATTTTAGGTACTTTTTCATCACCTAACGTTCGCGACGTATGGAGAGACAAGCTGTTTGTTCAAGCTGTTTGTATTTCATCGGCCTCTTCCGGTAGAAAAGCTAATTCGCGCTCTCATAATTATCTGTCGCTAGAAATCATCGTTTAGAAGTAAATCGATAGTTAAACGCGCACTGCTCTTGTGCAATAACAACATAAGCCTTAATCCAGTTATATACATGCATACAAGTTAATTCGTAAAATGAAATATCTTGTACAATAACAAAAAGCAGTCGGCGATACCATTGATAAATTTTTCCATTCAACAGTAATCTAAACGCTCCGTTTACTGCATATTTACCGACCATCAACAACGGGCAAATCGACTTTCGTGCGATTTGAATAATGCAACATTGTACCCGTATCGCAAATGCTTGTTATCATTAGATACGCAGCGACGTAATTTCGTAGATGAAAGAACTCATCGGCGAGCCTCTAAAAAAAGGTTGGAAGGCATTGGCAGATTGACATTCAGGATAATCTCAGTTGCTCATCCAACAAGTGAACATCCCTTCGGAGCTTTCAAGTCGAACTCTAACTGCTCTGTATGCATGTTTATACATTTATGCCCGTGAGGCTATACGTTTTGTATGTATAGTATATACCTCTATAGTATATAGTATAGAGGGAGTACAGGTTGCGCGAAAGCCAACACAATTGGAAAAGGGGAACAGAGGAGTGCGAGCGAGAAGAACGCAAAGCTTTCGGGCTCTCGTTCGCAAGCTCGCGGCCCTCTCGCTATTTCCGAAGCCGCTCTCTCTCTCTCTCTCTCTCTCTCTGGCGGTTTACTTGACGGCGCAGTCTACCCCCGCTACCGCGCCACGTCACTGGGGCAATGCACCCAGTGTGACGTCACGAACTACCGACCCGGAGCGTCATCGACCAATTGGTTGCTCTCAGGAGGGAGCCGTTAACCCGACTAACTACTACTATCTTCTCTCGCTCTACCTCCGCGACGCGGTCTTCTGCTCCCTTTTCCCGAGCTTTTGTTGGCAATCAACGTGGAAGTAAACGTATATGCAATGTATATCGGAAAATGTAACTTTGATACGTTCAAAACATATTTTCGATGCAAACCTTGGCTTTGTACGTCGCAGTATGCAGTAAAATTTATACGGAATATATATCGCAAATTTATTGAATTTTTTCGCATATTTCGATTCACGTAATATAATTGTTTTTTATACAATCTCTAAAAGCTGTGAAAAAAATGTTGAGGCTCTTGAGGAATATGAAGAATTTTTTTTTTATTTCTTTTGCCTTCTCACAGCGGGAGCTTTGTTTTGGTGAAAAAAGAATTTTCCGTGATTTTCATTAAAACGCAGTCATTTGTTCGAAAACCTTGAAAAATCGGATGTGGAGAATCAATATGTAAAGCCCTATTACTTGAAAACTCTGAAATGCTCTTTGTTTTTTCAAATTTCAGAAATTTAAATATATTCGCTTGTTTTTCATTCAGGCGATTTTTAATTTTGGCTAAAATATTTGTATTCCCGATTATTTTTATAATTTTTCCACTCGCAGGCTAAAAAATTTTATAGATTGATGATTGTTATTCAATTCGGTGAGAATCGGTCAAAACACTAATTTTTTATGCGAATTTTTACGCAATTTTTTTTTTATTGCTATGAAGTTCCCGAATTTTATTTGATTTATAATTTGAATTTTGTGAAAAGTGTGCAAACGCGTTGCAGTTTATTGGGTCGTATTGAAAATTATCTGATCTCATGTAAAAAAAAAGCAAATTAAATTTTTGCATCGCTTTGCATTTTTTTAATTGGCGTTTACAAAGTTAATCATCGCCTCGGAGTCGAAAGACATTATGGGAAAAGTTCGGAAATGTAAAAATCGAGACACTAGAAATGACTACAGCATGGAAATGCCAAAGTCGTGCAGAAGTATTTGCAACGTCACGCTTCCACGCGTGACGTATTCGTTGCCACGAACAGCAGACCACCCTGATCCTCTTTTTGCTCTGTAGTAAATTTATATTTAGAAACCTGCCGCTCTCTCTCTCTCCCCGTCTTTTTCTCGGTCTCGCGAAGGCAACTGCGACGAACGAATACGGTGTATTTTTGTGAAATAGTCAGTTGCAAGAGCGCCGGGTAGGTTTGCCACGAATTCGTACATTTGGAGTTCTGCCAGAAGGCAACGGCAGTGGAAAACCAAGAGAAAAAACCCTTACGTTATCTTCGCACACGTTGATATTTCTTTCCCTGGAAAAGTAATATGTCTTCCAAATCTCGCTGTTTTTTTCTGTTTTTTCCTAAGACTATTCATTCAAATTTGCATCTATAGCACTACAAACAAATATATGAGGTTCCTAACGTCCGCAAAAAAAAAAAAAAAAATACATATTCGCACAATTGTAAATTATTATGAAATAGTTGGAAAGTTCGATAATACCATGAATTACGATACGCAATCCCATAGAAC
The DNA here is from genome assembly GCA_964006125.1 of Cryptus viduatorius. Lineage (NCBI taxonomy): Eukaryota > Metazoa > Arthropoda > Insecta > Hymenoptera > Ichneumonidae > Cryptus > Cryptus viduatorius. The sequence goes on from OZ023229.1 coordinate 82,059, forward strand.
AGTTTTGATGAAGAATTTTTTTTTTCACTTGTCATCAAATTCGTTCCGATTTTTTCGGTGCTTCGTTCATGGCTCGATGTAGGAGTTTGAAAAGTACATTTGTGAGAGAGTATTGCAATTGTTCGTTTGAACAGTGTTGAACTCTTTGAGGATCGATTTTAATGAAAAAATCCGTGTGGAGTGTCCATTACTGCGCGGGTATGAAGGTTCTATCGCTTTAAAATTCGAGCGATGCATCGTTTGAAACTCCGGAGGGTTCGGAGAGAGAGAGGGTTTGTACCAGCCGAGAGCTCTGTGGGTCGATGAAAGCTTCTCTTCTCTCTTCGTCCTCCTCTGTTAGCCGAACTTTCTCCTCTCGACTCTCCGTCGCTTTTTGCCGCGTATGTACCAAGTTTTCACTGACTCTCTCGCGCCCCCCCCCCCCCCCCCCCCCCTCTGGGGGTGTAGGTATCCCACCCGGTGTCGAGAGAGAACGGAGAATGGCCGGCTCAGGGTGCGTTGCCCCCTCGTCCTCGTGCTTCACCGCTACACCCTCCCCCGCCCCCTCCATCAAGCTTTTCCCACTGCTACCCGTTTTTCATCCTTTCGTTGGTGATAAGAGCCGAGAAGTAGGGGTATATGTGTGCGAAACAGCGGAAAGAGAGCACCGTTGATTAAGGGAAAGAAGGAGGTAACGAGACCAGACTACTCTAACTTTACAAAGCAAGGGTTCTTACCTCGTATTAACTCCGCAGGCCCTTTGTTTTTACACGTTCGTCGCGTAACCGTTTCTTCGAGGACCTTTCCCGCGGCGGAATCGAAAAAATTGTAGTAGATAATAAAGAAAGACGAGGTTTACGAAATCAAAGTATTTTTCATTTCTTTTGTTTGGCACGTTACGTTATTATTCGAATCGTTTGCGCATCGACGCATTCTCCTCGCGCCACAGTCGATAAGTTATACAATAGTAATATGGAAGTATACGGGAGTTTTGCTTCGCTCGCGGTAATAGAGTCCGGTTTTCTCACACCTCCGCGCGGAAATTGCGCCTTCCGATATATAACGGAAGAGTCGCATAAACGGTACACGGAAAGTGAGAGAATAATTAAGTGCAGCAAGGCAATCGTACAAAACTATAAACGTCACGAGTCGCTTCTTTATTCCGTTGTACGAATGTTATTTTTACCGCGACAAGCGTTCGAATGCCACCCGCAGCACGCGCGGACGTGTGTCAGTGGGCCTCGATGCTATATTCTGCTCCGTAAAACGACTCGGCGACCTTGACCCGAGCGACCAAGTGTCGACGCATCGCGACGTCTAAATTAACAAATAAATTAGTATTGTATTAAAAAAGAAAAAAAATTGTTACAGGCACCAAGTTCCTCTGCAGCGAAGTCATAGCGCTGATAAGAAGCGAGGTGGACGATATTTGTCTTCAAATAATTAATTTCGAGGATCTCAGCGCTCAGCCACCACCGCCGCCGGTACCGCCACAAGCCAGTCAAGCAAACAACCGACTCGCCACTCGCTGTGAGTTTCACTTTGTAATTCAAATTATATTCATTTTTTGCACGTACAAAACAATACTAACAATTTGTACGATCGTATCGAGCGTTAAAAATTCTCTTGAATCAATTATTATGTGTAATTTATCGATTCTTCCGATTTTTAGTGTAGCGCAGTAGAAAATTTAAAAGCCACAATAAACGCAGAGTGTAGCGTGTAGGTCTCGGATCAATGTAACAGTTTCGTTCGAGTGTGAGTTGGAAAGATTTTAGATATACTGTGCAGCTATTGGTAGTAGTTTACCTGGCCGATCTATAAAGCGGCGACTAGTCTAGCAGATACGTGTCCACCACCGGTAGCTCGCTTGCCGAACAAATGCGAGAGACACGCTTCGAGTTCCGCAGCGTTGCGACTAAACCGCAAACAAAATAAACAATAAAAAATAGTATATTGAAAAGAATTTTCTCTACGCAGGATCTCTATTGGATCTCTTTACGTAAATAATTCGTAACGCTTCCGAGAAAAAAAAAAAAAATCGTATTGAGCAAACATGTCCGCGATCCATCCATGCATCACGCTCGGTATCCGGAGTATATTCGTCAAGTATTTTTAGTTACGGTGGTGGACGGAGCGCGCGTGAGTTGCATCGTGTGCGCGGCGCGCCTAACAGTTTAACCCTGACCCGGTAATAACCGTTGTATACCCCCTTTAACGTTTGTCTTTCTCCCTCTCGTTGGAACCTCTTGCTCGCCGCTATGTCTAACTATGTCTCTCGACTCGACAACTTCACTCAAACACCCCCTCCCCTTCTTACCGACGTTCGGCTTTACGCACTACAATAAAACATCTCCAACTTTTTTGTCGAACAATCGACCCAATGCGGCGGTTTATATACCGCTAAAATGTGCCAACCACCAATGCCTTTTTTTTTTTATAAAGGAACCCCGACTATTGGCTGAAATCCAAGTAACGGCTATATTTATCGACGAAAATCGAACAATTTTTGTCCGGATTTATTATTTACACAGTAACAGAGTACGAAAATGAAAATGATGCATTAACGCTGATTGTTAACGATAAAAGATGCACGTGATTGCGAAGCGTGAGTAAAAAATATTACTAACAAATACTAATAAGATTCAATGACGTTGACTGGAGCAGTCGACAGGGCAAGGGCATCATTTCGCGCTGGTCTAAGCCGCACCGGGGTAGTCGGTCCACCGAGAGTCCGCAATCGACCAAGGACTACGTCCAACTTGCCGCATCGACTCGCCGACGGGACCATCCTCGACGAGGACGCCTCCGAAAATTGGTGAGAAATAGTACATTATATAGATTCTCGAAGCTGGCGATGTCGCGACCAGCACGAATTATAGTATAAACGTATAGTATAGTATAACCTTCGTGACGATTTAGTATTATTGACTATTGATTAGCGAGAGAAAATGACACTCCATTTTCGTACCGTCGCGGAATAAATTGTCCAACGGTAACTCGGTATATCCCGCTCAAGTTCCTCTCGATTTTCAAGCCTCGCCACTGCGCAACTCGTACATCTCATTTTGCCAATTTTCTTCGATACGAGTTCTCAGCTTGAAACGAGAAAACTCTCTCTCTCTCGTATAATCTCTAATTTTTCATCCGAAAATGCGAAATAGCCAAAGTTGCGTATGGTTTTTGTTGACAAGTCAAACAGTTCGACGAGCCAAGAAGTGTCAGCTTTCGTTGGTACAAAAGAGCCGAACAGACGTTAAAATTATAGTGGTAAACGTTGGGCACGCGAGGGTGGAATAACAAGGGGGTAGAAAAGCCGTCGTCGTTGAGACGAGACGACGATAGGTCTCTACGTTGCGACAGAGAAAGAGTCCGAGAGATTAGGAGTAAGAGATAGTGGCGTTGCACGGAAAGCTCGAGGCACGCGTACGAATGACATAGAGTAATGGGTTATAGGAAGGATTCACCGAGGGTACGACCCTGAGCTCTCTACTCAGGCCGGAAGCCGAGTGAGACAGTAGTACGGCATAACATTAAAGCGAGAGACGCAACCCCACCACCCCCCTCGACAATCTCCCCTCCGTTCCCTACAATACTGCAGTCAAACATACGCAGCGCCCGTTGTCCTCGGACATCGAATCTTTCAACAATTGACAAATTTTTTCACAACTCGTAGCGTTTCCATTTTTTTTACGTAATACCTATATGCATAAATTATAACCTTCATAAGCGGAGAAAAACCTTTACGACTGAATTGTGTTTATTCAATATAATGAATTGCGATCGTTTTCATAATCTTTATTGGTGTTTTTTAAAATCGAAACGAGTAAACGATTGTTAATAAGATCCGTATCCGTGTATCCGATTGATAGTTAGGTAAAAGCTTGCGGTTCCGCGTTCTTTAGCTCACTATAGTTCATGTTGTCTATCGATTGGCAGCTAGGTCTCTCGGTGACCTAACACTGACACACTTCACCGGTATAAAGCCTCCCCTTCCCTTGCAGTTAGCCAGCTACGAAGCAACGAAGCAACGAAGCTACGAAGCTACGAAGCTACGAAGCTACGAAGGTAGAGTTAGCTACCGAGTTTGTATGTGTCCCGTTGGAGGCCTCACCGCGAGTGACCTCCGTCGCTGCGGCGTCTATCGATCATTCCCTTAACCTTATGCGCGACAACACAATACTCCTCTCCCTCTCTGCTTTATTAGGCTCGGCAATTTTGCTCCGTAACCTCGGCAATCGCCAACACCCGAATCTCAATCCCAAAATCCAACCAAATCATTTAAGCTAATGACATATTTGATTTTTCAGCCCACTAACATGCGGTTCACCGACGATGATGGAGTCTTGGGGACCCGGACGTTTAGGCGCGGGACCACCGTCTCTGCCACCTCCGGCAGCGCCGCCGCCCGGTCATCATCCTCCGTCTGCGAGCAACGCACCACCTTGCGGTTCGACGTCCTCGGCAACCGGGCATTCTCATCATCAGCACGCCACAGGCGCAGCTCCTATCGCGAGTCCCGAGGGAGTAAGCGATGTGAGTTTTGTGTTGACATCGGAACATCAATCGAACGACGGAATCCTACGACTCTTCTTTACAATGGAAATGCTGGGCTCGCAGAGAGCACAAAACCGTATCTTACCGTACCGAAAGGAATAACTTGGAGTCTCATCATTGATATTGGCGTTTCGCCCGCGAAATATATGAAACAGAAAATATATTAAAAAAAACCTTTTTCTATATCGAAATATAACAACATTTTTTGTATTCAATACAGAAAAAAACCATTTTTTAACCTATAAAAAAATGTATATAGTCGAGACGCCGCTAAACGACAAAAATTCCGTCACGCATATCATTCTCTTCGGAGAAGTAATCGCTGAATTCGAGCCAAAAATTCATAGATAAAAATAACGAAGAGCGTAGAATTCTGTTCGATTAAATAGTGAACATTGTCATTGGGATAGTAACCTTTTAATTCCACAGGTATCCCAGAAGTCTGGTATCTGGGAGGGACAAAATTCATCGTCTGGCGGCGGTGGCGAGGGACCGTCGCGCAGCGTTTCTCACGCGGCGAGTCTCGACGCGATATCCAGACGGCTGGTCAAGCAGGAATCTACAAGAGTTCCCTGTCGGAGTCTCACCTGCAGTGTCTGTAAGCCTCGTAATTCGATAATTTATCATTCGTAATACAAAGAAAGAAACAATGGGAAAAAAAAAAGATAAAAGCAAAAGAATCGGCCTAACGGAACGTGTAATTAGAATTTGTTTCGATATATCGATGTCATTTGTTTCTATTCGAAGCTTTTTTTGATCGTTCGTTGTTCGAGTGATGTCTCGTGAGTTCGTTACGTTTTTTTTATTGACTGTTATATACAATATCCCTGTGTCTTGCACGAGACGTCGTTTTTTTTGTGTTCATCGTATTAGCATCTCCTTTTGTGGAATGTTTATCCCCCTCCCGAGGTGAAGATACGATAGGCGGGGAACGTTACAATTTTTTTGAGCTCTAGAAATCGGACGCTATATAACGTTTGACTGACTAAAAAAACTCTAAGAAAGAACTAAATAAGATGAAAAAAAAAGGATAATGCTGAGAAAAGAAAAACTATTTTAGTAGCGGGTCGAGGGAGCGAACAAGTAACCGGCCTCGGGCGATGGCCAGCGACTGTCGATAATCTCATCGAAGGTAAAGACGAGAGACAAAACACCATCCCATTCAAAACCACTGAGAAAAAAAAAGAAAAAAAGATTATTAAAATGCGCGCAAACGCTCTTTAATGTTTACATGACATGTATAACTGTATTATCGAATATACATTTGAAGAAAAAAAAAATGCCATGTCGGTTCGTTGCCGGCGAAGCGAGAAAAAAGCGAGCGCTGCTTGCGCAGCTTGCACCCCTCTAACTTATCAACCGCTTCAAGCTTTTACCTTTTCATTCGCAATCAACTGCTCGATCTTCTGGTGTTATTTTTGAATAATTAACGTTGTTTGTTGTTGTTTCTCTTTCCTTTATTTTATTCTTTCGTTTCATTAAGATTTTAGCTTTCATAGGCCTATCGATATATCTCTCGTACTTCCGAATAACTCGTCTGCGATATTAATCGATGAAAAAAAAACATGTTGTGCATTTATCTCGTAACAGAATTCATACGCCTCACTGTACAAAGCCATCGATCGACGTGTAATATTCGACGACGTCAGTCCCGCAGGGAATCAATTATAAGTTAGAAATATATGAAAAAAAAATACAAGTTTCTCGCGAAAAATATGTTTTCGTATATTTCGAACAAATATTTTTCATTCTATGCGAAAGACTTGCGTCGCACGGCTGACCAGAATCATTTCTTGTATATTCGACATCTGTGTTTACATCAATATGCAATTTTATTCATTTATTCTTCTTATTCGTCACGTATCGACAGCATCGTGTATAAAAAAATACATCACACGAAATATCAGTTTCTATCTCTACTCTACTCTATTCTATCTCTCTTTCACAGGTATGCAGAGCTTTCATAGTGCGCCGGATGGAAAAATGAATCGTACAAACTTCGTTTTTTCATTCGGTTCAATAATACTATCAAAATACAAAAAAAAAATGAAAAAAGAAAAAGAAAACCGCTTTTAGTTTTAGAATATCGTCGGCAGAGGATATAACAACAAAAAAAGAAACAAATGTTTGCAGTGTGTTTGAAATATTCGAAAATTGAACGCTTTTCCATCGATGAATTTTCTTTTCCTTTTTCTCTTTCCGCAGCTGCGAAACACTCGAAAATCTTTCCGGGAGTCGCGTCGGAGAGCGATCTTCAGAGATGGCGAACGTCCAGAGAGCGAAAGTCACCGTCGCTCAGTCAAATGGGACCGGATGCCGTCAAACACAAAGTAAGTTTTCTTACAGTGTTTTTTTTCTATACATATTTGTTTTTTTCGATATAAACAATTGTTATTTTTTTCGATAACGTAATCGATAGATAATTATTACTTCCATTCCGTCATGTACAGTTCTCTCTTCAGGATAACGGCTCGGCAAAGTACTTCCAAGGGGCGATGCACACGCCGAACATGGGAGAGAAAGTTGCACAGGTGAGTAAAGCAAATGAAAAAGAAATGGAAGCGTTCTATAATTGTATAGATCCGCATATAGAAGTGAAGAAAAAAGCCATGTAGTAGAGGAGAGTCGCTTCGCTCGTGTCTCGTAGTGCCAGCCGACTCGGTGAAAACAACAAGCTAAACCCGACACGGCTTGGCTGTCATAACGTCAGCCCAGATAAATCGAGCCGTCAATTTTCGCCGCGCGAATGCGGAGGGGTGCTCCGGTAGCCAATGTCGCGCACCCCGCGGCACGAAGGGATGGCCCCGCAAACAAGATAGAATTATGTCCCGTTTGGACGGCTTCCCATATGGAGATTGGGAGATTTCATGCAAATGTTCGCAAGGCCGCGCCTGTGGCCTCCCGATTTTTCATCCATCAACCAAAATTCCTCTTCTTCGTTATCTTTTTTTGTTACCAAATATTTTCCTACGTAACTGAAAGAGTCTCGAAATGGCGATATCGTTCAACAATGTAACGAGGAGATTGTCGGTAAACATCGATATCAGCAAGGAAAAAAAAGGGATTGAAGAGTCTCGAGATTTCGGGAGCCTATCGAGTGTCGGCTATACGATACGATAGACGCGGCATGCGCGATCTCTCGAAAGATCGCTCGAGGGCACTCGTCGCCGTGTGTGTTAAACAGAGCCGAAGCTTTCCCGTCTTCTCGAGGACTCTGTTAAATAGCTTTCCACTCTGTCATTCGACTCGATTGAAGCATTGTTCGCCGCTATTGTTTTTTTCGCATCTCAAACATTAGTCCCTTTTTTCTCCATTGTCTCTCGATGAACGAATGGATTTCGCCATTTGTCAATAATTACGCAATCGATCAGTCGAATGTACGGAAATTGAGCAAAAATGCATTGTTCATTTTTTTTTACAATCGATTTTTATGTTGGATACTTAAAAACGTTTTATATCTTAGAGAAAATACGATTTCTATCTCTTTTTTCTTCATTGTCTGTCAATGAACGAATCGATTTCGCCATTTGGTAATAATTAGGTAATCGATTGGTCGAACGTACGGAAACTGAGCAAAAATGCATTGTTTATTTTTTGTTTTTCAATCGATTTTCGATTTTAGATACTTAAAAACGCTTTATACCGTAGAGAAAATACAATTCTGGGATAGAAATTGCGAAAGAGCGGCAAGCAAAGTGTAAATCGCCTTTCAGCCCTTTCGGAGCTCTTCTCTAGCGTTGCTTAATCAGTGAGCTCGTCGTATGGTCAGCGAAAGAAGCTTAACAGAGGCGGTCGACAACGCCGCAAAGACGGCACGGAGCTCTTCTCTCTCTCCCTCCGTAAAACTATAGATTTTTTTCCTCCTCGTGTTATCGTACGTAATGATCAGGAAGGGTTAGTGTTTGACGGCTCGTGGGCTCGTCGGCTCGTCGAGGTGCACAAAGTTTGTGGAGAATGGGGTCGTGAAACGTCGACTTGCGACAGCGTTGTATAGATTACGGGTATAAATTTCTCTATCCAGCTGTTGGCATTCGCGGTGGCCGCACTGTCGTGAGGCGCCAGTTCGTCGTTTAAATTCCGCGAAGCTTTTCATCCCCCATTCGAGGGTTTCGTAACCGTACCGCCAGACAGCGTAACAGTCAGTGTCGCAGTGTGCCTCGAGCTGCTCAGTACTCGGCAACTCACGCGGTTCAAACCGTTCGCAACTCCGTCCACGTTGTATATCTCTACATTCCTCAACCCATCCCCATTACTATTTTATTAATCCAAAGTAAAGACGGCATATCACGCACGAGGATACATTGATCGTGAGGTTTAACAACCCCCCGTTGAATAAAAAAAAAAACTCTTTCACGCGCACGCAAACAAATACGCGAATAGTTCTCTTTTAATATTTCGCACACGAAGCTTCTACAAGTGTTTATTTAACGGCCAAAGCTTTCTTTTTATAAAAACGCTTACGCTTGTCGGACTTTGAAGAAACTACTCAACTATTGACCGCAAAACGATTACGTGACTGTTGCGCGGAAACCGCATCTTACCTCAACACTCACACGCTCTTTGTTCGTATCTACGAAAAAAAAAAAAACGAAAAAAAGTCAAAGACTCTACTTATCGTTTATAGTCTCCCGGGAAGAAGAGACGCTAATTAACATCTCAAGATATCTCGATTGGGCAATTGATTTTCTCGGAAAAGACTTATTGACGAGAATCGAATTTATTTTCCCGCGCTAACGATATGGAATCGTCCGGAAATTATTGCCCGTCATACTCGGAGTGTGTGCCATTTTTTCGACAATGAGTAATTGTTGAGAAAAGAAAAAAAATGTATCCTTTTCTTCTCTCGGAAAAGGGAGTTGAGGCTGAAAGTGATTTTTTAGCTTCGTAACATTCTATTTATCGGGGTACATAGGTAAAGTTTAGGTGGAGCACATGGCCTACATGTGGCTTACCGTTCCTTCGTGTCGTCGGGAAAGCTTTGCCAAATGTGTCGCCTCCTATCTCCGAAAGTGCCTCCACCTTTCCGTTATATACCTTTCTCGATGAGAATCGATCTTCTTTCATCCCCCACCGTCGTGCAGCCCCCGCCAGCAACCCTTTCCTCCGCCTCTCTTCCTCTAAATTTCCTACATTGTCGTCGGATCATTGCCAAAAAATCTTTCTCACATCCGGCAAGCATTTTTCCCTCTCCCCCGCGAAACGTCGGCTCTCCGTTGGCTACATAACGCTTCAACTATTTCAAAACTTCTTTTGCTACGTTCATTCCAACATCACTGTTCACTCGGTACTCAGTCTTCGTCGCGGATTGTTATTCTTTCACGCGGGATTATTGCCAAAAAGCTCGTATCCCGCGCAGCTTCGGTCGTTTCGAGAAGAAAGGAAAAGCCAACAAAAAAACAAAAAAACAAAAAAACGGGAAAAAGCGAAAAGACTAATTCGAAAAACGTAAGAAACTTCGGATAAATCATCGCAAGTCAGGCGTCGAAACGTGTCGACGTTGATTTCTTGTTCCAACAAAGTATCTCTAGACGCTAACGCGCCTCGTGTATGTGACTATCCTCGCCGATGGAAATTGTGTCTTGTTACATAATTAACGTGCCGTTTTTTTTTATGCCGGTATTGTTACTACCACACGATGACCGTGACCACGTTTCATACTTTACACCGAGCTATTCTATACTCGAATAACATAAACGCCGCCCCGCTATGTAGAGTAAACGCGAATAGATACTACGGAAAGAAAAAAAAAAAGAAAGAAATCGGGATAGTAGAACGACAGTAATTTCTCGTTCAGTTTGTCACTATTTTATCGTCTTTATGCGAAACTTTTTGTTCATGTTTCTCGTAGGCATTGTTTGCCGTTAAACTTCGTAGACGAGATTCGTTCGAATCAACTATATTTAGTGCATTTGACATCCTTTCAAAAATGAAAAAGACTTTTGTTGAATGAAACGAACTATTTTTTTTAGTAAACACAACTTTTACGCTATTAGACAAGACAATTTTTTCTCAATTTTTGTATCACGAGTCGAAAAAATATTTTTTTCTATGTATTCGTTTTTTCTTTTTTATCGTAAACAAAACGCCGCGCGTGGTGCGCGCGATCAATGCGATATCGGAAATAGAATTCCATCGATTTCGTTCGCATCAACTTCCGTCACGGAATATTACTGCGTTGTTTTGATTTGATATTGGGTCAAACGAGGAAAACAATCGAGTATCGAATAACGGGGTAACGTCTCTAGGCTATTCGCGCGAAGGTCGTCGTCGTCGGTTGGCCACGTTGTTTTCTCTATCCGTTTCTCGACGTTTTTTTTTCTACCTTCGACTGGTTCGCAGCGGGCTGCGTGATCAATGACTCGCGAGGCGTCCTTGCATCGTCGTTACCTCACCCTATCGCTTGCATTATTTCACAGAGAATCGTCGCAGCCTTTTTCTACACCGGGGATGAAAATTCCCATTTTCGTTTCTTCGCTATACTTTTCTTCAACTTTCTTCTTGCTAACAACCAGCCGATTTCATATCGAGTGTCGCTTCGATATAAACGATACGATACAAACAGTTGGACACGCATATAAAAAATTATACGAACGAAATAAATGATAAATGCGATACACCTTCGCCGTTCCGTCGATATTAACATATGTTACGTATACATCTGCAAAATATTTTTTTATTCAATCAAATACATGTTTGCAAGGGTATATGGAACAATATCGATACTTCGATACAATTTTTTTTTTCACCTTCCGGTGTCTAAAAAATTTTGCCGATATTAATGTATTTCACATATGCATCAGCAATATATAAATATATTTGCAGAAGTTTATGTAAAATAAATTAATCGGCTAATAAATATATTTCCCACATATTTCATACAATTTTTTTCTTATACGGTATAGATACCCGATGTTTGATACATCGATACCAAAAATTCAACGAAGAAAGTATAAAAACCATCACTGCAAATTTGACAATAATATTACAAACGATAATAAAAAAAGTGATAAAAGTGTAAAAAAAACGTTAGACGCGGAAACGAGAGACAAATAAAATTTTTTGAAAAATTAAAGAAAGAATAAATAGATATCGATAAATTACGTAATCGGTGGATTATTGAGAGTTTGCGGTCCGAATGAGGGCTAAATGAGCGATGCGTACGAGGAAAGGGTGAACGCGGTGCAGGAGTGTCAGGACGTCGATCAGTCAGATTGGACAGGTTGGTTGGGTTCAAAGCCCTGGTGGCAAGAAGAGGAGGAAGAGGCTGAGGAGGCCGAGGGGGCTGCTGCGTTCGCGCGCAGTGCCTCAAGCTTCGAAAATCACAACCCCTGCGACTTGTACAATAACATTAACGAACTTTCTGGTGAACTCTGTGAACTGGCGCCCCACAGTGCTATGAGCGTGGGGGCTGGAAGGGTCGATTCCCCCAGCCCCCAAGACATCAGGCTTCTTCACGATCTAGTCGAGGATCTTGCCAAGGAACAGGATGAAAAAAACGCCAAACCACGATCCGAACAGGTAAAAACCAAAAACTACTCCAATCGAAAGCCAAAAAAAATATATAGAATTTCATGTATCTATTTCGAAAAAAGAAAATTTATCGTAGGCTTTGAAAAAGATCGAAACATTATTTCGATTTTTTTTGTTCGCCGCTCAATTCGCGTTATCCGAGCCGCTGAGTTTCTCAACCAATGAGAATCGCGTGGCGACGAAAGCGCCATCTCCCGGAGGTCCTCCCATTGGTGGAGAATTTAACTGCTCGTAACTCGAAATTGATGGGGATTAGAGGGGAAAAGTTTCTCGAAGCGAAGTTTACTCGGGTTTCCGGGCCTTAGAACGCCGTCCCACAGTTGCCGCGTGTTTGCTCGATACGCGCAACTGTTTGTTAGTCATTAAAGTCGATTCGCGGAAAAGGAAAAACGAGGGTAGCATCGAACCCTCGGCGTGTGGTGTAGAGAGCCGGGTATCATCGGGGTTTTTCCGAGCGCACGCGCGTCCAGGCTGCCGAGTAGAGTATAATCAATAATCTACACCAGCTAGAGAGAGAGAGAGAGAGAGAGTTTCGCGAGAGAAAGCGGGTCGGGTTGGGATGCGCGCGGGTACGTTCGTAGGCTCACAGGTGGTGGGTTATGGCGACTCGGGGGTACTGGCTTTTGCGCGCCTAGTCTCCAAGCGCAACGTCCTGAATTATCATCTATGTATTATATTCCCCTTGCGAGAGAGGCCAACATAATAACGCGACCCCCGCTCGGGGCTGAACGAAGAAGCTGAGACCCCCATCGACAACGGAGAGTCGTTGAACCACGATAGATTGAACGGACACTCGAGGCGAGAACAACATTGCGGCAGCGCATTAAAGAAGCAGCAATCTCGGAGATACCGATAGCGAACAAAAATTCAATAGACTGTGTGCATTTGGACGGTGATTATTGCAAAGTGATACGATAAAAAGAAAAACATCGACAGTGTTATCATCGCGATAAGTAGCGAGCGACACGGGAGGGGCTGGAAATTTATTCATTTTTCTCTTTCTTTTCCTTCTTTTTTTCACATTTTTTCTTTCGCAAAATAGCGGTTAAAAAAAATGTTGGTGTCAAACGGAAAAATCGTTATTTCCCGTGTGTTCAGTAGAAACAGCGAGATTCTAAACGAACGTTGAAGAAAAATATTCTAAATGATGCTGTAAACGCGATTAAAAGAAAAATCATCTCCAAGGCTGTGAATATAAATTAATAATCATTATCGATATTATTGATAATGAACAAAATGAATTAAATAAGAAAAATAATAATAATACGAGAGCCTTTGTTGCTGCTAAACGAGTTCGATGGACCTGCGGACTCGTCGACGACAGAGCTGCAGGGGTGGTGGCGCCGAATTCGTGAGGTACATTATTGCGAAAACGATTACGACGTTTCGCTGCTGTTGCTCCGAACTACCACGCGGCTTATTATCAGTATCGTTGGAATGGACTCGTCGACATTACGCACCGATTCGACGATAATCCAATGCGACATTGTTTCGCGCGTTATACCAGTGTCAAGAATTGTCTTCAAATCACGCAGTTCAAAGTTCAAATAATTGGGCAATCAATAGAATCCATCGAGACGTGCCAAACAGAAAAAAAAAACAAAATCAAGAGATAAACGTATTTATTATTGTTATTATGATTATATTTACAATGATACGAAAGGGGTGTGAAAATTCGTGAATTATCGCCGATAATTTGACTGTCAACGTTTTTGAGGAAAAAAAAAAAAAAATAATAATTACGCACAAATCAAGAGCATCGACCCGCCTCAAGAAAATATCCGTCGTCTACACAAAAAAAAAAGAAACGTTATAACGAATTTTTCATTAACGGAGACTGACATCGAGAAAGTTTATGCATTAAATAATATACCTTTTTTATTGTCACTGTTTAACGCAATTTACGTAAAAACAACAACAAGAAAATAATAACAACACTTGTACACCTTTACCTTAAACCCTGAGACTGTCGACGCGACTCCATCCACTAATTTTAATGAAAAAAAAAAAAAAGAGTACGAAAACAATCAAGAAATGATAACTGATTAATTGGCGTGAGGTATCAAAATAATAATAATAATAATAACAAAAACAAAAAAACCGACCCAATTGTCTTTCAACGCGTGTTATAATCGTTGTCTCTTTGTAAACGTTTTTTCTACACTGAAAGCATTGCTTTTCTCTCCCCATTTCGTCACAAAAATTTCGCACAACTCGACGAAAAAAAAAGTCGATAACTTATCACTCGACATTAAAGATTTCTATTATCATAAGCGAGCGAACGAAGCGATAATAAAGATATAAAAAAAAAATAAAAATTCAGCTATACAAGGAAAACAAGTCGTTGGGAAAAGGAGATTGCACCGTGGCGCATCCGAGAGTGAATATTAAAAATCCCAAGTGCGTAAACGAGGTATCCGTGGTGGAGGAAACGGAGGAACGCGAGGTGGAGGAGGTCGGTGATGTCGTGGAGGCGGCTGAATTGATAGCGCTGAGGCCATACAGAGAGGCGACAAGGGTGCACGGTATAAGAAGCGATCTGCATGGTAGGATCGATCGTCTTCCTCCACCGGTCGTGATCAGACGCAAAAGAATATTGCCGCGATCGACGCGCGACACGTCCGTCGACACGTCGAGAGCGTCGGACAATCGTGGAGATTCCATTACCGATTGCGACGGCGAAAGCAAAGACCAACAGTCGCGCAACGCCGAGGATGATTCGGCGAATCCTCGTCGTTCGGCGGGTTTGTTCACATCGTTGACCAGGGGCACAAGGTGGGCAGTCGGTGGTGCAACGAGACTATCGAGCTCGTCGGACGATCGCAGTCGTTCGTCGAACGACACCCGTGCGGACAGTTACGTACGCGCTGGAAGCGAGATATCGTCCGATTTGAACGAAGAAAGCGAGAGCCGATCGGAAGAACGCGACGGTCTGATCGCCGACACGAGATCGACGCCAAGCCTCTGCGGCAACGGAGGTTTCTTCGTTTTCGGCGCCACGAGACGCACGAGACCGAGAACATTCGGTGGTAGTTTGAAATTTCGGGCGAAAACACGTTCGGCATTATCGCCGACGTCGTCGTCCTCGACATCGTCGATCGGCTCGTTCGCGTCGTCGTCCTTTCCGTTGACTGGACGCCGATTTGCCGGAGCGAAGAAGAGTCTGACCGGTAGCGTGGCGCCCTTAACGGAATTGGAAGAGGCGCGGGACAGTTACGTCGAGGAAGACTTGGATTCCGGTACGACGATCGAAAAATCGAGTGTCATCTGGTCGAGAAGATCGGTAACTCTACCGTTGGGAAGAGAATCGCTCAATTCTGGCAATCGGCGCATTGTTGGGTTAAACGTGAAGGAACAAAATTGTAGCCTCGATAAGATCAATTCTGAACGTCTGACGAAATCGGTATCATCGGCAACCACGTTCGCCCCAACGGCAATGACATGCATCAAGTCCCCTCGAGCGATGTCGGAGCATCTCCTGGGGCAACTTGAAATTCTCGATATCGTGCAACCGCCAAATGCATCCGTCGCGACGACGACCGCCGTGACAGCGTCGACTCCTCTACCAACACCCACGGCGACGAACAATGTTCTTGTGCCGCACGGCGTTAAAAGCGGCTCACTGAAGGATCACGAGAGACAGGGAATCGATCGCACAATGACGGAAATACCGAGACAACGGTGGAGTAGCGTACGAGTCAAGGGTGGCAGTACGAAGAGTCTTTTGCTCGAGAATGGAGGGCCTCAGGCGCAACTCAAGGGTACTATTACGAAAGAGGTACACATTGACGTGACAACATTTGTCTCCTTTTTCCTATAAAATGTTATCGGTATGAAAGCTCCACGACTCATTCGCAACAGACGTTTCTATTATTCTTGGCGGGATATTTCGATAGCCGAGATGTTACATTTGTCGTCGAAACATTTCATTGTTTCGCCTTTACGGGCTTTTATTTAGACGTTCATTGCCGATAAATAAACTGAGCGTGAAATACGCGTGTTGCTTCAATCGAATTGCGAGTATTCTTTCGAAAAATAAAATACAAAAAAAATCTTTTTTTTTTTCAACCACCAATGTTTCACTTGACTTTCAGTCACTGAAAAGTCGAAGTCACTGTGAAAAAATACATTCGCATCAACAATTCGAAATATTTTTGCGAAATTTCTATTGAAAAAAAAAAAAAAAAATGCGCGTCACCAGTCCTAAAGTACCTCTTTCGTGTTTTAGCGTAGCGGTTCAAAATAACATTGTGAAATACTCACATTTCTCGATTTTTCCAAAATTCCAAAATTCCATCGTAAAGAAAAATATCGGTGTTGAAAAGTATCGAAAATTCGCTGCTTTTCGTAAATGCCATCGGAGAAAAAAAAGAAAAAAAATCCTCACTCATCGTTTCAACAATATATTCGTTTTTCTTCCCGCTGATGACAATCTGTCGATTATTTTACTCCGAACAAAATGTAGATTTTTTTTAACACATCGAAAATGATTATTATCCGAGAGAGGCAACGAAAGTTTGAAATATACCGAGCCTTGACACGGAGTGTTTGCATACGTGAACTATAATCAAAACACTTGATGGCCGTTCCTCTTTCTTCTTCTTCTTCAATGTCCCTTTTTTTTTTCTCGTAAAATTGTTTTTTATTCTTTCATCTCTCCATGATCTTGACACGTTTTCTTCGCTCCCATGAGACTCAGTGAGAGTCAGTTACCGACGAGTTGTGCGTACGCACTCACGCATCCTCTCTCTCCGTGCCTTCGGGCAAAGCTCCTATTTTAGGAACCTCCGATCTCCCCGAATGCATTCTCTGAATCTTGCCGGCCTCTTGTACTGTCCGTACTGACGAATTTGCACCCACAACGCATCTCGTATACGGGATTATAACTTTCACCGTCCGGAGTTTGATGTTTTTCGAATACGAGAGTACGCGGAGGGAGAGATCCGAGCCCTCAGTCTGATCTCGTCTGGCCGTGACTACTGTGTCCGCGGACGCTTCGGGCTTCTTTTTCCTTTATTCTCGGGATCTCGCAGACCGAAAGGGAGATCCTAATTTTAATTCGATGAGATGCGTTTAAAGTTGGTCGTTGAGATGTCGGTGGCAAGCGCAATTCGTTCGTATTTCGGTGTTTATATAAAGAAAGAGAAATTTGGCTCTACCCTGTCGACGGTAAGGGATGCACTGACACGACATTTTCGTTCGATACAATAACATTGAAACGAAAAAAAAAAAACAATTAAATGAATCAACATTTTTTTCCACTATATTCAGAACAAAGTGTACATGTTTATGAAATTAATTTGTGTGTTGTGGTTATCTTAAATGTTATTAGAAAGAAAAAATGTCGCTAGAAACGTTTATTATCTTTACCATCGATGTGCATGGCTCGTTCGTATTGAAAGTCCAAGCCTCTTGGCATAATTCCCACGCGTGTACTTGGTGCACCGAACTGTAATGTATACACATATTAGAGCTCATGTGACAAGGGATGAAGCTTTAACGTGTGCAGGGCGTTTAATACTTGTAGGCCAGTGGCGCGCGCGTGATCCAACGATAATAAAACCGATCGATGAATGTACGTCCGTACTATTCGTTGTAGTAGCCAAGCAAATTGTGGCAAAATTGCTATCCACATCACTCTTATACGCTTATATACATCATACCAACGATTAAACGAGATTGAAGACTTCCGAAAGCCCTTAGCACGAGATCCGCGGGTTCTTCGCTATTTTCAAGGCGATTTTTATCGATCAACAAACTTGAATTTTCAACTTTGTTCGCTTCAACACTTTTTTTTTCGTAAACCATCAATTTTTCTTTGTAACAAAATAAATAAAAAAATCGTTTTGCCAATCGGTAGAAGAAATATTTGCTCACACTTTTGAAATTATAGACGGAAATTATAGACTTTGGAATTAATCCTTTCAACTTATTTTCTTTCGTTACGAATAGTAAAAAGAAAAATGACGAATGTAGTGCTAATATTGAAATAATTTTACAACTAATACTTGAAAGGAAAATGCAAAGTTATATTATAGTTATTATTTGTTTTTGTACGTCAATACAGGATGTTGATTTAGTTTAGATTCGTAGTGAGAAATTAGTCAGGTGAGGAAGTTCGTGCGGTAAGGTATGGGCTGTTGGCCCGATTGCCTCCGCGTGCGCTACATCGAGCAGAGGGCCCCTTGAACAAGCGATAACTAGTTCGCACATGGATCGCAGGAGAGAGTATCGAGGGGTGAAAGCCAACACGGAGGGTGCGCCCTGACCTACGTCCTCATTCGCCTCGTATACCTCTCGGCTCGCGTTCTCTACCTTCGGCTCTCTCACGAGATTCTTCCAATCAGTACGATACCGAGCGTCGTGTTGTCGGTGGTTGTTCGTCCGTAACATCGTATCGTACTGATTCATTTCAATAACGCGTTTTTCGATCGATCGCCGCTTATTCAATGGGAGTTACGATTAAAAAATGGCAGAAAGCAGTCCGATTGGTCACGACTCGAAGCGTTTCTCGGCGAGAGAGGTCGATATCCATATAAGCCGCCCTCTTCTTTCAATACAACACATTTTCCTTCGCTGTGCTTTGAAAAGTCAGCTTTTCCTCGGGTTTCGCTTTAAAAAAAGCTTTCAAGCTAAAATCGTATATACGACACTCGATGGAAAACTCCCTTTTCGTACCTTGCGAAGTAAAATCGTTTATACGATACTCGGTGGAAAAACATTTTCTCAGTTTTTCGCTGTCGTGAGGTAATATACCATTTTTTCGTTATTCAATTTGAAATTTTCTTAACAGGTGCTGTCCCTTGGCGCTGATGTTTTACCCGAGTATAAGCTACAATCGCCGCGGATACACAAGTGGACGATACTTCACTATTCACCGTTCAAAGCCGTCTGGGACTGGATAATACTTCTTCTAGTATTGTACACCGCGATATTCACACCATACGTTGCCGCTTTTCTTCTGTCGGAACCCGACTACAGCAGCCGCAAGACCAAGAAGTACAGCGACGATCCGATCACCATTATCGATTTTATAGGTACGTAACATTTATTTATATTCCTCTCTTTGTTAAGGCGCTACGAACTGTTTAGTACCGAACAATAACATTTTTCGTTCGCGATTTAATATTAGAAAAAGCCTTTTTTTTTTTTTTACAACACATTGTCACTGAATTTACTCCAAATAAAGACGTAATTTCGATCTATTTTTATAATATACATTCCTCAAAAAAACGATGTAAGTAATTTAAAAAAGAATTTAATGTGTTGAAAAAAAAATTTATCGCCATAGTTTTTAATATCGAAAAAGTGACTTGACAAATTCAAAAATTACGTAAAAATGGCATTCCCGTAATTTATATTTCAGTAAACAGTCGTATCTCCTTGTTAATTGTACTTCCGGTAGATTAGCTTATTACAGTAATCTCGTTATTAATTCGGTACAGTCGACGTCACATTCATCGTGGACATAATAATAAATTTTCGCACCACCTTCGTGAACAACAACGACGAGGTGGTATCCCGTCCGATGAAGATAGCCGTCCATTATCTGAAGGGATGGTTCATAATTGATCTTGTGGCCGCCATACCCTTCGATCTTTTACTTTATGGCTCCAATACGGACGAGGTAAGCATTATATTACGCTTTTCGCAAACTCCAACGACAAACAAACTCTGTCTTAATATCTGTCTGTCTGTCAGTCTCTCTCCTCAATCCTCTCTCTTTCTCTCTCTCTCTCTCTCTCTCTCTCTCTCTCTCTCTCTCTCTCTCTCTCTGTCGAAATAACAATCGTTTTTCTGGTGAAAAATGTATTCCTGCACTCGTTATAGTCCGGAGCGAATCTACACCAACGGCAAAGTCAGATTAAATCGTCGTGACGTTTATTTCTATTAAAAAAATTAATTTTTTTTTTCTCGATTACGCTAGAATTACTATATTTCGTGCCTGAGACGCGGGTGGAAAGTTGCCAATTTTTTACCAGAGGGGATATAAATAAATTTGCGAGCAAAAAAGGAAATCTGCGGGCAAAAAATGAAAGTTGGGGATAAAAAAGTGGTTTTCGCTGAAAGAAAAGAACTCTAAACGGAAAACATTAGAAAAAAATCGCCTTTTTCTACTAACGTTGCAGGCATAAAAAATATGATAATTTTTTAACGTAACCGGAAAAAAATATATCATATGCTACTCGGGAGGGAGTGCTTTTTCCCCCCATGTGATTTCAGCCCTCGTTACGCTCGGGTAGCGAACTTTACACTCGGCGAAAAACACTTTCCTCCCTCGTAGCATAATATACTATTTAATATCAATTTAATGGTAAAAAAAAAGTTGAAAAAACTGTTAGTCTATAGTCAATAGTGTCAATAGTGTTAATCAACAGATTATTTGATCTGTCTTTGCCAAATGTATGCCTAATACTATGATAATTATTAATACCTGTTAGAACGTATCTCGTTGTCGTCGTGTAACGGTGAATGGGCTTTCGGCAATGGGGCACCGATTACTCTCAGTGCGTATTTCCGGTACCCATCCGAGACTCTGAAAAAACAAAAAAAAACTCAAATTATGTGTCTTACCTAATAGTCGTCTTTATTATTACCCAATTTGATCGCTTTATTTTTATAAAAAAAAAAAAAAAAAAGAACGAAACAAAAAAGAAAAAACAAACTATCAGAACAAATTTGTAT
Source organism: Cryptus viduatorius (assembly GCA_964006125.1). NCBI lineage: Eukaryota > Metazoa > Arthropoda > Insecta > Hymenoptera > Ichneumonidae > Cryptus > Cryptus viduatorius. Next base: position 102,810 of record OZ023229.1, read on the forward strand.
TATTCAACTTCTCATTCTGATAAATTTCCTACGGTTCTCTCCACTTCCCGCCCGATTCGTTCTTCCATAATAACCGAACAGCATTTCAATATATAAATTTCCCACCGTCGAGCCTCACCACTATACTGTCTCTCTGTTACTTTATATCCCATTGTTCGATGTTGTGGATGATTTTTGTACGCGAGGATATCTATGATTCACAGTGATTTGTGTTTTTTTCTTTTCGCGCTCTCTCTCTCCTCGCGCGCACTGCGTTAAATAAAAAAAAATAACAATTATTATTAAAAAAAAAAATTAAATAAATAAGAGTGATAAATAGCCGTGCGTGTTGGGAATTCGTTCTTCTTTTTCTTATATGCATCAATTTATATGTAAATCAAATACAGACACGGTAATGGTTCTCGTCATTCATCTTCGATGCGCGATTTTTTTTTTCGTTTCTTTATCATAATATTATCGATTCGGATTTTACATATCGATATTTTAAAAAATTTTCATATATTTTGGGTTTGAAAACGTGTTCGTGAGTTTGACGAATTCGTTGTCCGGCAAAGTCAGCCGGGGGAGAGAGCGAGCCGAGAGTTAGAACGAGAGAGTGAGAGCGAGTGCGAGCGCTTGGGGAAAATTTTTTTTTTCTGTTTTCGGGAAAATTCGCGATCAATGAATAGCCACGAGAAACAAACACGAATGCACGTGTGTACGATTGAGAACCGAGCGGCTGTTGAAGAATGTTTTAATTAAAGAAGATACAATCATTAAAAAAAAAATTATGAAAAAATAAACATCGAGACGAATGAGATTTAACTCCAGTTTCACGTTTCCGTAGCTCGGCTTGGACAAGGATGAGGTTAGTTGACACACAAAAAAAAGCCTGACGTTTTTTTTTTCTCCAACGCAGATTTTTTCAATTACAATTGCCGAACTCTTTTTTAATTATAATTACTACTATTTAATAATTATATATCCGTATAAAAAAAAAAACCACAAATATTTTTATACCGCCACCAAAACTTTTTTATCTCATGTATACCGCTTTAATCACACGACACCGTTCTCAAACTCTATTTTCTATTCGTAATTATAATTATGTATTAACTATATATATTTTTTTACAATCGTATTGCATCGTTCTGTCGACATCTATACGCACAAGTTGATCCGTAAATTGACGTCGAATCCCGCGTTTTTTCCGTTTTCTTTTTGTCACAATATTGTACTATTGTTGTATTCGCGTGTCTCGAAAAAAACAACAAAAAAAATCGATTCGCGACAGCCGCGTATTAATATCTGGAAAGACGAATTAACGAAATTCAATCTTCTGTTCGTTTGTTTTTTTTTTTTTTATAAAAACCGGACATTAGATTTTATTGAGCAATAAAAAAGATGAATTTTAATCGGTATTTTTTTTTTTTTCAAAAGCTACGCGTTTGATTCGTCGCAGTAAAGTTGTATCGAATTTTTGTTAAATCGTCTCCCCAACGTTGTGAGATAGTGAGAGAGAAACAAGCGACTTTGGATGGATCGTGCAAAAGGCGACGAAGAAATGAAGAACGAGAGAATGCAAGGGAAGAGCGGCTGGTTGTATGAGAAGGTTGAAGAAAGAACGAGCGTGAGAACGTGAGAGACCAGGTTTCGATGTGACAAAGTGAAAAAAAAAAGAAAACAAACAAAAAGATAAAAAAAAAACACCTGTTGAGCGGTCGATCTATATATTTATTTTTTCCCGTCAATCGATACAATCTCGATATCGTGATTCGCGTGTACGATACGTTCGGCTTAAAAAAAAAAAGAAATCTTTCAACAATCGTAAGCGTAATCGCGTCGGGATCGAGTTAAATCACTGTATTCATCACACATAACGCAAACACGCATATACTTTTTGGTACACGAAAAAAAAAGAAAAAAAAAAACCAAAGCTCACTCTTTCACTACACCCACTTACGGTATTTACCGTTTTCTTTTTCTTTCCGCTGCACCAGAAAACAAAAATTTCTGCCAAATTTTGTTCACTTATACGCACGATTTACGTTTGCGTTTTCTTACTTCGATCACGAAAACACATACACACCTACATGTATGAGTATAAAACACCCTTAAAAAAAAAAAAAAAACAACCCTCGAGACAAGCCACTCACTCTCTCTCGAAACATCAGTACGCGGATTCAAGGTATACATATAATATCGGGTTTCCTATTATACTTGTAATAATTATACGAAAACTCTTTTGATTTTTTTTAATCTGAAGCTTTTTCATTTTTTTTTGTCTTACAATAACGTCTAACAAATTCAGTTGAAAAATCCTCCGTTCCGTTTGATGCCTTAAATCCCTACTTTGATTAATTATCGTTATTACTATTATCATTGAACATTGCGAATTTGTATTGTAAAAATATCATTGCTTCCGTTTGCCAAGCTTCGCTGATAGATACTTTAAAAATGCATTTGCCTAATTTGAAAGAGACTTTTATCGATGAGAAAAGAAGACGAGAAAATCAATTATCAATTATCAAAATATTTCATCGACGAAGCGACTCGATGATAGAAGTCTCTTTAACGATTAATCGATTTTCATGACCGTGATATCGATCAATTTTTCGATAAGCTGTTTTTTGCGCGTAATAAACAAAAAAAACATAAAGCCGTATTAATTAATCGCTTGGGTGCTTCGTCTCTCTCCTTTCAATTCCCCTTCGTATTTTATCTTCTGTAAACTATCAATTACTCTATCATATGCGTTCGTTTAATCGTTTCTAGCCGTACATACAATTTAGACGATTGCGTTAAGAGTCCCCTATTTATTATCCATCATATATATATACTCTGCATGAATTCGTTTTTCCCATTAGACTAAAATATCCGCCAGACACCCGCAATCCTACTATCGCAGTGTCCACAAAAACCTCCCTTTATTTATTTTTTTTTAATCAATCCTTTGACCGATACGCTTTTTCATAGACGTGTTTCAAGTTTTTCTGTAGTATCGCCGAAGCACGCGAGGATCGGTCAAAGAATTGAGAGCTTATCGGGCTCTTTATATCATCCCCCGTCTCTTTATCCCTCGAAATCCTCCGACCTCAGTCTATTTCTTCTCATTCTCTCGAGAAAATTGTTAACTGGAAAATTGGCTTCTTGTGTAAATTTTCGCTGATCGAAATAGTCACGTCTTTTTTTTGTCAAATTCAATTTCTCATGTCGAGAGTAGCCAATTTTCCGCGCAGCCCATTATCGTTCCTGTGTTCTCCAGCAAGCCTGATATCTGCTTCCCGAAAGCCCGAAATCTGCTCGAATTGGTCTCACGGCAATTTCATCGAATAAACGACAACGTCATCTCGACGCTTCGGTAAATTTCTTTTGTCTTTTTTCTTTTTTTCTTTCAAGTTTTGAAAAATATCGACTTAACGAGAGACCACTTCCGAGCAGACGTCTGCCTGTGGCGTTTTACGGGGCTAAAAAGAATCGCAACGTGCGTATCGCGTCGAGAGAGGAAAGAAAAAAAAAAAGAAAAGAATATCGTGTATTTCAGACAACGACCCTAATGGGCCTTCTGAAGACAGCGCGTCTTCTTCGTCTAGTCAGAGTTGCGAGAAAGATCGACAGATACAGCGAGTACGGTGCCGCTGTTCTTCTACTGTTGATGGCAACCTTTGCACTCATTGCTCATTGGATGGCTTGCGTTTGGTAAGAATTACCGTATGCTTTCGATTCGTTGTCGTTATCGACGTCAAAGCTGTACTTTCTCTGTACACTTTTGTCTGTCTGTTTCTCGCGCAAAGGTATGCGATCGGTAACGCCGAGAGACCGGGACTGAAGAGCAAAGTCGGTTGGCTGGATATACTAGCGAACGACACGCATCAATTTTATCTTCACAATAATACCGGTGGCCCCAGCATAAAGGTAAAGACTAAAATAAAGGCACAATGGTTAAAAAAAAAAAAAGGAAAATCGTTATAATTAATTTGAGTTTTCCATCGATTTTTCAGAGTCGTTACATCACAGCATTGTACTTCACATTCAGCAGTCTCACGTCGGTGGGTTTCGGTAACGTGGCGCCAAACACAGATGCCGAAAAGATATTCACCATAATAGTGATGCTAATAGGATGTAAGTATGAAAATTCATCGATCGTACGATCCATAGAAAAAATGAATTTAAATGTACATATTTATTGATTTTGCTTACCAAATGGTGCCTAATTAGGTCGTAAGACAACGAAATGTTTTTAATTTAAAGGTGTTGAGGTTTAATGGGAAAATTGATGTTTTTCTATATAATTTTTCAGCTCTAATGTACGCGAGTATATTTGGTAACGTATCGGCGATAATACAGAGGCTTTACAGCGGTACAGCTCGGTATCACACGCAAATGTTGCGCGTACGCGAATTTATAAGGTTTCATCAGATACCAAATCCATTGAGACAGCGTCTCGAGGAATACTTTCAGCACGCCTGGACTTACACGAACGGTATCGATATGAACAGCGTGCTAAAGGGCTTTCCCGAGTGCTTACAGGCCGACATATGCCTTCACCTTAACCGTACCCTACTCAGCAATTGTAAAGCCTTTGAAAAAGCTACTCCCGGATGTCTGAGGTAAGAAAAACAACCGCTCCCCGCTAAAGGAATTGAAAAATATGAAAAAATATATCCGACGTACGGTAATTTCTCATCCCTTTTAGCGTCTTCCTAAATATCTCTTGCATGCCTTATATTGTTCCAATATATTTGTCACACACTTTTGAGAAATGCACACAGTAGAAAACGTAATACCGAGTTGTAAAAAATGTTCCTCGTCAGTAGATTTCGTACCGCCTTCCATGGAGCAAAACATCTCATATCGGATTATCATACAAGTCGTCTCCTTACACTTTCGCGATATCTTTCTTACCGATGATATATTCTACATATATTTTTTTTTCTACGCGGGGTCGTCGCTTCGAATGCATCAACGGTATGAAACAATTGGGATTAATCGTATTTAACAAATAACCATTCGACAGAGCGCTGTCCCTTAAGTTCAAAACTACACATGCACCACCGGGCGATACGCTGGTTCATCGCGGCGACGTTCTCACCTCTCTGTACTTCATATCACGCGGTAGCATCGAAATACTTAAGAATGACATTGTAATGGCTATTCTCAATCCACCGGACATATTCGGCGAGAATCCATGCGAGCATTCGACAGTCGGCAAATCATCGTGCAACGTAAGGGCGCTTACTTACTGCGATCTTCACAAGATTCACAGAGACGATCTTTTGGACGTTTTGGCTCTCTATCCCGAGTTTCACAGTTCGTTTATCGAGAATCTCGAAATCACCTTCAACATGCGCGACGTAAGTTTTCGTCATCATTTACATACTTTTCATCATTGAAAAATATACGCCGATTATTTAAAACGCAAAAAAACAGACGGTTTTTTTTTCCTTTCGTCAAATTTTCAAAAATTTTAAATTGTTCAAGTTGTTTAGCTAATAAGAAAGCACCAGTGGGGCCATCCCGTCCGGTCTTTTGATTGGCTAAAAACTCGAAATGCTCGTAACTCGCATACTGAATGATGAAAAAAATTGCGAATACGATAAAATTTTAATTTTTCCTACTTTTTTGCATACTTTTTCGATGATATATTATCGGAAAGTCGTTCAAATCGGACGTTTATTTGACTTTTTTCAGGAAGAACAGGCGGGAGTCGATCCAATATCAGCGCGATTTCCCGTAAGTACCCCAACCGACGTAGACGTAGACGCGAGAAGATTCGCATTCCGTCCACCGAGATGTCGATACGGTTCAGGCGGTCTTCCCAATACGAGTCTCGTTCCCACGGGTCGACAAGAATCCATTCAAGACGAACAGGATGACTAGTAAGTATTCTCGGAGTCACGTTACTGGCTTTTGTGAGATTAAAAATAATAATAACAATAATAACAATAATGAAAATAACAATGTTCCGAATAGAAGTACTTTTTTTTTTTAATAAAAAACTGTTTTCTCGTCCTCTCGCGTTTAAAGCGAGAAAGGTAGCGGTCACGGAATTCTGGAGTTCAGTACGGACAAAGCAGGACAGGACGTCACGCCGCTCAATCTCGAATTCGACGAGCCGAAGCAGAGAAGCTCAACGCTAAACTCGATAACCGGTGAGTCCCATTTTTTTTTCTTCTTTTTCTTCCCATCCATTCATTTTTTTTCTTCTCATCGTTCATCTTCGATCTCGAACTCTCGAAGTTTGTATCCTCCCCCAACGAGCCCTTCTGTACAGCTTTAATATTGTATCGTAGAAAAGTAACTCATCGTTAAATTTGTCTTCATGAGGAATGACTGCATGTATTTTTTCTACATCGTGTGTTTTGCGAACGATTCAGATGCGAAAAGCAATAAATATCGATACTACATCACTGCGTATCTGACGACGAAGCTTGCGTTACGAAGCTCGCATGTTACATCGAGAAAAAGAAATACCACGTCCTCGCTGCACCGTGAATTTTTTTAACACACACAATATAACACTTTCCTACGAAGTATGAATAAAAATGAAGCAATAGTCGCGTGTCTGTTTTACGCCAATTTGGTGAACGACGATTTTTACATGGTAACGATTTGTCTATCGAATTTATTCATACGACTCTTGTGGCACTGTTGAAAATTCACATCGTTGATTATTCGTCGTCGATAAACTAATCGTTAAAAAATTGCGATTCGTCTATCGAATCCGATAAAATCGGCGCTCTCACCGCAGTAGAATTTCCCTTCACGCGTACCACGTAAGTACAACACAGTTGATGTGCGTTCGATGTATTCTCCCAGCAAGTGTTTGTTCGTTCGTTCGAGAGAAAAGTCAAAGTCCAAAATAAACAAAAAAAAAAAAGAAAAAAAAGTGAGAAAAAATCAGAAAGAAAAATTCCTTAACACCTTGAAAACCTGGTTGTTCAGGCATGCTAACCCATCTCAAGCGCAGCATACCGGATCTACGGCAGCACAAGATTCATCTTCAGCCTCTAACGAGTCACGACTACCTCGCTAAGCAGAGTAAGTATATTATTGTACGGAACGGTAGAAAGAAACGCGAGGTGAGAGCTAAAGATACAAGAAAAGAAAATAAATGGGGAAAAAGTGAACGAAAAAAAAATGTATAACACGAAAGCGCAACCGCAGCATCAGTAGGAGGACGCATCACTGCCAGTTTGTCTATTGTATCTCATATTATTACGAAAAAAAAACAAAAAAAAACCATAAGCACTCACAGCACATATAAAACATACGTTAGATGTGATTGATTAAAAACTAAATAACAAACAATAAAACACAAATACATTTTCATTCACACAATGTCCAAAGTTCCAAAGAAAGAATGCAATTTATACTTTGGTGTTGGTTTGCGAAGAGCCGTTCGCACGCTCGGCTCTTCCAATTTTTTCTTTCTCCGTATCATCTCTAATTCTCCATAGCAACACGTTGAATAACTCTCTTGTAACAATTTGAAAAAAAATGAAAAAAAATTTAGCAATGTCATGTAATTGTTGTTTGAGACCTTCAGCCATTGGTCACCTCCCTCGTATTGTCTGTGTTCTCCCAGTGACAACCCCGTTGACGAGACCACCCCGAAGGAGTTCCGCCGCTGGTGAAAGTTGTCTGACCCACAACGTCGTTCATCCACCGTCGACGACCTCGAGCCACTATACGACACCCTCGCCGCCTCAGCATCCTCACTCGCACGGTATCTCATTTATCTTTCGATTTCGAAAAAAATAGTTGCAGTGTTTAAGATAGTTCTGCCGCTTCGTGTTCATTTGGCTTAAGTTTGAGAAAATTGAGAGAAAAATAAAAATACTTCTCGATGGTATGAACATCTGAAAAAATGCATGCATATTGAAGGTACCAAAAAGATTAATTTTGCATATTGATAATTTCAAAATGTTATTAACAAATTGATGAAAAAATTAATTGTTCAACAAATTTCCCGGAGTCCCAACTTTTTTTTATTGCGAAAATTTTTCGTTAATTTTTCTAAATACGTATGAATTTTCTCAGGTTTTTCAAATTACTTTGAATTTTTTTTTACATGGAAAAAATGTGTGAAAAACCATAAAATTCAAAGGAAATTGAAAAATCTGAAAAAATGCAGACGTATTCAGAAAAATGACTGAATGATTTTAATTAAAAAAAAAAATGGATTTCCAGGAAATTTATTGACCAATTAATTTTTTCATCAATTTGCTAGTAACATTTTGGAATTACTATTATGCAAAATTAACTTTTTCAGTACGTTTAACATGCACGGTTTTTTTTTTATTTTTATACCATTCAGAAGTATTTGCAATTATTTCGAATTTTCCTCCAATAGATGCGAAATAAACGCGAAGCGACAGAACTACATTAATCAGCGTTTAATTTTCGTGTTTTGATCAAATTGAAATTGTCACTTAAAGCGAAAGAGGCAAATGAAATTAAAATTGTGCAAATGATTTACTTACCGTTGAATAAATATGCAATACCCATCAGCATTCTCAGCGTTACATAAAAGTGCATGTAAAGGGTAAAATTTGTGAAATGGAACGTGAAAATGGGACGACTAATAAGCGGCTTTTGCGAAAATTGTTTCAGGTGATTTTCAAAGCGGACCCGGACGGCCACTCGACGAGATGAACACGAGGATAGACGAGTTGACCCGCCAAGTGAGCTCTCTAGAGCACTCGATGGCCGGCGATATTCGTCTTATCCTGGCGTTACTCCAACAAACTATGAACTCGTCGAAGGAGAGTTCGAGTATCGAGATGACGCAGCCGGGTACAGCACCCGCGGCATCAACGAGAACGACATCGAGGCCACCGGCTTTGGCACAAAGATCGGCGAGCGAACCGCAACCCCCGACCATACCACCGTCCGTCTCGAGCAACGGAAACGGCAAGATTCAGCCGAGTACATCGCACGGGCTCTTCCGGTAAATATATTCAAGAAAAAAAATTGATGGTTTTTCCTTCGCGATAAGAAGATTATCTTTCCTAGTTATTGCGTCATCATGGTAAATCTCAGTCGGACTTGAATTTTTTTTTTAATACACGTGACCCAATAACGTTAATTCACGATTAGCACCAAAAGTACACTTTTTTTTTCTATGCCGGTAAAAGTATTACAAAAAAAAAATCGCTGTTTTCTTCTCCACGGTAACAAGATCATCTTTCTAGTTATCGCGTCGTCGTCGCAGATCTCACATAGACGTTGAAAAAAAAAAATAAAAATTACCCACGCGACCCAATTACGTTAATTCGACCATTAGCACCAAATGTACTATTTTTTTCTTTTCCATTCCACTCACTCTAGCGGCAGTTGAACACGATATAAAAAAGATAATGCAAGTAATCGATATTTATACTTTTTTTTTTCTTTCTTTCTTTGTCCACTCGTCGTAACCGTACGCCGGAAAAGTCTTCTATCAAAATCACTGGATCAGTTGCATTTGATTTCGGCGTCTTTTATTTTGGAAAGATTGGATAAGTTTCGAAGGTGACGAATATAACACAACAATTATTTCTGCAAAAATTTATACCGTTTATCTATAATGTATTCACGTTGAGAAAACAAAAAAAAACATCAGCCGACACGAACATTTTTTGTATCTTGTCGCTCGACGTAAATCTCTTTTTTTGACGATTCGAAGGCACGTTACTTTCTTATTTCGATACACCATCGTTGGATCTTCCTTGCATTTTGTTCCTCTTAGTAGTCTTTCGGTTTGTAGAAACGCGCAACGCAATGAAGAAAATTATCGTGACGCAAGAGTCGCAGAACGCCGAATACTCGTCGCGGTATCTTCGGCGGATTTTTCGTTTGCTGCGGTATTCTTCGACTCCGTGACTTTCTCGTGCTCATGTGACTGCGGTGTTTCCCGCTTCGTCTCTCCTTCCCTCGTTGCTCCACGATGTTGAGAACGTTCCACAAACTTTCAGCGGACAAATCCTTGTCTCGTCGAGGATATGTTTTCTCGTCTCTCGCGTCAATCGTACGATTCTCATCCTTATCCTCGGATATTGGCGCGGAAATAACATTTTTTCTCAATTTTTCATTCGCCACCTCGTTCTCCATCTCGTCCTTGTCATTGCATGGAAGATCCGGTCGTTGAATCTCGTCCCGCGAATTTTCCATATCTGATTTATGTCAAAGATTATTAGCCGAATTGTGCAAATTAAACAAAAAATAAAGAAAAAGTTGAAACACGTGAAGGACGATAAACGAATCTCAGGAAATACGTGCCTTCGCTCTTTCGTCGATTAGGAATGACGTTAATTTAGCGGTGCATCCTGAATCCAACACAACTACACGAAACTTACACTGTAAATAATCTCACAAGCTTCAAGTATCTGCTGGCTACGAGTAAAATAACAATTCGATTGACATATCATTGATATCTTTAATGAAACAAAAGCAAGTGCCTATTCGGACCTAAAAGTGTCTCCGATAGAGGCGCGTAAAGAAACAAAAAACCATCGAAATCATCAGCAGCAACAGCCAAAAAGATACAAAACACTCGAGAAACGCAACATTTTACACGACTGCGAAGCTTTTTGACAAAGTCAACGCAAACAAAAGCTTCGGCGATTTCGAGAGTTGCGGTACTTTTGCTAACTGCGTGTCTGCAAATTTTTACGGAAATTTAAAAGATACGTTATCCTTACAAACTCCGTGTCGATTTCGTATTTCCCAACTTTAGCGAAAATCAGTCAATCAGCTATTTATTTCCCCTATAGTTGAAAAAAAATAGAATGTTGAAATAGAAATTCAGATTCAGTTTCAGGGTTCAGATTTTGCGTTTTTTACACATTTTTTCCACATATAAAAAAAATCCAAGTAAGTTGAAAAATCTGAAAAAATTCATACGTATTCAGAAAAATGAACGAATAATTTTAATAAAAAAAGGAAAATTGGCTTCTCAGGAAAGTTGTTGATCAATTAATTTATTTATCAATTTGCCAATATCATTTTTGAATTATTATTATGCAACGAATTATTATTTACGAGTCTCTATTCGAGACACTTTTAGGCGCAAATAGGATCGACCAAACAAGTAAAGATAAGCTGTAGTGCTGTGATTATGGGAGAGCTGTCGCAGAGCTGAAACTATCGAAATGCCAATGCTGCTGTAATATTTGTACGATTGATTTGATGCATTTCGATTACTGAATTTATCGTGGGCGGTTTGTCAGGGCGCCAGCGAGCAGAGAACCGGCGTCGACAACGTCATCGGGTACGTCAAGATTGACGGTAACGTCGGACACTTCCGCTCTGGCGACAGCGTTGCAAACAGCACTGACCGGTAGAACGGCGCCGACGAGATCGCAGAGTCAACCTGTCGATCTTGCGGTACCGACGACCACTGGACAACAGTCTCATCAACAACCGTACGGCTGGCACAGCCAACCAGCCGCCTTCAGGAGAGGAGAATTCCGAACTGGGTGAGCGTTTCGCAATTACAGTCTCTTAGTTTTTTTTTTGTTTTTTCACTACCGGAAATTGTTGAAGAATCGATTATCACTATATTAAGGCATTGCGACTGTTGGTACTCAATAAATAATGGTAAATTAATAAACAGTTTAGAGTTTTTCGGGAAAAATTAATTTTTTTAAACAAAAAGTATTCATTAGAATAGATGATTTTTTATTGATACGTAATTTGTATCATAGTGATGGAACTCGGATCATTGATCCAACAGTCGTCAACGCCTTGAAGTGAAGAATTTTTATTTTCCAAAATTTGATGTATCACGACCCTCAGTTACAGTTCATTCAACAAACGTTCGGAGTCCGAAACAGAAGACCCATGGAGTTGCGTCGTTCAAGTGCCGATTGCCGATTCTCGATCGTCGAGCCTTCAGCGTCCACGTAGCGGTGATGTTCATCGAAAAGATTCGACGATTGGTCATCAGAGAGACAGTAGACAGCAGCAAGTCGGCGATGGTCCGTCGAGTTCACAGAGACAGGAGAGCTCCCGACAGGCGAGCGACGATATGTCGTGGGAATTTACAATCAACGAGGCGCCGATAGCGCGTCTCGAGTCGCTCGACGAACTCGATCAGGATCACGGTAGTTAAGACACGAAAAATGTCGATGCGAAAAAGAAAAATCGAAATATCGTATTTTTCTCATTGACGTGAGAAATTTGACGAATTTAGAGGAGCAAAAAAAAAGAAACCAAAAAAGAAGAAGAAAAAAAAAGAAAAGAGACGAAACAAAACAAAGCAGAAGGTTAAAAAGACCCAATGGGTCTGTCTGCTGCCTGCCTGCCTGCTTGCTTATCCTGCCTGTCCCTTTGTTCATCGAAGGGACGAAGATAAACGAAGATTTAAGCAGGAAAACGCGCTGTAGTCGCACCAAAAAGTTTGGCTGTGGTTTATTAAATGCGGTAGAGTTGTTAATCGAGAGAGCGTCATTCAACGACTAAGCCTCGTGGAACTCGCCTATTATTCGGAGTATTGATTGATAATCAATTGATTGATTATTATTAATATTGTTAATTAATTATTAATTACGTAGCTGCCTCCGGAAGGCATCTCTTGTATTATTCTCACCGAGAGAGAGAAGATTGTCTGCGTTTATTGTTTAACGAAACGGTTGTTTTTTTTTTTTTTTTTTTTTATCGCTTCAAAAGCATTTTCGTCCACTTGTTGATTTTTCTCACGACCGGTTTTAATGACTGTCGGTGAGCTTAATAGATGTCGATTACACACGTGCTGCAGCAATCATCGGATCGCACAAATTTCCATCGATTGCTTGATTATAGAAAATTTTAATATTAATTGAATTCAATAATTCGTACGCTGACACGGTGATTACGTGAGACAAATCGACTTGTTACGGACGATAAAATTTCGTTAAATGCATTTTGGCAACGCGACGAAAAAAAATGCCTAGTTGATTATATTTTTATAATTCACCTTCGATTTTATTCCGATAATGGCGTTTTTTTTCTTTTCTCGTAATACTCCCCGATAACATTCGATCGAGAATAAATATATACATACAAAATACTCGTAACGTTAACGAGATAAACATTTTATACAGAACACGCGACCGCGCAATAGAAACTCATTTTTAATTACGCAAATTTGAAAGCCTCATCGATATCGACGCGAACGTTAGATCATTTTTTCGATTTAGATTAACGGATTTTGACGAGCCAAAGCGCAACGGTGCTTATCGCAGTACATAAAAAGTTATAGAAAAAGCAAAACCAATGAAATATTTCTCCATATTTTCCGGATATATCTCTCTATCTCTCGATCCTGTCTATCTATCTATCTCTCTCTCTCTATCTCTCTCTCTCTCTCTCTCTCTGTCTCTCTCTCTCTCGTATCCCTGAAAACAATATTTCTTCTCGCTTTTTTTACCCGTAGAATTAAAGATTCGAGACTCGTAGAATTAAAAGAAAAAAAGAATACAAAGGCCAGTGGAAGGACGTGCTATTAGATTCTTCGTCGCGTCTAACGTTTACTTTGCTCACAGTATTGTTACTAGGAATTTATAGTCAAAGAGAATGAAGCGACGTAACAGCCCGACGACATTCGAGTATTAAAAAAAAAAAGCAGAAAAAGAAATCGCCTCAGTGATTTGGCAAAAGAAAAACAAAGCGCATAAGCCGATATGCGAGAACGAAAAAAAAAAATAAAACATCCGAATACGACAGCTTATCATTATCGCGGATATAAATAGTGTAAAGGAATTTTAATTATTACATATAGTCAAACTGGGCACGTGAATTATGCACATAGCTGATATTTATTCTTATCATCGTTGAATTATAATTATTGTTGCCATTGTATTATTCGTCGATTGACGAAAACACGATATACTATTTTTTTTCTTTATTTATTTATTTTTTTTCTCTTTTTTTAGACGAATTATATTTTGTCCCTCCTTCGCTCACACACGAGTCTCGCGGATCGGAGACTCGGTCCCATTCGAATGACGAATGAACGTGAGAAAAATACAAAAAAAAAAAAAATAAACAAAACGGATCGGACTGCCATTATGTATACTAATCAACGACGATAGAATGAAAAAAAAACGCGAGAATCGATTACGACGACGCGGAGATTACGAAGAGAAGGAAGAGAAAAAAGTATGTAAGAGCGTTTAATTCACACCCTTGGAGAATTGATCTGTATATATAATATAGTATATATATGTACACATATATATATATATATCTATATCTACGTAAAAAAGGAACCACCGGTAATCTCGAGCGATTGCTGATATTGGATTGTACGATTGAACGATTATCACGACGAGCGCACTGATTTGTAACACATAAAAAAGTCATTAGTTGACCGAGAGATTTTGTTGGATATTTTTATATGACCTATCCCTCGTTATATTTTGTCTCTTCATAGCCGATTGATCGATACGATGAACGAAAAAATAAAAAATAAAAATTGTGAAAAAATTTACAGAGGGAGATAAAGATATATTTTCCATGAAGAAACAGAAGAAAATCGATATCGAACGTTGATGAAGGCGTCTAAAGCAACAAAGGATCAAAGGTGATAGAGGTGAGTAACATCATAAAGATAAAAAAAAAAGAAATGCGTCGATTGAATTTTGAATTAATGTAATATAATATAATAGAATATAATATAATATAATACAAGGTGAGGAACGAATAGCATGCGTCGAAAAACAAACGAAACTAATGTTACCAAAATTTACAATATTTTCATACATATGTTACAATATTATATGGTTATTTGTCTGAATAGTTAATTTAAATAAAATTGTTTATGCGAATAACTAATCGGAGACAAAGCGTGTAAGAGCACTAGATTTTTGGTCGATGAGAGATAAGCGCGTCTTGCGCGTTAATACATACTGGTAGAGGAAGCCCTTTGACCATTGCGGGCGGTAAATAATATATTTCGTTATTATTAACACTAATATAATACAATTTGTTTCAACTGCCAACGATAGTTGCCTGCAAACTATCTTTGAATGATTGTAAAGTTAGTTCCTTCTTTGAATTAATTTCTTTTTCTTTTTTTCATCGATCATCAGTGCTATGTTAATGGATTCCCCGGGAATCCTAAATGAGCGCGTAGAGAGACGATAAACATTTTTAATTGGTTAATTTTTTTTGCATCGATCAACAGTACCAATAATTGTATGGTTGATGAGGTGCGGTTCGCGGGGCTTGCGGAAAGCCTGAACTGGCATAATGGTTCGCTAAGCTCTGATGCTGATGATGAGCAGCTACGACGTGACTGTGAGCCTGTTGAATGCTGCTCGGTGGGCTCGGCAAGCCAACTCTGCTACCGTTGGAAATAGCTATACTTCCCCATGGCGGGGAAGTACCGCCGTTCTGATTAGGTTGCTGCGCGTGCTGTTGATGATGATGATGATGATGCTGAACAGGCGATACCGAGCCGATCGGCAGATCGGCCGATCCCGTCATGTGTTCCGATGCGGGATTCGAATTGGCCGAATTCGGGCCCATCATCGTTACGAGAGAATTCGGCGTCGGTGGCAATTGATGAGACGTCTGTTGGTACGACGATATCGAACCGGCGCTAACGCTCGAGAGTTGATGATGGCTCATGTGACTCGTAGTTCCGCTCGACGTTGGTGCCAAAAGAGAGCTCGGATAGCCACCGACGCTTGTCGCAAGTCCGTAAGACGCTGCGGAACTGACGGTAGTCCCCAATCTCGAAGTATCGACACTCGTCAATTGATGAGGTACACTCGTGTGGTGCGGTGCAAACATATCTGTAAACGTAAAAAATACAATTAAAAATGTGGATACGAAGGATTTCGGATAAAAATGGTAATAACCGTATTCTCCGTGAAATGTTTTTTTTTTTTTGACAATTGGGTAGTACCTTGACTGGATGAAAATGCGGCTTCGGCGAGACTTTGTCCGTGTCCATGAGGATGCGGATGACTCGGAGAAAGAGTCGCGCCGTGGGCATGTGCCGCGGTACCGACCACGCTACCGGAACTCGGTGGTGGTGGATGAAGAACGTACGATGCTGCCGGATACGCCACAGGACCGCTGTACGAACTCGAAGAACTCGAAGACATTTGTTTTCGCAATCTCGCGCGTCTGTTGCTGAACCACACTTGAATTCTCGCCTCGGTAAGTTTCGTTCTCTGTGCCAATTCTTCGCGGGTATAAATGTCCGGATACTGAGTTCTCTCGAATGCTCTCTCGAGCTCATCCAACTGATGAGCCGTAAACGTTGTTCGGCTCCTTCGTTGCTTTCGCTTCAATGGAAATCCTGGCTCGCTGTTGCACTCTGAACCCGAACTTGCTTTGTCTGTAATTAAATTAAATTATCCATCATTTTTGTGTCAATCAATGCTTACATAAGAAAGCAAAATTTAGTAAAAGGCCTCGAATAGAGAGAGAGAGACCGGATGATTTATTTCCTTCTCGCGGACTCGGAAATCTTTTTGCCTGAAGCGCGAGGCGGTCTCGTCACAAAAGAGGCCGGCGCGAAATTCGGACCCGTTGCTTATTTCACACTCGGCCTACGATCAGCTTGTTTGCACCCGCGGGGTTCGCTGCCAGCTTCTGGTAAGCCGACCACTGACCCGCAGCTGGAACCCTCGCACGACCAATCTCATATTGTTATCGTACCTCATACCTGGCGGCGGGCTGCATTTGTCATTAAAATTACCGACAAGGTGTCACTTGACTCGACGCTTCGGAAAAATTCCCTTTTCGTAATCATTACCGATAAATGTTAATCGCGAATTTGTATTTATATAAGATAAAGCATTTTTTTAACTCGTTTTCATCAATTACATTTACGTTATTTTATGATTTTTTTTTTTTCACGGATCTCAAATAAATTTTGAAAAATTCATTCAAGAATTGATATTTTTGTGAAAAAAAAAAAAAAAATTCCATTTTTACAATTTCGTCGAGTCTAACCAAACGGAAGATGAAAATAACTGCATCAACTATTTTTTTCTTTCGTGTGAATTGTCGTCGCCGCGAAGGACTTGACTCAAAAAAGCAGAAGACATAGTCGAGCGCGTGTCAACGTGCGTGCACCTCCGCGTCTAATCGGCCGACGACGCCTGACGTCGCGACGCCCGCGCCTCTTCTATCCACGATGGCGAATTCGTCACGGGCTCTATTCCCGTCGGCGTACAGAAAAACTTGAAGCACTGAAATTCCTAATACCGAAATATGCCCTCACGATATTTTCTTTTTCGCTCGCGCGCAACGAACCTTCGCGACTGTACATGTACACAAATACATACACCCCCCTACGTACGGATTCTATGATCGCGGTAATGAAATATCCTCGACTTGATTTCGAGCGTTTATCCCGATCCCGAACGCTGTTCTACCGCAGACCTGTAATTTTCAGAGCGTTCCTCTGCGAGATATGCTTTCACGAGCTCGTCTCTCGCACGATACATCTTCATTTATGAGTATAGGAGCCGTGAGCGGCTGCATTGCTTCCCTGTAGGTCTTTTCCTTTCACTGGACTCTAAACACCATAATCGAGAATCGAGATTGCGGTATGATTAAACGATTCGTTTTTTTTTTTTCATTTCTTTTCATTCTCATTCTTAGCGTAAACCTACAAGTTATTTATTCACAAATAATGTCTTGTTACCGTTTAATTTAAAATTTAAAAAATATGTGTGTTTTTTGTTTTGAATTGCAACCCTCCGTACGGTGGCTCTCGCGCCGACTGAATATTCTGGCGAAGCTCCCCCGAGCTATCGGTTTACATGGCCGTTTTTTTGCTCCCATTCTCTCTTGCCCTTCTCTCGTTCATTCTCGCTCATTCTCGCTCATTCTCGCTTTGATCTTTGCCGGTCAGCCACCTACTAATGATCCGTATGGTGTTGCTAAGAAAAACAAGACTCGCTTCGTCTTTCTCTTGCCGGCTGTCACAACGAGGGTGAGAAACGATTTCTATCCGCGCTCTTCTATTATCCCGCATAGAAAAAAATATATATATTTTTCTTTTCGTTCTAATTTACAATATATATATCTTGGCGAATCAAAGTCTAATCCATGCGCGTGGTTGCGCCGCGATTATTCATTGAAATGAACTCTCACGCGTGTACCGCAAAAACACGGGGAAAAATCGAAACGCGCTGTCTTTCTCCGTGCGGTGAATTTAAATTACAGAGCGGAGGCGCGAGAGCTACCGTATGCTTATATATTCCACGAGGAATCGATGAAATAACCGATAATTTTGGAATCGCGAGCAACTTTTACATCGTACCATCGACGATTACGTGTATATATAACGTTTAACGAATCCCGAGATATTTCGTGCCGTACCCGTTGGGTGTGGTCGGGGATCCAAAATTCTCATTACCAATTCTCATTCATTATTTATCCATTTGATTTTCCTATGAGAAAATCATTGTTTTCAAAGAAGAAAATTTTATTGCTGCGCACTTGTTTTCGGTACTCATCGGCGATACATCATTGTCGAGGAGTGCATTGATTAATGTTCATTACTACCGCATTGGCGGTATTGAAATTTTCATTAAAAATGTGTATCGCCAATGCCTCGTCGTTTTTATCTTTATAGTCGCACCGCAACGCGGATGCAATAAGTATAAACCGATAGTACCGATCGCATTTCCAATTACCGATTTATTATTGAATTCAATGATTTTCCCGAATAATCAATGGCCTTTTCGTAACGCACTTTCGTTACGATGCGAATCGAATAAAAATTGACAAATGGAGAATCATTGTCATCGAACATACCGTCAGCGTGTTTAGTATCGTCCTCCGCGCCTCGCAACAAACGTGAAATTGCTGATACACTCGGTGCGGTAGTTCTGTCGCATATTCCCTCCTTGATAAGACGCTCGCGTACTTCGCACGAAAATATACCTGGATTTTCGCGTTTGTAGTCCTCGATACGGGACTCGATCTGCGGTGTCGGAACTCTTGGCTTGCTGCCACCGATCACACCGGGACGTATACTTCCGGTTTCTTGATAACGATTCAGAATCTTCGATACGCAACCGTGAGAGACTTTCAGTTGTCTGTAAGCCGAAAAATATAACGGGTAAAATTTTTGTTTTTTATAACTTATTGAAAATAAGAACAGTAAAAAATGTTGAATAGAAAAACGAAAAAATAAGAGATCGATTCTTACCTCGATATTACGCACGGCCTTACGCCGGACGATGCCAATTCCACGATCTTTCGGCGAACCCAATTGGGTAATGGCCTTCCGTTTATAAAGGTACCGCCTAACTGATTGAGTCGTCCCTGCACCACCGACACCGGGCCATAATCTGCAAATAATAATAATAAAATAAAATAAATGCGTTTAACTACTTGTCACCCATAGAAATAATAGTTTGCGATCGTTCGAGGTTCTCCTGCGCTCGCGTCAGACTCCTCGAACTAATTTTATTCGCGATCGTTCGATTTATCGTCGTTGCGCTCATTGCGATCGCGAGTCCCGAGAATTTAAGCCTCGTCGGTGCCGCGCCAAGCAACGGAGAAATCGGTACCACCGCGCGGTCGTTGTCGCTCGCTGTACGCGGGCGAACGTTCGCCTACAACTCGCGATAAAGTCGCGAGAGGCTCGGGTCGATCGAAGGTTTACGACGCACAACAATGATAGCGTATAATTTGCTTGGCTTATTTAATTTTTCATCCGATACAGCTTCATCCGACTTGAGTATCGACTGTCGCGCATACGCGGTAAATTCATTTTTTACCATACGACGTTGTCTGCTTATCGTTCGATCGGCGAAATGTTCCTTCGATCGATATTTCGCAGAAACGGTTTGCGATCTTATATCTTAAAAATTTTCACAAATATTTTTATCGTAACGCATTGCGAATTTACGAACGAATTTTTTTATATATATATGTCTTTTTTTCATCAAAAATAATCGCAGCGCACCTGTGAGTTGCGGAACCAGAGCAGCAATTCGAGTCATTGCCGTAAGGTAAAGTGAGCGCTTCGACGACCGGTCAAGAAAATTTCTCAAACCAACGACTTCTTGGCCTCTTGTACAACGAGACTCGGGGAAAAACGAATATTTTTGAATTATGAGGATAGTAATAAAATGTCAACTTTCGGCGGAAGGACAATATAAATTTCCGACCGTATCCCAAACCATCTTTTCGAGGTGCGCCCCGACTGCACAACCGATTCTTGGCCAGCCGCGCTCGTAAGTTCCGCACCACTTTGCTACAGACCATAGGACATTTTACGCCTCTCAGTGCAACAATGAGAATCTCAAAATTGTCGATTTTACGCTACATTTGGAAATTTTCGAGGCCACGAAAAAATTGACCGTTGCGAAGCGCGGCTCGGAGGTAAACCCAAATTGACGCATCGATTGTCGTCCAATTCTCGAAAGATTTTGTACGTTTCTATAATTTTCCAATTTTTTTTTAATTTGCAAATTTGGTACCTCGAAAAAAAAAAAAAAAGAAAAAAAGTCGGTCGGTACAAAAAATGCAAAACTGACGAAAAAAAAAAAAAGCGATGTTCGTTCAATGATTTACGATGCTCGTTAATACAAATGTTCCGGTCACTTTGCCGGGTCTACCGGAGTCTGTCGCAGGTAACATCGTATAATTGCGACGAAGAATTCATCGACGGTCGAAGGGAGCGCGTTAAACTTTTGCACGCGCTGCTATAAATAATGTTATTAGATTGCCGATAAAGTTAAAAATAAAAAAAGATAGAAAATTAGTAGAAACGGTACCTTGAAAAGTGTATCCAGTGTAGCATGGTCTCATCATCGTGTAGTTGGTGGTGACCGTCATCTCACGAAATCCTTCACTTTTTTTTATCACTGACACCCTCGCACTCTATCGAAACTTGGCCGCGTCAGAATTTTTAGTTTTTTTAAATACTAATCACTTTTTCGAAGTATTATACTCGTTGTTGGAAATTGTTAAAAAACGGTATTATTTTGAGCACTGATGCGTTTATCGCGCACAATCCGATCTGAGAGTCGAATGAAATTTGTTCTCCGTTCGTCCGTCCGTCCGTACGTTCGTTTCGGGAATGAAACTTGGAGGACGAAACGTTGTTAGAAGTCGAAGAGATTCTCTAGATGTTTGCGGATCGACCTGCTGATCCTGACTGGTCTTGGGGCCTCGACGATATTTCCTAACTCGTCTCGGGCCTCTCAAATGTTTCAAATGCAACAGTCTCGAGAAGCGGAGTTAACGCCACGCCCATGAACCCATAGCCACTGACTTGCCAATGACTCGGAGAGCCAACTTTCTCGTGTCTCTTTTCAACGTTGTCTTCGCTATGCTTGTCAGGCTATTCTCTTGTCTTTGTCAGTTTTGTCGGGACGCGTTGGAAGGGAAGGGGATTCCATTGGATTCTCGTGCTGGTAGCACAGCAAAGGTATAGGTCCGCAAGGCGAACTCCTCGTTATAGTCAGCGGCATAGTATACCCGCCGATATATGCCTTGCAGTCTGTTTCCCTCTGACGCGTACAGAAAATTGTCGACAGTGGGGGGATTCTACCTGTCCACGCTTAGGAACGATGACCAATCAACGAATGGCTCGAGTCAAACCCTCTCGCGAAGAAGAGAGCTCCGCCTTCGACGATATTTCTGGATGGAAAATATCCAGGAGCTCAAGACTCTGCGCTTAGGCCAAAAAAGGCTTTTATCGATTTATCGATTGTCCGAAGATCAATGCTCCGAAATGTCACATTGGTATATACATATAGTTCTACGTGACGATGTTTTTTTATCTCAAGCGTCTCCTCTCTTTCACCGCCATGACTTCGAATCGGTTTAAAAACAGTCAGAAGTATCACCGACCAGTCTGATATCATTATTATTAATATGTTCGGCATATCAGAATTAATTAAAAATCTTTCATGTTATCCGAAAACCGTTTACTTTCGTAATATCGTAAAAAAAACCTCAAAAGTGTCCTGAAAATGTTTATAAAATCAGCGTAAGCGTCATCACTGTCTGTTTTTTCATCGTTTTTTAATTAAAGATGTCGTATCTAAAGTTAGTTATTCGTTTGCAGTTTCAGGGTTGTTGAAAAATATTTCTGATTGATCGTGAAATTACTCCAAAAGCAGGGATTTTACGTGACATGGTTTGAATATTAGCAGTAAAGGTATCACCAGCGGCAGTATTCATCAATGAATTAATGTTGTCCCTTAATACGAGTGCATTAACACGCTCGATGATTGAATGTCTACCTTTGGTTCGTTCATTAATGACAGCACCCAACGCGCAATTGAATCCCTAATATTTACGACTTTCAATTAATTACCGATTTCTTTCGCAGCTACCCTTACGACAGCGATACGTAAAGCTCAGCAATCGCCGGCTTTTTGGATCTCAAATACACCAACTCTGGCGTAAAGCTTGCAATTACTCTGTAGAGAGAGGAGAGTATCGGCAAGCGGTCAGTTTCCTTAGCGCTGATGTCCTCCATCAATGTTTATTATCGTTTCGTTTGTCATGTTTTCCGTCAATTCTCTCACCGTGATGCCTACCGTAGGGGCAGCGAGAAAGACGAAAAAAAAAATAAAGAAACAGAGTTTCGAGGACACCGAGAAGAATGAGCCGTAAGCATAGAAGAAGAAGAAGAGAGAAGCAAAACAGAGGATCCGGAAAAAAAAGGAATTCATGGTGAATTAGAGTGTCGCACGGCGTGAGGCTTCCGAGAGGCACGCAATGCTGGTACGGGGTGTATATATACGAATATAAGAAGTGTACATGCGGAGGACAGATCCCTCAAATCGGCTTCTGCATCTTTCTCAAACGGGAGAGTGCGAGCTGCAGGGAGAGGAGCGCTACAGCATGCGGCGCGAAGGATGGACCCCCGACGGGACACTAACGTGGCGTTACTTTTCTTCGGTACAGCTTCTGCCGACTTCTTCGGCTTCTGATGCCACTCTCTGTCTGTTACTTTACCTTCCGTACATTTCGCGATGAAGAATACCACTCTCCGGGCTCTCCTGCCGCGCCGAATATCCGACAAACAAACTCTCTAATGTCTTCATGCTACTCGTCAACGAGAGGAAGCAAACGCGCGGAAGCTACGCGTCAAAGGCAATTTGGTGGCGGAACTCGGCCTTCAACATTTTTTTTTTATTAATAAACTTTTCCGTTTTTTTTTTTTAACCAAATCTCGAAGAGGCGGATTGTTAGACCGTAAATATTAACCACCCCTTCGGATCTCTTGCGGTATCCGCGAGAATAAGAAAATCTATTCTTTTCTATTATTCTCTTTCTCTCGTCACGGACAAACAAATGTCGTAAATATTGTATTAAGGATGCGGTTAGATCCGAAAACGGAGGACAATCGTAAATCACAAGATTTTACATTCTATTATTTGACTTTGCGAATCTGAGAAATTGCGGTTTTGCGAATGCTGAACGAACGCAGCGTGAGATTTACTCGTGGGCTTCGTCTTCATTGTTCATATATTTTGCACCCCACTCTTCGCTTTTGCTGTAATTCGCCGAGTATAAATAATTTTTCAATTTTTTTGTCAGTAAAATCGATACGAATTAAGAGAACAGTTTCAGCGAAATACGGAGCAAAAAGTGTGTTTAATTTTTTTTTATCGGCAAGAAAAATGGTATCCTTATTGGGGAAAAAAACTCTCAGTTCCGAATATCATAATTCGTGGAAAAAAAGTTATTTTATTTAATTTATTTTGCCCATTTTTTCCGATTTTTAAAAAATTACATTTCTATTATAATGTTCTCGTAAAATTATTTGCACCTGGAAATTATTTTACATAATCAAAACACGCGATTATCAATAAATAATTGCATTGGATTAGTGATCCGATTTTTTTTATCACCTATAAAAAAAAGACACGATTTTGTCCGAAATCGACCAACTCCCATTTAAAAGCTCAAACGCCGAAAACCCGGCAGACTCGTCTGTGGACAATTTTTTTTAGTGCAAATGCGCTCATTTTCGCTTCGATAATATTATCGTTCGGAACGGTATTCCCTGAACGATTTTGCCGATTTTCTAATTAATATAGTATAACAAACACGCAAAATTAAAGGCGCCTCACAAAAGTCGCATGCGATATCTTAGAATTCATTTTGCAACTCCAATAGTGGATACACTTGTTTTTTTTTCGTAAAAAAAATGGCTTCTCGGTTGATCTCTCAATCGTTTCGAAAGGAGATGAATCTTCCGTGAACGATCTTACGCCTACGGTGTGACATGAAGGCCCTCAACAAGTATATATAACGATCCATGTTGACAGATTTCGCAGCGTCCGTGACAGCGGGTGGGTTTTTCTCGAAGATCTATCGTACACACAGCGTCCAAATGTTTTCCTGCGCCGCTGTCAGCATCAGCATCCCTAATTCACCGAACAAAATCTCCGTCTCTATCTCTTCGTGAAGTGAAAAACGCGTGAAAATTTTGAAAGAGAGGAAGAAAAACGAGGACGCAGGTTTCGTTAGATCCCGTGAAAATTTGGCTACTATTTTTCACCAGGAAAGGCAAAATTCTGGTTGTCGCGGCTTTTGAGGCCTCGTCTCCTCGGCTTCGCCGGAGACCGAAAAATTAGTCGCGTTGCTGCCGTGTTAGCTTTTAAAAGTGCAAAGAAGGAAGCCTTCCAGCACTTTTCGAGACGACAGGTAAAGAAAAGCAACGCGTCTCTCGGACGCTCATGCCGCGGAGGGACAAAGTGCCCTAAAATGCGACTGAGGCACCTCTCGTTTCTTCCTTCCCACTTTCCTCTTCTTCTTACTTTGTCTATCGTAAATCTATTCGGTTATTGTTCGCTTACGCGAAAGGACGAAGAGGAGTATGATGGCTATACGAGGCTGGCTGTAAACTCATCATGCCTGATATACGACCCTCATTCCTCGAGCTGTCCTTGTCGTTTTCTTCTCCGTTTCGATTTTTTTTCAACTTCTTGCATAACGCAAAAATCTTCTCAAACTTGAAAATACTTTTTTTTTTTACATATTTAAAGATCGAAAAGTGCAATGTAACGAGAAATCGAAACTTTGGTTACTGCAAAATTAAGACGCGATTGCCATTCAAGACGATTTTTTTTTAACCAGCAATGTCCATTTCATTCGGCAGCTTTTTTTTTTTACTCGAGGAACGCTCGACCGACAAAAAAAACTGCTACCTCGCACGTTGTGAGTCCGTAATGCTTTTTTTTTTTTGCTTCGGTCCACTAGAAAAAAAATCAAAGGGCTCAGAGGACAGAGGTACGCGAGTAGGTAAAAGGGTTAAGTCTTTTTTTTTTTAGTCTTTTTTTGCTTCGTCTCGAAGTCCTTCGAAGTTTGCACGAGCGCGGAACGCGAGCCGAAGTCATATAAAAGGAGAGACTCCACAAAAAGTCAACGGAGACTCTCGGACTTTGCGACAAAATTATGCTCCACCGTCGAACAATGTGGATTATGGCTCGATGATGACGAATATTTATGAGTTTACGATTTCCATCGTGTTTTACGATGAGTAAAAAAAAATCTTTCTTTTTATTGCTCGACGCGCGGGTCTTACACGCGGCTGTGCGCTCGCGATGTCCTGAGAAAATTTTCCAACTCTTCGAGCATCCTCGGTGCGGCGATCTTCGGCGCGACTGTTCGAGCGAATCCGTCTTGTGTCCGTCCCGGTAACGAGATAGAACGAGCACATTTGGAAGGATAAAAAAAATAATAATAAAAAAATTGCTAATCGATCGTTCTAGCGGCATCAGAGATCATCGCGATCTTCCCGGCCACGGAAATTACACGCTCTGAAAAACCATCGTTTCCGTTTCTCGCGTGAGAAATTCTTTGCTTTGATCGACAATTTTTATAACCTAAGAGAGAATAATAATGACACATTTTTTTTGTTATTACATCAATTTGAGTTATTAAAATGACAAAAAAAAAATCGACCCTTTTAGCTGCAAAAAAAATTAAACACAGTGAGATGATCGCAATCCCGGTGGCCACGGAAATTACACGCTCTGAAAAACGATCGTGTTTTCATTCTCGTGAGAAATTCTCTCCATTGCAATTATCACAGTTTTTTTTTTAATCATTCGACAAAAAGTACCAAATGGCAAATAGTATTTGTTAATATTACTATATTGTCTGCGGCCGATTTAAATAATCTGTACGCTACGAACTGTGGCAATGGAACCGTTACAGTGAGAAGCGAAGACGACGTTTTTAATTCTGATCGAAGCATGATAATAAGCATTATTCGATAATAATCAGAATCTCGATATTCGATATTTTTATTCAGTTTCGATTAATTTACTAATTAATTTCGTTGTTTAATTAGATTCATTAAAAAATGAATAAAATATCTCATATGAGAGTTTATATTTTTGCGTTACCGTTAAATGGGTTGAGCGATGTCGAGTTCGATCATATGATCGTTCCATTGCCACAATTATTATTATTAAATAAAAATATTATTACGATAATAATAATAATATTTTTTTATTTACTTTCGATTGCATTTCTATTATTATTACGATTTGTTATAAAAAAATCGACGGCCAGATATCTACTCGAATGGCCAATATTAATGAATAAAAATACCATAAGTTGGAATAAATGAATTATCGGATCGAGCGAAATTGGCATAGACGAGTGTGCTTTGCACCTGCGTACAGTGAAAGCACTCGTAAACACGTACGTAAGGTGCGAGTGAGCATATGTGTGAAGATTCGACAATGGCGGCCGTCACGCGTGAAACGAAGGTAGCCGGCTACCGTTTTACACACTGTGGTTGCCACTGCCCGCCGCTGCCCGCCGATGCCCGTTGCGGACTTGTTCCTCTTTCCATCATCATCTTCTTGGTCAGTTTTAACCCTCGCGAGAGCGGCGGCTATGACCGCGATATAATAGTTGCTCTCTGTTGCTCTCCTCGTTCACCGAGATGATGATGATGAAGAAGAGAACAAATCTGTATATATCTCAAGTCATTCAAGCGACACACTGATACACACCGACTAACGCACACCTTCGGGTCAAAGATATTTCCAACGTGTGTCGTGAGAGACGAGAGAGGCGAGAGATAGATGTAATGACGAAGTGAAGAAAAGAGATGAGAGTTGATTTTTCTCATTGGACCGCGACTGGGCGTGGGACCTTCACCAACCATCAACTTCACTCCTTTGGTACACCGCAGCGCTCGACTCTGTGCAGTAGCTATTACTAAGCTACGAGCTATTTATCTGTCGACAGAATATATACACCGATGTGTTGTTATACTATAATACACAGTATACGTTACATTATATACACGCGCGCGCACACTTATATACTATACTATACATATACGCATACATCGGAAGGTTTACCGCGTGTATTATATAGCAGTGGCGTCCGCGGTACGACTTTTTACCTCAACCGACCTACGTGACTCAGCGGCTGTTTTCTCATTACCGGAGCCAATATTTTGTAAAATTGGATTTTTCGTGTGAGAAAGTATCTCCCGTTTTATCTTGCGTACGATGCGTAAATAGCTTCGGGTAACTGTCCTGCGGATTGAGATTAAATTTGAGACAAAATTAATTGGAACTTCTGCGACGCGGAAATATTTTTTAAAAAATCCTTTTTGCGATTATCAATCAGCAGACTGTGGAGCAATATTTTTATTCGGCGTGTGTTCAATGCGAAAAAATATGTTTTTGTACGTGTTAAGCTAAGAGAATGCGAGGGATGAGATGTGTAATAGACATTGGAAATAAAATTCTACTCTGTTATATAAAAATCTCGGCTCGGAAGATTTTTTCGAAACCTTCAGCTTTTGTGAAAAAAAAAAAAAAATTGCATCGAACTTTTTCGTCAATTTTCATCGCTCGATTAGGTCTCGAAAAATCGTTCGCAAAACATCGAAGAATATTCTTCCGGTGATTTTTTTTCTATACAATACGACAGACACCTCGGTTTTTCCAAAAATCCATTGAAATGTCTATATATCTGTTTTTTTTTTAATTTACAATATCGTTAATTAAAAAAAAATCAAATTTTACCGGTTGTTCTTTTTCTAAACTATATTGTGTATTTTCCGTCGCGAAAATTTCCCCCCAATGCGACGAAAAATGATTTAAAAAAAAAATATATATTTTACTTTGAATTGTATGTAATTTTTTTTCTTTCGCAAAACGTTGGTTCGTGTAACGGACAAAGTAATGTACAAAAGCGTATGTCGGATTCGCGGTTTCTCAGTTGTTGCTGTAGATAGAGAGAAGTGACGCGTGTGGTCCCCTATCCATCATCGCCGGGCGCTCGCCCGAGCGTCGCGAACGACGCGCGCTCTTTGCCGTGAAGTATAGCGAAGCCGGGAAACGATCCCTTAAATTGGTCTTTGCAACGCGGTAGGTCATATTCTCTCTCATCTCTGTTTAAAACATAGTTGACGTTAAAAAAAAAAAATGTTTAATAATTTTTTGTTTATATTCGCAACGCTAACGTATATACTTGCTTACGCGAGATACTTGCTTACGCGAAGGATCGGTTTCATACGTGGGCAAGAGACCATCACGATTATTGTTACCCCGTGAGTATTAACGTCGACGTGAGCTACCGTCGTAGTCGTCGAGAGAAGGCTTAATCGAATTTACGAAGAGAAAAGTATCGAGTCATCGCTCGCGCTCTCTTTATCGCGTTAGACTCGGTTCGTGTACCGAACCGGGGATCTGGCATAAAACTCTGCCTGCCTTCTCTATCTTGAGAATGATGACTCGGAAAACGGAGACGTTTCGCTCGTTATCGAAGATTTCCTGGACTCGAATGACCCTCGAAGTAATAACGAGTAACCGCAGTCGTTGCGCGGACCTTCGAAAATATTTTTATTCTATTGCTTCGTCTCGGATAGGAAGTCATTTTTTGGATGAAATAAGTCGTAGAAGCTTTTGTATATCACTTGGTGATTGAACGTTGGAGGTCGTTGGATGAAAGAAACGGAAACGACTTGATCGTGACTGGCGATCGTGTAGCGACAAAAAAGGCTTTAAAAAAATTAAAAGAAAAAATAAGAACGATCGGGATCTCGATATACATATAAACATTAAAGGCTCCTTCCACCCACATTACTTTCCGATCTCAATTTCGTGAAGCCGAGAGTTGGACTCGAGAGAGTTTTTTAAATTAGACGAAGAGACGTCGATGGCAGTGGGGGGGGAGGTCGCTGCCGCCGTCCTGGCGAACGGCGACTCGAACTACCGAGGGTGAGAGACGTCGCCTTCGTAATCTCGAATTACAAACGCTGCCGACACCCACCTGTGTCCGGCCGGTCTCACTTACGTTTTTTTCTCCCCTTTTTCCTGTTACCACAGCGTCGTACACCAAAGTGCAGTCGGAGAATATCGAAACTCGCTACGCGACAATATCGAACAAGAAATTCGAATGGATGTTTAAATTTTAAATTTACGATTTTTTCTTCGTTTATGAATAATTGTAAACGGATGAAAATACGTTCCGTTGCATGCGATGTGGAGATGTGACAAATTCGATCGACATCCGTTGGATTATTTAAAAGTTACAGCCATTTCCATCGGCACAGACGACCAGACCAACAGACGTATGAAATTCTTCATCTTCAAGCAATTACTTGGCTTTTCGTTGACATTTCATCGCGTATGGGGGCTCATTTTACGCGGGATTCTTTGAGCTAAAAAATTCACCGTATTTTATAATCGTGTAATTTTAACGCGCTGAAATATTCATTCCGAAAGGCTGTTTAGCGTAATAGTGGGTATTTTTATTTTTTTTTCTAATCGGAGACAGAAGAAATCGGCCAGCGTACCGAGAGCTGCTGTCGTCTTTTCACAATTTCCTGAAGTCCAGCGGCTTCCTGCTTGCTTTTCCCGATCTCTCGAACTCCCTTCCTCGCAAAGCGATTTCTCAAGTAGCGGGTCTCTCGCGGAGACTCGGCACGCGAGATTGCCTGCCTTTTTTACCGGTGAATAAATCCAATATGGCGGTTCTATGTATGCGAGAGCGTTCGCCACTGGTTAACCACCACAACGGCACGTCGAGACGCGCGAGAAACAGCGGGTAGCGCGGATAGAACAGGTAGCGGAAGAGCATAACTCGCGTCGCACTTCCGAAGACGTTGGAATTTTTAGAAGCGAGAAGATTACTGATTTTGTACGCCCCGGGGCCATTCGTTCTCCCGCATTTCTATGCATTTGTATATTATACACACACACTTTGCGTCGTTTCGTTAGCTTCCTACTGTTCAACGTCTTTGCTTAACATCCTCGCGAAACTCAAGGTCGTTGGGAAATTTTATTCGACTTGTATTAAAAAAAAGGGATGAATCAGCTGCGTGTAAAGTTTTCGAGTTCTCCGGTTCCGGAATGACAATTTTTCGGGTTTTCGGGACCCTTCGGGAAATTGAGTACGAGATGAAAAATGTTTTCAAAAAATTGCAAACATCTCTCTAGGAATATGATGAAAAATGTTAAGTTGGTAAAAAGCGTTATAGTCATTCCGAAAATTGAAAAAACAATGGGCACAGGTACCATTTTTTGCCATTTTATTCCATTTCCAAAAAAGGACCATATTTGCGCTTTTCGAACGGACTTTTCAATATTTTATCGTACTGTTCCGAAAAATCATTTTTTTGCATAAACAATAGTGAGTACATCTGTCTGTAGTCCCAAAAATTAAAAAGTTATAACTATAGGCTCGCAATCGGAATTTTATTATAATTCATCGACAGGCAATAAAATTGAGGGCCACGGAATTTTACCGAAATACTATGATAAATAAACATAAATACCGTAACGCATTTTAAGGGCACATGGCATCCAGAAACCGCGCTAAATTTATTTCTGCTTTTGTTACAAAAAGTATATATGAATATAGATACAGTTAAGTTTAATTATCATCATTATTCGCTACTACAATATACCCTTTTTTGTTGCGCCGCTGGTCTCGGCCTCTACATACGTCTCTCCGAGAGAGAGATTCTCGTATAGTGTACCTTCAGACAAATCCAGAAGGTGCCCACGGCACCATTGGAGGCATGAATGAAACTTCCTTTTCTCCGATGTTCGTCATTAATTAAACTTCCTCACTCGCCGTCTTCCCAATCGCTTCTCTGTGTGCATATATACCTGGCCGAGATTTGGACCATCTCCTTTTTTCTTTCTATCTCTCGGAATAATACCATCTGGTCTGTTCGTTCCTAATAAAAAAAAGAAATACGTGATTCTAATACACGTTTCGATGTTCAACAAACACGCAACAGTAGGTCCCCGTTCTCTCTCTCGGCTGTTCGAGTAATTCTGACGGTTAATTACTCTCTCTTCGTTCGCTACAAGCAACGGCAGAAGTCCCATTACGGTGGCAACACCTCGCATCTATTCTTTCTTCGATACAAACGCCCCGTGAGCTCTCCTTTCTATCTCATTTCTTTTTTCTTTTTTTTTTAATTCTACAACGACGAGGCAAACCGTGAGATACGTTTTGTTTTTACCTAATTTGCCGTTGCACGGTGACGCTGCTTCGAGAGTTTTAACAGCAAACCGACGTTGCTGAAGACACCGACGCCGCAGACGATTTCGCCCTCGGAAGAGTCCCTCTCTCGTTCTCTGTGTCGGTCTCTTCGGCTTCCATACTCTCCTCGACGGAATTTCTCATCCATCCCCCGGGTGAAGTTTCGTCGAGTCATCGAGAGGTCGCTTGATCGAGCCGACACGGATACCCGCCGCACCGAGATCGCCGGGAGTCCCTCCTCCTCCCCTTTCTCCTCTCTCCGTCTTCATCTGTATACCGTTTCTCGTTGAGAAGATCCGAGCGTCTCAGCTTCCACCCGCCTTCTTCTACTTCCTTTCTTGCGCTATTCAATGGCTTCGATAGTAATCGAGAAATCATTTTTTTCGCGAGTGTGAATAAATCTAGAAACGCACGGACGTAGGTCCCGCGGAGGGATGAAAGAAAAAAAAAATTGCAGAAGCGATCGAGATGATGAGTCGAGTTTATTAAACGAGGGAATTTAATTGATCCGCGATCGTTATCCCCGTCAGATATAAGACATTCCACGTGGAAAGATATATATTACAAAAATATATATTGAAATAAATAGTTTCAGCATACTTAACCTTTCTTATAATTCTATCGTACAACTTGATTCACGATTTATCTAAAAATGAAAAATAATTTCTTTCTACACAAAAACCGATGCAATAAATAAAATAAATGAAAAAATCGGTAAATATAAATATAAAGTTATTTATTTATAGTTCTGCTCGAAACATATTTTTAATTCATGTACATCGAGAAACGACTGCAGTTGATGACGGATAGAAAGAAGCAACCTGGGGTGTGATGCGGTAGATGAAAGAGAAAGAGCTTCTTCCTTCTCTCACTCTCTCCGAGCGATCTCATTTCGAGACTTGAATGAGCCGGCGGCTACCTCAAACGAGACTCCGTTCCGATGCCGCTCTCTCGCGGCCTTCCTTTCCCGCACGTTCTTCTCGCCCGTGAGTCCCCCTCATCGTATAGTGTTCCTCCTTCTCCTCTTCTTCCTTTTGTTTTTTATATCATTCGTTTTTCTTCGCTTCTTATAACTTCCACCGCGCGCTATCTCGTTCATCCCGTCGAGAAGTTTTTCCGTCGATGCAGCAACAACAATGGCGTCGGTCTACCGGAGTCATAAGAGAAGTCGATCGAAGAGACGCGGAAAAAAGTATCCAATTGGATCGACCGCGTTATATGTTCCAAAACATACAATAATAATGATAGTAAACTATTTATTTTTTTCTTCTTTTTACAATTCTTTTTTTTTTTCGTGTGTACATCCTTGAGAGTGGAGGAATGACGAGGCGCAAACTGCTTTTGCCGCGTACGAAGACAGGGAGCAATCTACAGGAGCGGATCTCTCGATCATTGGCACGTGCATCACGATGATGCAGCTTGGTGCTACTGAATTCTTTTCATGGTACACGAGATCCATTCCCATGTGGAAATAAGTTAAGTAATGTATATATATATATAAAGGGGTGCAGAATACGGACTTTTGTAATTCCCCCATTTTGTTTGTTACATTTGCTAATTTTTTTGAAACACCTGTTATTCTCGGTGAATTCGATCTCACGTCTCACGTGTTTGCGAATAGTATCGGTCGGTAATACAGTCAATTTTGTATATCCTCGCATTTTTACTTACGATCGATTCCGATGACGCGGAATTCTTTGAATATATAGAATGCGAGTCTTGCAATTTTTAGTTTGTCGAATATATATGTATATACATCGCGTATCTCAAATTTGGCCGAACAAAAGATTCATTCGGTAGCACGTAACGACGTCATTTCCCTGTCAGAGGCTTCCGGTGCAAATGAATTTATCACAAGTCGGCGGAGTCCCCGTGTGCCGCGGCTATACACAATATTGTAACTAAAATACTGTGGGTAGATATACACACAAGCGACGGTAGAAGAGCGACCAAATGACTGCACCCATTCAAGGTGAGGCCTCTTATACGTTAATCTTTTTTCTTTTTTCATCTTTCGTGCAAATTAGGAGTCGATTGGCCCCAGCGGGACATCTCTCGCGTCGGCGGAATCCTCTGTGTTGATGCCTAACGCTGTGTTGTAATTCAACGACCGCCCTGTCTGCCGCAGGAGTCTCGTTGTCTACAAATATCAGCAACAGCTTCAAAAAATCTCTATTTTTTTTTTACAATAATTATAATTGCAGTGTAATTTTTTGTTATTTTCGTGTTTCAAGTTGCTCGAATAAAAATAGTCCTTTTTTGAAAGGACTTATCGTTTATCGTCTTTTTTAGTATTAAAAAATCATTGAACCGATTGATGATTCGAGAAGTAAGTAAAGAAACAGTTATCTCGGAAATATGCGCTGATATATCGTAGGTCAGTGCGCCTATATTATTATTAGCTGCAATTAGCGTGAGATACGCTCGAAAAGTTGGCCCTGGGGTGTAAACGCGTATCCGTGGTAAAGCGCGTTCGCTTCGGTTATCTTTCCTCGGCGCGACTTGCCGCGTATGAAGCCACACATGAAGACACACACGCGCGCAAACACAACTTCTAATTGCTCTCCGGCTGCTTTGGCTTCTGCATCGCGGCGTATACACTTTGCCGCGCTGATCTCTTCCGCACTCGAAAGAGAGATTATAATCTCTCACTCCTCCGGAAAGATTCGGCTATGGCTCACGTCACAACATTGACTCGGCTAATATCCGTCTCGCGATTAAGTGGATTAAGAAGGCGGAATATTGACCCACCGGAGTTTCAAACGATCCCGGATTATCTCGATTATTCTATAGCAACGCACGGCCCCCTTTTTCCTACTTACGGAATTCTCATTCTCGAGAATAAAGAAAAAAAATGAAAATATTAGTATAATTGAGAAATTGATGCTGACATTGTCGATAAAATATAGTTAAATATTGACGAGCGAAAAATGTTTAAAAATTTATTTTGAAATGGGAAAGAAAGGATTGAAAAGACTATGTTGGCCGAGGAGGCTGGATTATCCTTAAGTTTTGCCAATTCTCAACCCTCTCGAGTACCAACAGTCCGCCTAATCCTTGGAGTTAATCCCCGTTCAACGAGAGGTAGCATTCGAATTTCTATGTGGTCAACGATGAACCGTGTTGTTCAGCGGGGGTGGGGTTACTTTTCCGATAATCCCCTTGTTATGTACATGCCTTGTGCGTCTTTCACTTCGGAAAATTCTGCAATGCGCCATGCGTCGAATGTATTGTAAAGAGCCACCAATAGCGGAGATTATACCACCAGCATAGCCACAGACAGACGCTCGAGCTGTACAATAATGAGGAACGCACAATGAGGGGAGAAAAATTCGTTGCGGTTAATAACTGATGGGTGACGTTGGGCCAAAAATCTGACTAATCGACGCGGAAATTCAATGTAAAATTTTTGTCATTCCGACGAAACGGGTTGTGGTCGAGTAAAACGAGAGAGCGAGTGGAAAAAATAGGCGGAGAAGCGCGTTGTAAATTTGTCAAAATTTGCCAAGCCAAGTATCTCGCGTACAATGAAAAGTTGACACGCCCAAGCCGCAGACACAACCGCAGCGAAGTTAATCCGTCTTAATGCCTCTCACCGACGTACGCCTTTGGGGGTTTCTCTATATCTACAGCAGGCTGTCGTTTCTTCGGAGAGTCAGTGGATAGATAGAGAGAGGCCCTCAAATTTCCTTTTTTTCATCATTTCGTTAACCACGCATTTTCTTTTAAATCATTAAGACATCAGAAATCAGAATGAGAAAGACATTAAATTTTACAATCTTTTCCAACATTCGAAGCACGCGACGCATTTCGAGGGGTGTGAGAAAAAAAAAAGAATGCTATGCAATAAAATAAATCGACGAGAGTCTCGTGCGAGCAGTTTCTTCGCTTGTTTCTCCGTTACGAGGAGTGGGGGGTGCGAGAACTAGTTGAGAATCGATGCGCGCACCGTCGTAAATGCATAATTCTCCAAAGTACCGTAAATAATGCCGAGAAGAGTCGGAGAGGTTGCAATAAACGAGGCATCTTCTCGTTGCGTCGTAAAATAATTTATAAAGTAATGGCCAACGCTGCGAGGACAAAGTTGGGCATAACGTTACAGCGCGGTCCCAAAGCACGCGAACAGCCTCGAAATTATGAGTTTGGCGAACGCTTCCCTCTCTTGGGACCCTTAAATCTCATTATTCCGAAATTACAACCTTCGCGAAAAATTTTACAATCCTTTTTCCGGTATTTCGGTGCCTTCTCCTAATTCGTCGTAACTCCAAGGTGATCGCGCTGTGCATAATACAATTACGACACTCTCGAAGGGGGCGAGAGACTCGTTGACTTTTGTCACATTGTTTCGAAGCGACGGAACTTGATACCCTTTCGCTCAGGTATCTAACGCGTAAACGATACCCAATATTCGCGTCAACCCCGTTAGTTCGCCTCGTTCCAATTGTCGCTCATGATTTACGGACGAATATTGCACTGTTATACCTATATATTGTTATTACTCCCGATGTCGTTTTAATCGTTTATTCCTACTGCTTTGTTCGCAAGTGCTCTATTTCACAAAAATTTATCTCACACCTTCGTAGGCCTCCTATTCGTGTTTCAGATTTTTTTCTGAAATTTATGAAAATTCGTGTACTTGGTTAATAAAAGCTATAAAATACTCGACTTATATGGGCTCCTTAGAGGGTTGATATTGACGTTTTTACACATTTTCTAATTAATATCTCTTTTTTCTCGAAGAAATTTCATCGCCCATGACTGTCTCGTATCTGAGGCGGTCATTTGTTGTTTTTTTTTTTTAATTACAGCTCATAATTAATTCCTACGGGTTGCTAACGTGACTGGTAGACAAATCGTGACTGTGATATGTGCTATAGCGATGCCGCCGTGCTCGCCCACGCCCTGACACGTAAAACATTGTGGGCGTTACTCGGAGGTGGTCTCGAGTTCCCCACCAGTCTTGTTCGAGACCACAAGCCACACCCTCGATCTTTGCAAAATTAAAGGGATATATATGGAAAAAAAAATAACAGGCTAACTCATTTTCTTTTAATTGCTCCCGACGTTGATTTAGATTTGCGCAAGTTTGTCAATTATATAATCATATAGATTTATGGGAATAGGCCGGAGGCAGTGTTGATGCGGAGGCCACCTGTGGCATCTCGAAATATTATATGGAATCGAGCGCGAAGCTGCACGTTCACTCGTAAATCGAAAGTTTTTCCGTGCGTCTCGGAACAGCGACTAATTTCCGACTCTGCCATCCAGAATAATAATAATCTTAAAAACCAGCGATTTATTTCAATCGGTAAATCATTGGTCATTCGCGATATCGATATATGGACTGGAAATTACGGACACCAACTAGAGGACAGATATTACTGAACAATTCGGTACGACAATTGACGAACCGATCATCATCAACTTTAAAACCGAGCGATCTCTTTACAAGTTGTAGTTATCAATAATATCCGATTCAACGCTAAAGACACGTGTGTCGCATAGTTTGATCGCCATAATTCTGTGAAACTATATATAGATTAAACATTCCGTTTTCTGCCCTTTTATGATTCGAAAAAAAGACGAACTTCTCAATTTAAATATTACGTATCGCAAAGTTTAATTTTTTCAATGACAAAGAAAGATAACGAGTTGGAAATTAATTTCTTAATAAATATTAATAAATGTTTAACTAACAAAAAGTAGTGGGGTATAAAAAAAATGCCACGAAATATTATCGTCACCTCGAAGTATATATTTTTTTATGGCAAAAGCAAAAAGTCGATTTCTTCTCCATCGGGAAACGAAGGGTTGCATAATATATTATTTGTGTATCAAAAGTTACTGTACATTTGGAAGGTGACTTGCAGCGACGGCAGATGCTGGTCTGTGACTTTTAAAAAAACGTCTATATAGAAAAAGAAATTCCGTTACAGAAGCACGCGTACCTCGCGCGCGCGAAGATTTTTCCTTCGAAAAAGTGGATTGCCTAAAGTAAGCGGTATACGGGATCGCGCAAGTATTGAAAGGTTGCCAAGAGTGATGATTTATTATAGGGGGTGGGGGGCAAATTTTGGTCCTCTCGCGCGAGACGTTACAGCAGTGAACGCTTCTCTCGTGCAGTACATGGCAAAGGAAGGAATGCGAGCGAAAAATTTTACGATCCAAGAGAGAATGACTTTATGGAGGTTTATGGTGGCCGGCGTGTGGCCGTCGTTCGACCATAAGACATCTTCCTTTGGTCGCTTTATCCTTCATCGACGATATTTGCTCGCTACGCGCATCCCCACTTTTCTCTCGAAAAACGTGTAGCTTTGTGACTTATCCGAAGGACACCGGAGCTTTATGACGCTCGGAAAACGTTTACGACCAATTTTACAGCTAAGAACCCGTGAAACGTCCTTTCTCTTTGACGGGGACTTTTCACTTGCGCGCCCGCGCGTTTTCGCCAGTCTCGAAAATTCATATCGAATTGTTGCAGCCCGAAGATCCCCTATCCCCCTTACCGCGATGTTCATTTGATATGAATGAAAAATTAGACGTACACGTCGTACACGCCGTTATCTGCTCTTCGAAGAGGTAAAAGAGATCGAATTGGAACGGAACTGGAAAAGATAACGATAATGATAACGAGCGAGCAATTGCGCCTATAATAACCGTTGAAATTCGCGACGCTATGAAATTTTGCTGAACCGAATGCATAATTTGTACCTCGCGTACGAACTCTTGAACCTCTCTGCCCTCGGCCCGCGGAAGAAACTGCCGTTTCGTAGAATAAAAAAGAAAAAAATATCAACAGACAACCCGCAGTCATAGAGCATGCACGCGAGGGCGTCAATTATAGTTTAATGTACAAGGATCGATGGGAGATGATGAAAAGAGACCGGAAGCTAGTGTAACTTCTAGGGGAAGCTGCTATTTAAAAAGCCTCGCCATATGCTACGGATAATTTCGATGATTGACGAAGGATTTCACGGCCCAACTGACACCTACCCTATTATAGACTCATTTTGACTATGTAGCCAACTGACTAACTAAACTGAAACGAAAAACTGGCCGGTTCGTATTTTATATAAACTATTTATATTACTTTTTTCTATTTCTTAGAAAAATCGCGACAACACGGTGAACGAAAGAAATGTCGCGAATGGCCGAGTATCGTCTTCAGAGTTCGGTTAGTTATGCGATGTAATTAACCTGCGCTTATTCTCGTCACGCTAATGTAACTCCACTTTTATTAATTTCCAGCAATCTTTCCATCTCTTCGTAAATTTTAAATAATTACTTTATCTTTAAATTAATGATCGTATGGCCCGTAATCCCGACTACTTGAGTCTACATGAAATGAATTTGAGTGCACCGTATAGTAAAGTATATATGAGCTTATATCGCAGTCTTTTGTTAAAAAAAAAAAAGTCAGACTATTTCTCTCTTAATTGTTATCAGCCAGAAATGTATATCGCTCCAGAGAAAGTCGGAGGATATATTTTAGACTCGTGCCGAGTAGCCACGCGTAGCTTCCAGTAGACCCACGCGACCACTGTCAAATCCTTCCAAACATTTTGAAAACATCTCGAGAGACAGGACCTCCCCCGTGTGTACGAAGGCTTTTAAACGAGTTTCTACAAGAGAGTAACAGACTTGTATCTTGACGAGAAGCTGCGGGAGTTCCTTAACTGTGTGCCAAAAGAGTAAGAACAGGGATGAGTAGGAGAGAAGGCGTCACGTAGCGAGCGTTGACAGTACCGCCGAGGCACCCTCTTCGTCCTACTTTTCCTCTCGTCTCATCCCCCCGTGAAAGGTGAGAGTTCTCGGACATCATGCAGCGACTCTCTTCCTCGATTCTTCTGGTACAGATTCGAGGACTCTTTGACACAATTCCGCACAAAATGTCTAACTGTCTTTCACCAAACCGACGATTGTAAATCAGCCCACCAAGGACTACCGTCTGGATTCACGAGAAAACGTTTCGTCAAAACCGGTAGCAAAGTTTCGACTTTTATTTCACTTCCACGACGACTATATACTATACCTCGTGCTTTACGGTAGCTTCTTGAGGATACCCACGCGCGAACAGACGTAAATCTTCTATTCTTCATCCTGCAAATCGGCGGAAGAGGGAGAGAGAGAGAGAGAGAGAGCCGCGCGGAGTAAACGCCGTTTTCGAGGGTATTATGATGCACGGAAGCCCCATCGGTAGCCCAAAGACCCAGTGGCCCCCAAAACTTTCGAAATGTGTGTCACCGGGCTTTCGAGGTATACCGACTGTCACAGGTCAACTTTGCAACCCTGTTTTACCAAAGGGACTTTTCACTTTATAACTTGGAAAAATTCTTACGACTTGTTCTATTTCGTTTTTAAAAAATATTTAATAAATAAAAAAAGATCGTGGGATTGCAGTTATCTCTTTCGAAACAATTGTATTAAAGACGCGTAATTTTTAATCGATAAAAAAAAAATTGTTATTTTCAGTACAGAATAACACGATTGCCAACTCTTGCCATTTTAATATTCCTTTTTATTTTTTTAAACTTATGCCACTTTGATCCAATAACAGACGCTGTTGAAAAAATAGGATATTCAATGTATTCGGTTTATTAGAAGTTTTTTTATATAAATTGATACATTGTATTTAATGTAGCGCAACGTATTTCTGCGGTTTTTAATATACCACGCATTCATTTTTCGTCACAATTGTACATCGTATTTAAAGTACCAGTTAATGCGCATAGAAACTCACAGTGCCGGTAAATCCACTTTCCAGATCATTTTTTTACAGTATACTCTCGTGGTAATTTATTTGAGATATAGTTTTAATATCATACGAAATCATAAAAATTATCAGTAGAATTTAAATCGCGATGTATTCTTTCGTCAGACCGCAAGCAATCTGATCTTCAATAGAATTTTTCTTATCGTCCTGCTGTGCACTTCGGCATCTGTGACTGTCAAGGAATTTCGATTAATAATTCGTTGAGTTAATTTTCGGATGCCAATGATGTATTTTATCATTTTTTTTAAGGATCAACTTGAATCGACGACGACGGAAGAATAAAATTTCGATGGTTTTCCGCAAACCTCCAGTTTCAGTCCGCAAAAATTTTCCAACGCTGTTCTGGAGTCCGGTAAACCAAATTTTATATGTACGCAGTATATACTTTCTAATAAAATTTACGACACCTGCGGGTTCGCCGACTGTATATACTATGCGAGATCCCCCGGTGCGGTTATTGGCCCTGTGACCCACTGGCTTCGTCTATCTCAAGGCCATTGCCGGGACTTTCAATTTTCCTGCTTTTCGCTGAACCTCCGAAGTTGAACGTTGAAGGCCCTAAAATTTCTCCTACCAATGTGGGTTACCGTGCCATTGAATTGCACTGAGAAACTGCTACCGCATCCGTCTCTTACACCGCGTAGTTCTTCTTACACTCGAAGTACCTTTACCCCCATTCTGTTACCTTATTGGTTCCTGAACATTTTTTTTTGTAATCCCTCCTCAAGCTTTTCAATCCATTTGCACGTATTTCTGATACACGATGAAGGGATAAAGGATCATAAAATAAAATTCTTTCCGGAAATGAATTGTTTTTTGATAGATTGTAAATTACCCTATTGCGGCTTAACCAAAGTTACTATCGAATTATTGTTCAGTGCGAATCTGTACAAAAAGTATTTAGTCGAGAGCATTTTTTTTTGTAAATCTTCAATTACGAAAAAGAAATGCTTCATTCACGATTAAAAAAAAAAATAGTTTTGTAATTCAGCTAAATAACTCATCTTATTATTATTTGTTTTTGTATGTATAATAGTCACCTACACTATTCGCAAAATAAGATCAAGTAAAAAATTGTTTTATTCAATATTTTACAGCTGTACGTGTACAATATATTGTTTTTGCTTACCAAGAATCTACTATTACTCTCATTTTTACGATTTTTTTTTCAGAATGAACCTTTTTTTTTTTAATAGCTTTCACATTTATTTTTACTGGTTGCTATTACTTTCCACACAAATAATTCGATTTGGATAAACATTTCGAACTACTGCCGATAGTACAGATTCCATTCTTATCATCTGTCAGTATAGCGATTTTTTTAAATCAATTTCTTCTTATCCAACAGCAAATAATCGTATATTTTCTATCCGTAATTCTCGAAACGACTTCCAGATGTCGCTATAAATTAATCCCTCGATTATCCCGTCATCGACACCCCCGTCAAAGCTCTCTATCCTCGTCAATAATTTTTGTCGAGTCATCCAAAACTTTCCAATAGTTACGAATTTTCGATGATAATCAATTTTTCAAGGGTCGTGTCGCCACACAGCGCGCGAATCGATGAGCTACGAGTTATTTATAGGCGGGTAATGTGGGCTCTCCAACGTATCTTTACAACTCCCCTAAAGGAAGGAAAAACGAAGAAAAAAAAGAAAGGATAGCCATGGGGGAAAATACACATAATTAATTATCAATCGTATCTACCGGCGTTCAAATATTGATTGGACGCTTCTTGTTCACTTGTTGACAGAATATTTGAAAGACCGTACGATACAGAATTAAAGTTTTTTATCCAAAGAGATTGAATATGGAAAAAAAGGGTAACATTTTAAAAGTATTTTAACATTTTTATAATCTTCTTTTCGTATTTTTTTTTATTTCATAATTAAATATGATACGATATATTACGATGTAATAGAAAGTTTATTGTACACTTGTAACTAAAGTAAAAATGCTGCGAGCACAAAGATAGACAATTTGGTGGAGCAGCGTGCACTTAAATCTCGTAGACAAGAGTTATAATCTACAAAGCGTACGGATATACAGAGTTTAACACAATATGCGTTAAATGGAAAAGTATGTAGGCACTTGTGTAAAAGTATGGCAAAACTGTCCCTCGAATGAAAACGCTTCGTCGATTAATTTTTCCATGCTGTAGAACAAGATCGCGCGAGGGTATATCTTCTATTATCTCGTCTCTACCACGCCTCGCCCTCTGCGATCTTATTACGCGCATTACACGCCCTAATACAACGCGCGAATTCTCGGCGTTCCTCGGCATAGGGTGGATATTGGTAGGCTTGAGTTTATTACAAAGATGAAGGAACGAGATTGGTAAATTTCACCTCGTGAATTTGCCTCCAGAATGCTACTGTCAAATATTATTACGCTATCAATCTTTCGCATTTACGAGATACCCCGTCCAACTCGAATCACGATTTTCCGTCTGTTTCGTCTGTTCATCGAGGTGCATTAATCACATAGCCGAGCTTTGCGCCTTTGTATCTCGGCAAATATTGTAATATTCGCTCGAACTTGAATACGCCGACGCCATTAGATGCCGCGAAATAATTAGGGTTCTTGGCAGGTAGTTAATTGGAAGTTTAGCCGCTACAGGAAGGAGAAGTCAAAATCTGATGTTCAGTTTTCATATTTTTTTATGAAAATTGTTTGATTTTTAAAATTCTTTTTTCTCGAATTAATGGTTATGTTTAATTCTCGACTAATCCAATTAACCCGAATCAGTTGTGCGCATATGTCATTGCCATTCAGAGTGCTTTGCGTACATACGAACTCTCGAAGCAATGTTGTTATCCCGCAACATACGCGCCGAGAAACTGAAAAGTGGTCTTTTTGGACTTACGAATGCGCTCGCGCGAGTACGGGAACTCGCGGAATGAACCTCGTTTGCATATACCGTTGCATATACACAGGCACGTTCGTTTACTCGCTAAAAGGTTGTCTCGTGTGTACGAAACGCTGCGAGGAGAATTTCCGCTTTACCCGCGGTATAGACACACGGAAAGGGTGCGTCTCTCTGTTCTCGATTATTTTACACCTTAACGACGACACGGAGGGTAAAATGTGTAGTACGAAAAATATAGGTATCTTCGCTCGGCGCTTTCCAAGAATGCACACAATCGTATTTTATGAAAAGATATATTCTACGACCTCCTCTTCGTCTGGATCTCGGTAGATTTTTTATTCTCTTTATATCGCGTTTTCTCATAAAAAAAAAAGCCAAATACTGACAAACTGCGTTTCCTCATAGCGCACATTTGTCAACTCCGACGTAAAAAAAATGAACACGCGACGTGTACTTTAATTTCGTTTTTTTTTTTTACATTGAAGATAAAAAGATGCGCAAAATAATTGATTACGCGGTTATTCACTGGAAATCCGGTGATTAATTAGTGATGCTGATATACAGGTAAAGTTACTTGCATGCTGTCATTGCAGAATCTCATAAACAGATTTGCCATTCAGCATTAACGACGCGAACCGCTTCGAAACTTGGTGGTTAATCGATTTCATACTTCGGCCTCCTTGTCGCAAGGTATAACGTAATTGAATATTCGTGTTTGACGTTACGAGTTTCCAAGAAAATTTTCGCAACTCCTCGAAAAGAGGGAGAGGACGCACGACTGCACGATAAGGGAGCTCATTGAATAATTTTTACGAAATAATAAAAAATGAATGTAAAAACAAATCGATTTAAAATTTTTTTTACCCCAATGGCGACAGTTGTCTCGCGTCAGTTTCGAAGAACGCTAACGTTGTCCTCTCTCTTCGACGTCATCATCGAAGAGTTTTATTTATAGGAAGGCGAACGACAGAGCCTTCGTAAACGATAGGTAGACGCGAACTCTGTGATTTCGAATATATTACGAATATTACGAAATGTAATCGGTATCTATATTATCGATTC
Organism: Cryptus viduatorius; assembly: GCA_964006125.1. Classification (NCBI taxonomy): domain Eukaryota; kingdom Metazoa; phylum Arthropoda; class Insecta; order Hymenoptera; family Ichneumonidae; genus Cryptus; species Cryptus viduatorius. Next base: position 146,939 of record OZ023229.1, read on the forward strand.
CTTTGGCGATATTGATGGTGATGGATTAACCGAATCGATATGAATCGAGAAATGGATTTTTTTCCCAATTTTCGCGTCTTATCGGCTCTTGTACCCTTTCTAATTTCCTCCTCCACTTGTTTAATCAACTCGCGCTCTTCGAGCGCTTCGTATATGTGCCGTTTCCATTCCTATAGAACTTTTCATATTTAATTACACTCGCGAGAGAAAGAGTTCGCGCGCGAGTATTCACTAAACTTGATTTTCTATGCAGCCGCGCGGCTTTTTGTCGCTTCCTTTTTTTTCATTCGCTTTTCATGGCCTCGTATACTGCTTTTTTGTTTGTTCACATTTCCTTTACCATTTTCGTTTTTGTTTTGTGTTCTCCGCGTTCTTTTCTGTGTCTTGTGAAACTCCGCAGCTTCTCACGACAGGGCCGGGATGCATATAGTTATCTGGGTCGTCAATATATACCTACACGCGACAACGATATCCTATATTTGCTCCATAGATCGCGAGGGGAGTATTTTTTTTCTTCCATTCTTCTTCTTTTGCCGACTGGCACCGAATTTAATGAACTTTGTCTCGTTGCTGCTATTCTTTTCTTTCGAAGATTCTTCGAATGCAGCCGTCTAGGTGTGCTTTATACCATTTTTTTTGCCCAACATCCATAAATAAATGATTGATTGTATATATTGCTCTTATTCGCGCGAATAACAGAAAACTTTTCGGTGATGCAAAAGTTATATTTTGTTGATGGAGTATTGAAATTTTCCGAAGAAACGTCAATAAAAGAAATAAAATACCAAAGCGTTATTTCGCGTCGAAAAATGGTGGAATTATTTCGCTTATCGTCGCGATGCCAAAGATCTCCAAAGAAAAATTGTTGAATAATTTAATAGTCTCTAATAATTGTTTATAATTTTGAAAAATGATGAGCGTACAATTGAGTAGAAATGGGTAGAAAGCTTGACTTTCGAGAGAAGCCGCGAATAGCCCAATATTGGTTACGAGATTTCGTTTTCCCGAGGGGGCATCTCGAAATCCATCGAAAGCTCGATGTTCCGTGCTGAGACGAGACGAGACGGGATATAAGAATAATGTACTATATGAAAAACCATAAGGTAGGAGGATGAGTCTACGCAGTGTTGCGGCGGGTGGATTTGCCCTTTGCGAACGCTCGTTTGTGTTGAGATGAAAAAGTTCCATTTGCTCGTACAAATTCAAGAAGCCGTATGCTACGTCTACCCGAAGCTTTAATTTCTTTTAGTAAATCGTCTCGTTCGCCTTCCGCGAGCTTCGGAGTTGTTTAAACTTGGGCGATTTCTTCAACGCGAATTATATTTTTCATATATTTTTTTCGTCCCTCCGGGCAATATGACCGATAGCTTCTCAATCGTGCCAACTTTGAATATCGAGAGGTATATATAAAAGGTATAATAGAAAAGGCAAAAATGTAATCGCGAGTTTAAATTAGCAGAGCGCGATTATAAGTGAAATGAGACTTACCTCGCGAAAGAATCGTCGAATCTCGAATCTTCGTCTTTGATATTTCGCCGAAATAAATGCGTTTTTATCTTTTTATCGGTTGGCAAAAATAAAAGACATTTTTTCACGTTTAATAAAATAATTGTATTTCGAGGCAAAGAGCTTCGTATTTATTAATCAATAAATTATACATCGATAAGTTGGACTATTTGACGAACGTATAACGACGAACGTTTACTTCATTTATTCATTATTTTTCATTCGAACAGACAGAAACGGACAACCGTACGATTGCGCGGAAGAAATGTAAATGAAAAAATGTTAGTTTTTTATGGTTACCTATGCGATATTTCAGCATATCGCGTTTCAGGTATCGCGGGCTGTCGAGGCCTCGCAGCTGGAACGATATAAATAATCGGAAAAGTCCATTCTTCTCACTCGCTCTCTCGATTCACTCGCTATTATCGTTATGCCGCTTATCCCAAGTGGTTGGATAACAAGTCATTGGCGCGTTCTCTCCTTCTCTCTCAGTTTAAAACGTAAACATTGACTATACGCGTTTCGTATACTAACAGTGCGGCGATCAATCGTGACATTGAAGTTATCTTGTGCAACTCGACGCGAAACTATAACTCTACGCGCTTGTAATCGCACCGTTAACGAGAAGCATTCAACTTTTTTTTTTTCGTCTTGTCACAAACGTTGAGAAATTTTTTATGTATAATCTCCGGTTGTTTAATAAAATTTTTCATTTTTGCACATTTCGTATGAATCGATTACGAGTTTATCGAGGAAGCAACGTTGTTGCGTTATTACTAACCTCCGGAGTCGGATACGAAGGATATTAAGGAGAGCGAGAAATGGATTGGACGAGTGTATAGAATATCGTCCGGTCGGAGTTGACATCCTCTCGAGTTGCATCGTCGTTTTCTCGCAATGACAGTAGGAGACGACGATTGTCGTAATGGCCGCGGGATATATTATATACAGCCCCGGTAAAGCCTCGAGCCGTACAAGTCGCGACGAAAGAAAAAAGAAATACAATTGTCCGAGAGAGAGAGCGAGAGAAGATGTCGGCCGTCATCGTGGTAGAATTTTCGTTTGGCCGATTTGGAAATTTCAAGCCCATCTGAAGAAGTAAGCAAGTATGAAAGACGGAGTAGTTTGTTATCGTTTTTGAATAACGATAAAGGAGTGCAAGAGAAAGGAGTGTAAGATAAAATTCAAAGCGGAAGCTTGAACGAGCCTTGACGTATGTTTGTCGTCCCATCAAAGTTGATCGTTTTTTCGTCTACTTTCTTATAGCCTCCAGTTACACTAAAAGATCCCCGTCAAGTTTAGCAATTCGATTTGGCGAATAAGTGAAAAGAGAGTAATTGTAATTATACTGACCGAACGCTGGTTGTCCTCGTCTGACTGAGACTCGGATGACGCTTGACCGGCGGCGTGTAAACCCTTCTGGGACAGCAGCTCCAACAACTGCCACAGGCGGCAGCTAAGAAACTCTCCCTGAAGTGCTTCGACATAAAACCGTAGACAATCGGATTGATGCAACTGTTGAAGTAGGCCATCAGTTGAAAGGCAATGTTGAGATGTTTGTCGCTTCCGGATTTTATTCGCGGCAGTATCCCGTAAGCCGTTAGAACGTTGTCGATTAGTAACGGACTCCAGCATAGAGCGAACAGTACGACAACGGCAACGAGCATTTTGACAACCTGCTTCATCGTTCGTGACTCATTTTCCGTTCGAGCGTTTTCCCGACGTCCCGAGCGTCCCCGTCGCGTTGTACCGCGACGCTGCGTCATTGGAATGCATTCGCCGTTGTTCGTCGACGCGTTATTACTCGGGCTCTGAAGTCTGCAAAACGACACATACTTTTTTTCTATTGGAAAAAATCGAATACTCAACATTAAAAGCAATGGCTTGTAAATATACAGAAACTTGAGTAACCCTTTCCCTGCGGCGTGGCAGCGTCGTAAATTAAGCAAGACTGGCGAATTAAAGGCTCGCAATTTCTATCTCTATATCCGCAGCCGCGGTGCCGGAGAAGCTGTAAACTTGGCGAGCGAAAAGAGCGAAAAGACTATTTCAAGGCTCTCGTCGATGCGATCGAGATATTATCCAGCAGAGCATTTCGCTCTGATGCATCAGAGATGCCGCAAATAAATTTACGCGAGATCCGAGAGATGCGCCGAAAAATACGTACAGAAGAAAAAACACGAAAAAATTCTCATCTTCGTTTCTTTCGTCGACAATACGGGGAAAAAAAATAAAAATGAGGCTTTTACCTCGATATTTCGAGACTTTTATCGCTATCGACAATTTGGAAACGCCCCGATACGATGGATCGTAAATTAGAATTTACGTCTAAGGCAAACGCGCCTGAAGCTCGCATTATTCGTTTCGGACTTTTCTTTGATTCCTCTTTCGGAAACACTTTTTTTCACGTATAATCTACTAGATATGTAATTTATCGTTTTTTTCTCTATTGTATGCAGTCATTTTTTTTATCGTTATCGCGCAATAAATTCAACTCACGCGTGTCTGGAAGTCATGTGATATCGACGCTTCATAACTCGCCAGATTTCCCAGCATATAGCCGTGTAGCAAAATCCCATAACGACGAGAGGAACGATGAGTACCAGCAGAAGCATGTAAACCTCGTGAAGACGCCAGAGGGTCGATGCTTCGGTGTCCCGAACGCACCAGTAAGCCGGTCTTCTATAACCCACAGCTTTGTGGATCTGAATAATGCAAATTTATCGCAATATATTTTTGGCACGACGTTATATACATCGATAGTATACTAATCGCAGTAAGAAAAAACACACACACACTTTTTTTCTCGTCGATAATTACTCAAAATAACAGCTTTAACATTTTTTTTAAATTTATTTTACATATAAAAGTATCCACTTGAAGCCCGAGACTTTTTTTTTATTCTCAAGGAGACAGCATACATTTTTTTCTCGCATTCACACATAAAGTAGAAGGTAGCGATTTAAAAAAAAAAAGCTTGAAATTTAATTAAAGTAGTTGCGTCGCTTCGCGTTCATTTCGCACAAGTTCGAGAAAAACGAGAAAAAATTGCAAATATTTCTCGATGGTATAAAAAAGTTGCAAAATATTATTAACAAATTCATGAAAAAATTAATTGGTCAACAAATTTTCCGTAAATTGAACGTTTTTTTTGTTTATGAAAATGATTCGTTAATTTTTCTGAGTATATATGAACTTTTTCAGATTTTTATATCATCGCGAAGTATTTGCAATTTATCCCGAATTTGTGCAAAATAAACGCGAAGCGACATAATTACTTTGCGTTTTCGTGATTCGCTTACGAAAAAATAATTGGGGGGTTAATTTTTGTTTTTTTCATTACGTACACAAGTACGTAGATTTTACATACACAAGTGAGATATACTTTAATGAAAAAGTAGAAAAAGTGTTCGTCCGAAATATGCGGAATGAAATAGTTTTTTCGACGTCAAGTCGTTAGTCTTAAACGGCGTTGACGTTAAATAAAAAAATTGTTGGTAGAGCGTAATAAATATCTGAATTTTAACATCAGGTGTACTGGCAATGTTTACCTGTGTGAAGAGCATCGGTATAGCGAGTAGGAACGACATAGACCACGTTATCATGACTATACGTCGTGCTTGACTGATGGTGCAGGTGTACTGAGCTCTCATGGGATGTACTATCGCATAGTATCTGCTCTCAACAAAGTCATATACATCGCATTACGAGAATAATAATAACAGCGTACGGGCTAAAAGAAGAAATGGAAAATGGTCTATGGAAGTGACGCACGCGGAATAAAAGCGATAGCGAAAAAAAGCGATAGCGATAGTGGTTTTACTACTTTCGTCGCTGGTGTAAGTGCAGCGTGAAAATGTCAACGACACGGTAATCGCGTTCGCCAACTCAGGACAAAAGAGAACCACCGGAAGAAGAAGCTTTTGACTCTCCGAGCGAGGATCGCTATTGACTTTGCTTCCGTGACACATGCATCGACAAAGGCATATACCAATCGCCGTGCTCACTCTCAATACTCATGAATATAAATTGCACCCCGACTATCCGTATGCACTCGGGGGAGTAGACCGTCCATCGATGCATGTATCACGCTGACGAAGGTGTCGGAGGTTTGACATTGAATTTTCGAAAGAGAAATGTTGTGTACGAAGAGAGGCAAGATTGATCGAAATTGGGATAATACCGAATGAAATCATCATTACGCGATAATAGTGCGCTCAAAGCCGCTCTTTCGCCGCTCTTTCGATGGATCTTTCGTGGATCTCGTGCCGACGAGCGATTAGCCTTTAATGCGATTAGCCAATCGTCGGGAGCATCTAATTACATCTTATTAGCCTTTGATACACGCAGCGAGATACAGATCCGTAACAACTACGCTACAAATACGATTGCTTTTCGCTCTTTCGGCATCTTACCTCTCCGTAGACATCGCTGTAAGCGTAAGTGTCGAACATATAGCCGATACGCTCTGCATGTAGTGCACGGATTTACATAGAAAGAGACCCATTGTCCACGAATACGAGAAGATCTTCGCTATCTGCGAACAAATTTTGTACAAATGTATGCGGAAATATTTTCTCGAAAGTATATCAATCTCTATCAATTTTATTATCTTTCCGTGGAGAAATTCTTTATTTACACTATAATTCATTGAGAAGCGAGCTAATTAGGAAAAGTTGAGGTAGCTCAGCATTTTTTTGTTTCACGTCGCAAAGGGTGCTTCGCGTTGCCTTAATACGCGGAGAGGCAGACACACCCTTTAAACTAAGTTAACACGTGAGATTAGTAAAAAAAGGAACATTATCAAGAGTCCCGATCTACTGCGCTGATTAGTCTTATTCCAACTTTGAATTTCATCAACTATAATCATAATTAATTATTCCTATCGTAATTATTATTATTATATAATATAGAAGGGTTCAAGCTAAACTACCGAGTCATTCGCTACTATACACGCAAATTTAATGCGTATACATGCGTTATGCGCGCGTAACAGCGATGACGAAGCGAAGCAATATCCGAGCTTTTCTCCGTAGTTGTCGCACTTCCGGTGTAACGTAAAGCAAATTTTCATCGTCTGCGGTAAACCGCGTATGAGATGCTTTGACCGAATTTCATCGCGGCGCAACTCCCGTATTGGCAATTTTACTAAAGCAACTCGGAAGCCGCGCCGGACAGCCTTGACTCTCCCTCTCGAATCTAATATCTCGTTGCAACGATGCAAGCGAGCAATCCGATTCCAACTACAGCCTTTTTCCACTCTACGTCTTTTTTATACCGGATACTTTGGTCCCCCGTATCGCGTACCCTCAATTCCGCCAAGATTCGGGACCACTTTTTTTTTACATGTCCTCCATGTACGCTATATATACTCTCGAAATTGTTCCATTCAGTTTACGCCTCTTTTCCACTTTGTCCACTCGTTTCTCTACTCCACAAAATTCTCATTTCACAATGTTCCCCGAGGTCGACATATGTTTCGAGTGGAGGAATTTGATCGCTCGCGGAGATGGCAAAAAAAAAAGAAAAATGCCCCTGCAACTCGGCGCTAGGCTATTGTGTATACTCGGCTATTGTCATTCTCCAGAGTTCATTGGAAACAAAACAAATTTTTCCTTTTTTCGGAAAATCCATATTTTGGTATATCGCTTCGACTAATTTACGACTCACTTAAAAAAAATGATGTTTCAAATTAATCGGTAATTAAGATATCTTAGTTTGTATATTGGCAAAACGATTAAATTATTTCAACATTTTTCGTTATATTGCAAAAAGGTGTTTAAAATTTCAATGTACAATTTTCTATTATGATTGTTGAGAGTTGATTGAAAAAAAAAAATTGTTTCCTTGTTCGGAAAATCAATATTTCGATATGTCGCTTCGAGGGTGCATTCGCGAGAATCCGCCGAGGTTGTAAACACACGAAATTTAAAAAAAAATTTTTGAAAATAGTCATGAAAATGTTGTTTTCTTTTATTTTACGTTGAATTTTCAATTTTCGATAAAAAGAAATGAAATAGCATACATTTCCACGTATACATCAATAATATTCAATTAGCACCCATTCATTACCTCCGTATAGTTTCGCGCCACGAATTTATCTAAATTATATATCTCTTCACCCTTCGTATTCGTAATCGTCAGTTCGGTTATTGAAAAGAATTCAAATTATGATTGACCGATCGTAACCGAGTGTTGGACAGTTGATTATTATATATATAGATTGGCAATTTTTAACGAACAATTGAGTCGATCAGTGGTTTAATCTTATAGCACCCATACGTTCGCTCGTCGGCCGCTGAATTACGCGGGTATTGAATTTCGTTTCGGGACGATACTTGACCGCCGAGGGGTGCAATCATTGTCGCAGCGGCATTATTTTACTTTAACTGTATAATATATCCGATGAAAAGCGCGCCGCAGTGAAGCAACTCGTCGATCGAGCCGAATAAAATTCTCACAATCTGTCGTCGGCTGTTATTTTCAACAAAAACTTTGCAAAATATCTAAAATGTGTTATGCATCGATGACATTTTAAACAGTCGTTCAATCATCGACTACCACGACAGTTGAGGGAAAAAAAAGTGAGTTAATGGACCTCTGGGATTGGCATCTTTATCGATAACCTTGAGGACAAAATGCATCGGTTCACCTAAACTATACGAAAACTCTCTATTCTACTATGCACGTGTGTCTCGGGTTCCCACTGAACTCGGGAGCTCGCGACATATATGTATACATAAAATTGAAAACGAAATATCACTGATATGCAATGGCTACATATTCATAGGTATAGAATTTCTCGTAATAGGCATCATTTCCGTGATTGTCATTTTCATTTTTTTCTTCGTTCTCATCTGTTCATGCATGACGCGCGGAAGGGTAAAATTACGTGGCAGTTCAGCGATGCGTACGCGCGCAAAATGAAACTCATATCGGCATAAACGTTCGCGGCAAAGTAAGTTGAATGTTATACAACTCCGCGAGTAACTATTGGCTCGGTGCACCATGAACTCACCTGTTGCGGTGCGCACAAACTCCCTTTACATTTATCCCAGCGAGTACTCTCTCACGCTCTCTCTCTGTTATAAATCGCGTATTGTGTTCGGCGCACACTCGGCTATGCATGAGCTATGCGTCGAGAGACTTGTTCCCGCATAGTTCGATATTCAATTTTCCTCGTGGAAATTCACTGTGGCGAAAGGACGAATAGGTTGGCATCGAGGAAACATCGCGAATATCCGTGCAACCTACTCTCACCCTCGAATGGGTGAAGTTTGTTATGGTTGAACGTGTTATGTTGAATAACCCGAGGCACGCGGATGCCTCGGTGTTTTCTGTACAATATTATTATGCAACGCGTTTCAGTAACGTGTAACTGAATTAGCACCGTGACAATAATTTTCTCTTCGGTGACACATTTCCTAACCTATTTCGGATGCAATGAGAATATTTTTATGGTATCGCGAAGGGAGTTTGACATTTTTTTTGTTCATTGTCACTTGGACGATATTATATTATAATTCTTTGTACGGTTGCTAAAACGAAATTTTCTCGAGTCTATTCGATCGTTTAGAATGTATGTCAATCGATCGTAATATCTACGCGATACGAAGATCGTAATTTCACTGAGTCGGCCGTAGTAGAGGAACTTGGCGACGAAAAATCGATACAGCGGGATACTGCGCATCTCAGTCGCGCAGCATCTCCTGAGTCCCAACCGACGTCGAGCCGTGGCGGGGGTCGGTTCGCTCTTCTGTGTAACTTTTCGCGTAATCCATGTGCATCGTTATTCCGCGATGATTTTTTTTTTCTAAACGATGTTGAATTGATCGCGGAAAGTATAAAGAGTATCGGAAACGATATGTGACGATATTTTGATCGCTCAGCGTTTTTTTCAAGCTGTGTCAGTCGACGCCGGGCCGTCGTCGAGTGAGTATTATCTTCTTGTGTAGGTCGCTGAATGTTTTTTTTTTACGAAACGAAGTAAGATTGATCGGGTAATCTATCGTGAACCTCGGAAGTGATGTGTGACACGCGTCTTAATTAATTACCGAATGTTTTGCGACGCCGTTTAACCGTTAGAGTTTTTTCGAATGTACTACGCACATTGATGGCGCAGCCTTTCTTTGAAGCCGGTTCAGTCAACGCCGGACCGTCACAGAGTGAGGTTAGTCCTTTTACGCAGTTTTTCGCATAATCCGCGTCTATCGATATCCCGTGAATATATATATATATATATGTATTGTACAAACTGGACCCGATGGGGTGTTCGACCGTTAAATAAGTTTTTTCACGAGTGACCCCGCTGTTTCTATGCCGATTTCACATTTTTCCGATTTCGGCGATCGAAATGTAGATTACAATGGAATTTAACTTATAAAAATCATATGAATGTATACCCGACAAACCCGATCTATGGTTACATAATTTCTCAACATCGTTCTCGATGGTCCTTCATAATTCGATATTACCCGCGTTACAACATCGGGCACCGTAAAGCCTCCCCCCCCTCTCCTGTCTATAATACGGGTTCGATGAAATACGTCACTGCGAATTGACACAGTGAAAATTTATATTCAAATTGACGAAATATAATATCAATTAAAATGTATAACGATGTTGAAAATTTCGAAAAGGACGAAATCGGCCCCATCGGCGACGATAGTACGCGGGTTATGCACCCTTTCGAGTTCGTATTCCTGTTCAATATCACGGTAACCGTATAGTCAGCGAATAGTGATTCGTTATATTTTAGCACACGACACGTGCGCGGCATACACCCCCGACAGTCCGCGAAAACCTTCATTCGCCCAGTATTATCAAATTTCACCGAACATTTCGACAGAACGGGAGAACGAGCGATGTATATATATAACAACGCGTCTATAACCGGTAACGCCGCGGCGGTATCGAGGCTGATAAAATAATCGTGTATACGAGGGGCGATGGAAAACGATGCCGCAATCCGACTGTTAGGTACCACCCACGGCTAGTGCTCTCGATTCGCCTCTCAACCATTTTTACTTTATCAACAATTTGAATTGCGTTACGTTTTGCTGTTTGAAATTCATTCTTCGACCGAACGAAATTTTCTCTGCTTTATTGTACTTATCGCGCGTATATATATATGCACGCAGAAGCAGTGTATGAATTACGAAAAATTTGCTTGTTTTTGATATAATCACAAGAGAGGAGAATAATACGCGAGAAACAGAGAGAGTCTTTTCATCCCTCGAGTTTCCGGTTACCGCCGAAGCTTTGCGGTTTCCCTCCTTAATTAGGACGAGCGAAACTACCGTCTCGGAGGAATGAGCCTCACGCGCTAACGAGCAATTCCAATAGATGCTTTTTACTTAAACTCACTATATTTATTTTTTTTCTACCGATCGCTTCGCTTATTCGAGATTTTTTTTTTAATATTTATGCATTTACTACTAAATAATAGATAGTTATACCTTCGATGTATATATCGTGGCTTTACCATGTCGTATTAATATTTTCGTAATTTAATATTTTTTACAACCCATTGATTTTATCTCAGTTGTTTATTTCTCCTCGGTGCTTCGTGCGACCCTCAAGATCTCTATAATAAAAAAAGTGAAAAAAAAAATAGTATGCAAGATAAACAACTCTGATTAAATATGTTACGCTACAAAGTATCAAGTCTCTCTCTTTCGTCGTTCTCGTTATCCGAGACTGTTCTCTCGTTGACCGATCTTGGAGTTCCCTCGGGACTACGAGCCGAGAGCCCGGCGAGGAAAAAAAAAAGCGGCGGAAAGGGCCGAAATGGACTGAAGCCGAAAGAAAAACGGAAAAAAAGGAGAAAAAATTTCGAATCGTCGCCCGGGAGGGTCGTGCGAGTCAAGACTTCCCATAAAGCACAAGCACCCCAGAGAACACATATATAAACATAGTAACTTCGTGTAATGCGCGGAGGGTCAAAGGTCGCCGCGTATCCTTTTCATCCAATCGTTCGAATCTTACGAGCAATTTTTCGCGCCGCGTAAATTGATGACCTCCGCACGGCGCTCTCCAGTACTCGTGTCCCAACATGTGTTTTCTCGCATTTTTCATAACCACATCGCCCGTTGGGGAAACCCCCGCGCGATGTTCCCATCGAGTCTCGAGTTCCTTTCGCCGACATTCGTCATCGAGTTTATCCGACTTATTCGTCACGAGTCGGAGGCGAAAAAAAAAGAAAAAACGTCGGGACGAAAGGTACAAATCGAAGAAGCTACGGACAGCCTTTTGGGAATTCACTGGTAGTCGTCAATGAAATATTTCGATCGTATGATTTTCATCATTACAATCCCTCCTTTCGGAAGGATATCGTTAAGGCGCTCGAAACTCTGACGACGGAACAAAATTCGCGAGAATCTCATGCCCTCCCAACCCTTAGGGATTATGGCGCGCACGTGGCTGCGATGCACAGTCAGCTACAAGTGGACACGAAGCGGAAGAAGGGTGGAGATGAAAATAAAACAAAAAGGTCTGAAGAACGTTTGCATCGAAAAAAAAAAAATCTTGGAAGCTCCGTGGAATACGCACGAGTCTCTCGAGACATCGTTCGTGTAAAAAAAAAAAGAACTTTTTTTTTTTCTTAAGGCGGCGAAACATGCAGAAAGCCAACCAACAGTTCTAGACTACGTCACGAGTTGGAGAACATTGTCGTGAAAAACATTTCAATCGTTAGAATTGAGCGTATGTAACTACATTCACGAATCTCCGTTTACGAAGAATTTATCCGAGCAGTTGAAAAACAATTATGGAATTGTAGTCTTATTTATCCGACTTCCTATTTTTGGTATCGGTCCATTTTAGCCCAAATAATAGATGCATCGTAGAATTTTATTAATTGTCTTGAAAATCATATTTTTAAAAAATATTATGAAATTTAAGGTCGGTTCATTTTACCCTCAAATTAAAATAGCGCAACTGATCCGTTTTGCCCTTATGGTCCATTTTTCTCTACCTTCTCCTGAATTTGAAAATGATTTTTTTTTTTTTTTTTTTTTTTTTTTCGAATTTTCACGTTTCACATATGTAAACAAATATTTGACCAGAATAAAAAATAGCTGCTAAAAACCCGTGTGCAATACCCACAAGTCTCCGGAGATCGAGAGATTTCTTCTTAAAGGGGTTCATCTCGGTCCGAAAATCAAGTAATGTTTTCTTTTTTTTTCTTTCTCCAGAAACTTTGGGCGGTAATAAAATGTTTTTATTTTGCTGATATATTAAGGGTTCTATAAAAAAACATATATTTCGGCACAGATATGGGAAATTCCACGTCGTAATTAATTTTCAAAATTAATGCAAAAAATGTGCAACGCAATATGTCGTTCGAAAAATTTGATGAAAAAAATAAATAAAAAAATTTGAATGATGCAAAAATGGTTGATTCTCTCGGTACAGAACGATTTATAGGTCTGCGGGGAATCGGTTGTCCGATTATCTATAACTGTCGGAAGACTTTTCCGGGTCCAACGTCACGAATTTGATACTCGCGGCACGTAAGCCGGTTGCGTGAGTTTATCCCTATCGTTGTTCTCTCGTTCCACGCGCTCGAGCGATAGGTTGCGAAAAAAAAAGGGCTCGAGAGAAAGATAGATATGAGATATTGTAGCGAGCGATATCGTTGCCGCTCGTGATTCGTCGCCCATAAGCATACGATTAGGGGATAAGGAAAAAAAAACTTTACCCTCGTAAAATCGGACCATTTGCTTCGCTATTTTCTCTATATGCGCGGTTTTTAAATTATCTCCAAATTCAGGTATATATTTTTTAATCCTTAAATTTTCAAAGATATTGTGCATCTTTTGAGAGATATAAAGCTCTTAGCGCAGTTGCTATTTGTAAAATTAGCATTGAATAATAACATTCCGAGTCTCGTTAGCCAGCTGCTCCCCGTTGCGATTCTCAAGTTCTACAGCAACGCGAAACTTTGTTCTAACGCGTTACGTCTTCAAGTTATCTTCTCGGTTCGCGTCGACCGAAAAGTTTCGTTACACGAGAAGAGACCCGAGTGTCCTCCACTCCATCTTTTCTCGACCCTTTCGCAAACATACCCGTACGAAAACCGTGCGACTCTTGCGCGAAGCTTGTTGGGCAAACACCCTCGTCTCGGAAATAGACACATATGGGTTGGGATTCGAGCAAAATCTTCTCACGTCCAGAGCCGCGAAACAAAAAAATTCTAAAGTAAAATTGCACAATTTATCCGAAGCTTTTTCATTCGTTCTCCACGTAACTTTTCGTATCAACCCTTATTTCGGTCGAATCGTAGAAAATCTTATCGAAACCGAATAAATTCGATAGTCTCGTCGATTTTGTGTTGTTTCCAAAATAATAATAAAAAATAAAGAAAAAATGTTAAGTTTAAAAAACCAAACTATTTTTGTGAATAGTTTAATTAAAATCGTTCGTTACATATTGATATGGAATGTAAACTTTTATTGCGCGCAACGCGTACGAAGCCTCAAACAATAACATTCGTAATTTAAAATCCGATGGTCATTCATACGTGAGAAAAATTGAATTTTTATGAAAAGATATTCCACGAAGTTTGTCCTCGACGGGTTCAATAACTGTGTTTACGACGGATATCTGTAGGTCCACTGTGTCCGCCAGTCAATTTCTTACATAGAAAATCTGTTCGGGGTGAGCGCGATTTTTTTTTCTCTCTTCTCTGATCTGTCCATCCCGCGAGCTTCACTCGGAGGGGGTCTCCCCCTTTCCGTCGCGATTGGGGAAGCCTCGAAGGGATAAGCTTCACCGGTTCGCCACCGATACAACAGACCGAAGTATCAAACGATGTATAATATCCGGATTTCTTCGACTCGCGTGATCCCGACGTAGCGTAAATGAGATAACCACTCGGGAATACTACTATGGATGTATAGAAACGAGTGAAACGTGACGAGAAAGCCGAAACTTCGATCGGCTCGTAACTCGAAAACTATGAAAAAAAAAAAAAAAACACCAGAATTCCAAAGGGAATATTTCCCCTTAGATTTAAGGAGGTTCGATTGTATTCGGTGATATATTGTGTAAAAAGTCCGGAAAAAAATATAAAATTTACGCACGAGACTACAAATGGTATATTTTGTAATAGCAGTGGTGAAGCGAGACTTGTTCGTGCGTACAGTTTGACATTACGCACGACGTTTGGAAAACGAGCATTTTACGCATGCGAACCGCTCGGTAAGGACCGGATGCGGAAAATTACTGTTGTTTTTACGGTCTTTTGATTTTTTTTAACGTCGATCATAGAGCTCCTCAAGTGCCATAGAGAAATTTGACCTTAAATTGCTGAAATATCGCGCGTTTCGAATTCGTTTAATTTCGAGGTATCGTATTATCAGTGTTAGGATGACTACAAACTCTTCGTTCTCGCGACGCGATCTTGTTTCGTACGAAGCGTTTCCGTCATACGATCCATCGGCGTCCAGCGGCAGAGCGCCAGCGGAAGCTCGCAGACACTTGAGATACGAGCCAAACACACACGCGAACACATTCGTCCTCTTCTTCTTTTCTTCTCTATATAGCCGGCCGCAATCGACTAAATTTTGCCCGATTTGCCCAAAGAAAACAAACGCCAACTTTCGCGTGTCACATCCTCATTGTAATTGGACTGTACTTTGTCTTTTCGTCTATTCGATTAATGTTCGAATGACTTTTATTTCTCGAATTGAGTTAAACGACAGTTCGCGGAAATGCGAGAATGACGGATCTGTTTTATTTTTTTTACGTCTCACGAGAGGATTAAGGGGGATGAAAAATATTGGTACAGTAGAAATGGAGAAGTTTTACGTCACTTCAACCCTTCAACGTATATTATTATCTTTTTTTTTTTTTAGTACACCATCTCAAAAAGTTCCATATAAAAACTTTGACGCCTCGTGTACGTACTTCGATGCATCGAAGTGCACAACAATACGAGAGGAATGGAAGAAAATTAGAAATACGAGATTGAGGGATGGACTTTTTTCGACCTTTTGACCTTTAGAGTTTGAGTTAAGGTCTCTTTCTCGTATTTTCTCTCCCTCTCCCTTCTCGCGCTTCTATTGTGTATCGCTCCCTCTTGGTTTATCATAAATTCAACCTAATTAAGTTTCGCTGTCACTGTAATATGTTGCGTGACGTATTACCATCTCCGTATCCCTTTTCATTCGTCTTTCTTGGGTTGTCGCTATTGGTCCCAGAAGAGTCGTAAACTCGAGTAGATTCTCGATCTCCTTTGCGCGCGTCTGTATCTCCGAATGCCCAAAGCCCTACAACCTTTTTGCCTCTCGATTGACTTTATGTTTCTTCGATACTGCGGTGGAAATGATAAAAAACAAATGTAGCAAAGCACCTTCGTGTTTTCACGGAACAATATTGCATTCCTAAAAGATTGCGTACCGCTTTTCGGCTTAAACGCGCCAATAAAAGTGTTATTTTTATCAATGCATAGACAAATTAATAATGAAGAGAATCCTAACTTCTGTTTTAAAATATACGAAAAATGATAAAAAAGCGATAGAAAAAAAAAATAACCGAAATAAAATTAATAATAATGATAAATTGGAATATTTCGAAAATTGCAATACAAAATGGGAATACGTTTTTTTTTTTTTTTTTTTTCAGTTATTTGTCAACGTATAACTTTAAGGGTTTATAATATACAAAAAAAAAAGAAACTTTTCATAAAAATCGTCGAAAAAAATTTACTGCGATTTTTCGAAATTTGATTTAGTATCTTTTTTTTTCGTTGATCGATGGGACGGAACTCATTTTACATTCCCACCTCGATTATCAGTCGCGACAAAAATGTTGATTTGTATTTTTTTTTTTGCGAGTCAAAGTTACAAGGTTTTCGGGTCAACTGTAGAACTATTGAATGACGCGTGACAGCATTGGGTTAAACGTAAATTATATCGTTAAAATGTACGATACTCGTCGCATGGGGTCGTAGTAGCGAAGAGAGGCATCGCGAGACTGTGTACAAACCGAGAGTCGACCTCTCCTCGTATCGAGGTCGAGGATTCTAACTTTAGTTATAGAGTCGTCTTCGCGTCTCGAACGCCAACACGAAACGGTAGGTAAAGCTTGGCGCGCGGTATAATCGTGACAAGTCGTCGAACCGACGGTATAGTTTATATAGTTTGATTCTCGCAAACGTATACGCGATCTCGACGAGCCGAAAAGTTAAGTTCGTATGTACACATTACTGGACGTTCCACGCACTATAATTGGTATGATATCGTTTATTCTTTTTCTGACGATAAACTAATTAATTGCAATAGACAGGGAGGGCGATGACTGTTTCTAGCGGATTATATGCATAATCCTCGACATCTCGCGCACTATAATTGGTAGAAATTCACTTGAAATACCGAAATCCAGAAATTAGCAGCGATGCAACGAGCACCTCGTTAATTTGTAGAAAATTGCAAAAAAATACCAAATTTAGAAAATTGATCGTTCATTTTTTTTGCCGATAAAAAAGTTGTGATAAATTGCAGCTACGGCAAAAGTCTGATTGGATATCTCCTTGATTCGTTGAAAATTACAAGAAATACCAAATTGGAAAAATTCATCGTACACTTTTTCTGTCGATAAAAACGAACTGATAAATCGGAATATTCCGTTATGGCAATAGTAGCTGAGATGAGAGGAGAATCTTGTTAATTGGTACGGAATTACGAGAAATACTAAATTAGGAAAATTCATCTTTTATTTTTGTATATATATATTTTTTGATCGATGAAAAAAGGAGGTTATTAATTGAAATGGTCAGTTATGGGAATGATAACTTGCCGACATAGCCGGCATCTCGCCGGTCAGAGTGACATAGTAGTACATTGCGTGGATAGAGCAGACGACGAGAGTGTAGTGCACCATTAAGATCATAACGATCTCGGATGCGCTCCGAGTATCGTTTGATAGATTGCGGGACTTGCGGCTGAACGGGTGAGTGATGATCGTCAACCTCGATATATAACCCATCGCTCTCTACTGCTACTGTATACATCCGAGTAGCGTAAGATAGAAACGTTCAAGACGCGAGAGTTAGGGATGGAGAGATGAGGCGCATGGCAGAGCAATCATTCAATGTAGAATCCTAGATGCAGCGGCCATCGGTCCATTCATCTCGAAATACGAGCATATTGACCTAGAAAATCGTCTGCTATCTAATCTTCGTATAAACAAATTATTTATCCGAATCGTGCCAAGTAAAAATGGAACAATTTACATTTTTATCTCAGAAAAAAAACATTTTCGCCTAACTAGTGCTTACCGAGGCAAAAATTAAATAATTGTCATTCTTGTTATTCACGCGAAGAAATTTCATTTGGTTTTCAATTTTTTTCAAATTGTATATCGCGCAGTGAACGGAAAGGTATAAAAAAAAAACCACTCGAACTTCAGTCCGGCAATAAAAAAGTTAATTTACACCGGTAAACAACGTTTGCAGATAAAGATAGTAAATATCGAAGTAATCATTTGCGACGCGCATTTAATCGAAAACATTGGTGTCATAGTTGGTTTTTGCTCCTTCTTGCGCGCCAATCAGTTGCTGATTGTTCTCAACATTGTTCAATCATCGGTAACGGCCAGAGCCTCAAATGAGATGTCGTATTGTAGGTGAAGAGCGTGTTTTGCAACATACACACTCGTACGACAGAACTTTCCAACACAACCAACTTTTCTTCGTATCTCATCAAATCCCAACCCTGCGCCCCTCTCTCGCATGCGTACGCTTCGGTATAATTTTAGAGTTTGGCACAACGTCATATTTTATTTCGGCAATCGCCAACGGTTCGAGTAACGAACAACTGTGAGACTTCCACGAAGCCGGACACGCGGATTTCCGGCGCTATTAGCCAAACTAATTCGATATCGACGACAAATCCATTTATTTGCGAATAATCATTGTCATTTTAACTTTGTAGTTTAAATAACGCGATTTGCCACTCGGTAATCCGAGATATTCGGCTCAATGGAGTAGGAAATTGCACACTTGTGCGAAGCGATAATGTGACAAAATTCATTCGATCAAAGAGTAAATAACCCTATTTTACGGAACGAATTAAAAATTAAGCCACGTATGTGCGACTTACCTTCACGGGTATGCAGAACACGATGAGAATCATATCGGCGCTTGCGAGACCACCGAGAAAGATGTTCGTCGGTGTCGCCGGCAGGGGTCTCAATCTCGGGCACAGTGTCGACGCAATTATTACCAAATTTCCTGCGTCAAAATGTAAAAAAAAAAAAAAAATACGATTTCTTAAATTTTCACGCGACAAAACTATCGAAAAAAACGGCAAGCAAAATCATTTTGCCGATCAAAGAAAGTGGGTCACGCCCTTCGAATTGTTTCAGCAGTCGATATACCCCCGTCAAAGCGCCACTTTTGCCGAGAGCAAACGTTTTTTCCGCAATTTTTTTTTTTCAACTCCATTTTCAAGATCATTTTTTTTTGTTTTCTCCGCAATCAATGAAAGCATTCTTTGTGGATTCCGACTGTTCTTTTTAACACATTTTTTTAACGATAAATTCTCACTGCGAAGAAGAGATTGGTTTTTTTGTTATAACTTACCAATAAGTCCGAGACAGAAAGTGATGGAGTAGATGACGAGAACGGGCGCTAACTCGTTCCAATCAAAGGTCCCTAGCGATTCGTCCAAGTCGTAGTCATAGTCGTACTCGGTGTCGTCCGTTGGCGTTGCGTTGCTCATTTCGTCGTGACAATTGCCGGTCAAGCGATCTATCAATTACTTGTTAGTTTTTTTTTCGCTCTATTGTATATTTCACGACAATTGATAGATGGTACGGAATAGAATTTAATTCAGCTACGACGTTCGAGATCCATGTAGAGCGGCAAAGCTCGAGAAACACGCGCAAGTATACAATAGCGTATATCTCGTCTTGATCAACGTTTTCTTCTACCTCCGTCGAATTTGCCTTTCCGTGACGGTTTAGGCGTTCCACGCACGCGAAATCTGCAAGCATAGACCGTCGAATGGACGGCTTAATTATAAGCTTACACGGCTCCGTGCCTTACCACTATGCTAATGCAAATACGCTGAAATACGCCTCAACAATCCGCGCAAATGATCGATATTCGTCGCTATTCACGATTCCTCAATGCGTCGATTTCCGCATTCATCTACCCTCATTGTTCCAAAACTTTCGCACTGCTTCATTCAACGTAAGTATGTACCGTAAAGACGCTGATCGTCAAAAGATAGTTATTTCATACATTTTTTTTTTCTTTTCGTCACCATAGTTTTCATTTTCCGAAATTTACTACACGAATTATCGGATATTCGAATTTTCCGCGAAATTTTTTCTTTTTTTCATTTACTCGAACTTTTTTCCAATCATAGATCATTTTTATTTCGCGTATTTTTTTTAATCAAGTTTCGCTAAAAAAGGAACAAAAGAATTGATAAATATGTATAAAAGAAATTTTCATGGAAACGGGAAATTGTCTCATTCCATTCGCGATTCATAAAACTCAAATTTAAACAGTGAGATAGTTTTTTTATTGCTCAGTTTTTTTAGAAATACTTTTCAGCGGAATATTCGCGATTTTCCGAAGAGTTGAGGAGTCGTTACTTTTTTATATGCGGTATTATCTACGAATCGATCCGAAGAATTTATATATTAGATTTACATATACGTAGAACATTGGACGGCAAAGGGGATGAAACAGAGGCACATTTCCGCTACAACACCTCAACGACTTTATTGCCTCGAAGAAGGAGGAGGCGGAGGTGAGCGTCGAGTTTCCTAAAGTTGCAATAGACAGCCCCGTAACAGGCAATCCCCATCGTCTTCCCTTAGCCGCCGAGTCATTACCTTCGAAGTTTCTTACGACATAAATAAATGATCTCCAGGTTCGCGGGGTTCAACGACTTCTAATATACGAACGATTGTATTTGATTTTATATCTAAAGAAAGAAAAAAGCATTAGAAAATGAAAATTTATTTTTTTTTTCCAATAGATATTTCGATACTTAACTTTTTTATAAAAAAAAAAAAAATTAAATCGAAATAGCTAATTAATTTTTTTTCCTCGTATTTAAATTTGATTCTCGAACGTTTTTTTTATTTTATAACGCGAATTTTTTTTTAACCCGATATTGTCGGAATTTCAGGAATCTATCAATAATTCTTTGTAACATTGTATCGCGAGATCGCGTGCACAAGAGAACCCCTTATTCGCTCGTCCGACTCTCAACCGCGAACGATTCTTCATTCGAACCTCGAAACATCGATGCCAAGAGCTGACGGGAGTAGAAAAAAAATGTAAAAAAAAGTTCTCTCCTTCCTCGGGAGAGTAACGCACGGTGCGGAACACGTGACGAACTCAAGGAATTAATTATACAGTCATGAACGGTATAAACTGTACATATACTCCGTTTGGATTACAACACTCAACGAGTGTTTTCGTCTAATCGAGCGATGTCGCACGCGTCAAACGATAATCCTTCATTCGCTTTTTTCCCCTCCTGCGCGACGCAACCGCGAGCTCGCGAGAGTCATCTTCGCGGCTTTTCAGCGAGCAAATAAAGGCGACCGCCCGCCCCTCTGTGTGTTTTCATTAATAAAACTCTTACCCCGCCAACTTTGTTTGTTCTTGTAAATCCTCGTTTCTGTCTTTATTATTCAATGTTTGTTCTTTGTTCGCATGCAAGTGCGGTACATTTCTTACGAAAACTTTATTCTATAGACAGAAGATAATGGATTGCCGTATAAATAAACTGACGAATGACGAATTTCTCGTTCAACTTTTTTTTTTACGTGAAATTAAATGCATGAAATTCATACCCAATGACTTCGAAGTTATGGTTGTGCTAATAATAATTTCATTCTCGAAGACGGCACTTTATTTCGTATTCGTTTTAAATCACGTAGAGATCTCGCGGAATGGAAGCCTTTGCAGTTGCATTACTTCGTAAAGATCAGTCATTTTTTATTTCATTCAAGTGAAATCCAAAGTAGGGGATGCAATATATTCCATTTCAATGCGATAGATATTATAAAATTTATAAATTTTAATGAAAAAGCCTTTGAATCGGAATTTTTTTCAATAACACTTTCCGCGAAACGACTGACTGATCTGATCGTCGCGATCGTTTTTTACCTGACGATAGCTGTGAATATTTTATAAATCGAATTTACATTTATCGATGACCCATTGATGTGGAAGATGTTCCATGCTAATTCTCTTGGATGCGTCAATTTCATTCCAATACAATAAATTTTATAAAAGTTATAAGATTTGTCAAGTTATAGTTATGAAGAATGAAAAGCATTTAATTCTGCAAAATAAATAAAAATACCCGCCGTACGACCAGATGATTGTTTCAAAGTCAATTTCTAAGTGACTTCGGAGGTTTAACAGATATCCCATTCCAGTAAAATAGGTATTATAGAAGTTATAAGGATTTAAATTGGCGGATATTTTTTAAATATTAATTTCGGAAAGACGACCAGATTACTGTCTCATGGCGAATCTTGATAGCGGTGATGGTTTAGCAGAGTTAATATATATTTATTAGCTATTCATCTTCAGCGCTCATTCGCTAAACGATAATTCGCCATCGATAGTTTCCGATGAAAACTTTTATCTAAAGAGGGAAAAAAAATGAAAAAGTTTGCGTTTTTAATACGAATTGCAAGCGATGCACTATCAACGAAACTCAAGTGCCGAGTTATCTGCAGACTTTTTATTTCTCGTCTCCATTGTACCGTACAGAGAAAGAAGCGAAAAAGTAGAAGGCAATATTAACTAAGGGTAGTCTTCGCAACGACGCGATAACGCCTCTTCTCTATCGCGTCTCGTTACACCGTACCGGGCAAATTCTTGCGGTATAACTACGTCCATCCCACTGGCCGCCAACTCGATTTTCCACCCACACGCGCTTTTTATTGCCGCACCCCACATCGGTGTATTATGGGATCGTTGCAATATACTTACTGTATCAGATGTCTTTTACGAAGACTTTTGATATTCGGTGGTCTTTCGCCCGTTTCCGTAAGCTAAACGATTTAAAAACAAACGGAACTCCGAACAGTTTTGAGATTTTTTTTTTTCATTTTTGACTCCAATCTATTTGATAAAAAATTCGACAATTAATCAATTCTGCTTCAATTTTTCTTATTAATTTCTGAATTTTTCTCGATGTATGATGCAAAAGCGATTCGGTGAAATTTATGAAAAAATTCGTACAGATATTACGAAACAAAAAATTAACAAAAAACAATGATATCGATATTTAAATCGAAAGAATTTACGCAATTTTCCGCAAGTATTGAAAAAATTAATTTCAATATCAAAATTATTGAATTCATATTTGAAGACGTAAATATTACGATTTAAAAAAAAAATTATTTATCTATGTTTGATATGTAAAAAAAATCTCGAAATTTTTAATAATTCTGTCGATTCGTCGTAAATAATTCTATCGATATTTGAATTGAAAAATATTTTATTTCGTACGCATTTTCGCGCGAAGAGCATTAAAAAAATAAATTCGCGAATAAAAATTATTGAATAAACATTCAAAGACGCGGATATTGTGTTCCGAAGCTTTTTTTTTCGTGCGTTCGATGATATGCAGCTTTTGTAAAACGCATAAATATAAACGAGTTACAGGTTAGTAAAACAATAAATAACTCACCATCGTTTGTTTCGCTCTGTCAGCCCGCGGAGCAACAGAGTGCACACCACTAAGTCGATGCACTCGCGAGGATTGCGATCGTTAGAGAATCTCTCAAATTTTAATCGTTCCGAACTCTCACTGATCTCATCGATCATTATAATTCTCCGATTGCCTCGAAACTGCACTTTGTTCGAACACTTTTCGTTTGATAAAAAAAAACAGAAAAATAAAAACAAAAAAACGGAACCGTAAAAAAAGATATTTATCTCTTCGATTCACACTGTTGTTAGTTGAGACACAAGTGAGGTGAATTATTCTTAATGTGAAAATTCTGAATTGAAACTAAAATAGCGTCGAGGGATGAGGAGACCGGGAGAGAGAGCGCGTAGCCGCGTGTTTCGCGCGGAACCGCGACTATCAACCGACTGTCGGACTGCGACGACTCGGAGCTCCGATAGAACCCGTGTGCTTCGGCGGTGTGTTCGCCTCGACGAATATCTACAGGAAGAGAAGCTTCAGCCAACTCGCGACTCGTCGGCTTCGCGTTTTTTTTTTATTTTGTTTTTCATAAACCGATTCTGTCAAATTCGATCCCTTAAATCTCATTTACTTTTCATTACTAAATGTTTTATATTTTCCATTAAAAAAAAATTGATCTTATACATTTTTATGTCAGAATTTATGAATATTTATTACAGAAATCATTGTCTTGATATGTTTTTTTTAATACTGTTAAAAAAAATAATGAAAACGGAAGTCGATGGTACAATTAAAAAAAAAAATTAAAACGAGTCGTCCACGTAGCTAATTAAATTATTCATCACATTAATTGAAATATAGTGAAGATATTAATGAAATATTTACATATATTAATTAAAAAATAAATACAATTTTTTATTTAATATGCCATAAATCGGTTTTCTAACGGAATTGCAAAATTCGAAGTTTTCAAAGTTTTAATGTAAATTATTCAATAATTCATTTACTTTGAAAGTTATCGCATGAGTATCCCTCGTGCAAAATGTTCTGATAAGAGATGAAACTTGAAGATCTCGAATTAGCAAACTGCGCCTCGCGTTAAACATTCCAATGAGAGATGGAAACCCGAAGATCTCGAATCCTCGAATTATGCAACTTTGCCTCGTGATGTTCCTAAAATCCGTCAGTCATCGACGAAATCGGAGGCAGTTTTTCGCAAGTTACTGGCATCGGATATGTTTCGATTATTTCTATTTTCAACTTCGTCCAGACGGCCCGCAATTACATCGAATTCGTCTATCGATAACGTCTCCTTTTTATTGCGCCGCGTGCGCGTGTGCGCGTAGCTAACAAATTCGATCAGAGTACGCATCGTTCCATCGAGAACGATTTACGAGATTTTGTTTTTTATCGATCGACTACGATCGGCGGAAATGTTATTTTCGAGTAGTAGCGACGCGAGAGACAAATTAAATTCGTCGAGAAGCAAGTTTCACCCGCTCTCGTTACGACGAGTGGAAGGGTAACGAGAAATTGATGACTACCGACATCTCGTTCGCCCGGAACGAACTACGAAACCGCAGTGCAACTCTCTGCCGATTCGATACCACGGTTGGTAAAACGAACGGTGTTCATACCGACTTAAGATACTCAAGAATAATCCGACTGCACAACAGAAGCCGCCACCGCTGATAACTCGTTGTTCGAAACATTCGATCAAAACATTGCGTAGATTTCAATACATCTAATTATTCAATTAAAAACATATGCCGTTTATTAAATAACATATAATTTTCTAACGCTTTGATTTTCCTCGTGATATCGTTATATTTGCACGCAAAGCTATTATATTGAAGTTCGAATACTCGGGCAAACGATTTGTGAGCTTTTTTTTTAATATAATCAATAGGCATTTTTTTTTGGGTATTTCGTAATGACGTACATTAACCTCCAAGTTGTTCCATCACAATTTTAAATTAATAACATTTATTTACCATGCTAATAACCAGAAAACGTGACACGTGAATATGCTGGACTCGAATTATTTGCTGAAAGAACATAATCAACAAACATTTTCCTTAAATCCTTGACATCGGTGCCCGATGCTATAATAATTAAAATCAAACATCGAGAGATGTCATTAATGAAATTGAAGCCATTTTTTCCAATATACGAATAGTCGTATCTTAAATACGATTATCGTAAATTAAATCGAAAACTTGACAAGATACAATGCAGAGTCGTCGAAGAGTTTCGTATCCGGAAATATATCTTCTCTCCTATACTATATATACTTAAGCGGGTATTCGCGTATATCGGTAATAATACGCAGAGTGAGACGTAGTAAACTCTCGGTGAAGATCGTATCGAAGAGATCGGGCATCGCTAACAACAAGCGGCAGCAGACTCGTCCCGAGACTCCTTTACTACCAAAAACTTTCACCGTCCATCCGTTCGTCCGTCCGTCTGCCTGCTGTTCTCCATCGCGCCGAGAGAGCCTCCGCGTATTCCCACGATCCCTCTCGCTCTCATCTTACGTTATATTACCCACTCGGTGTACAATATACTATCTCAGTATAGACTAATGTTCCACCTATCGCCCGCTTCGCGAATACCTATTATAGTTTATCTATACATATATGTGTATGTATATGTAATGCCATCGTTAGAACAGTAACGAGACCTCCCAGTTTATTCATTTTCCACCTTTTACTACGCGGAGTGGTCATAAATTGTTGTTATTGTTACAATTTGTCTATACGGATGTGCATACACCGTTAATTTAACTCCAGAAAAGCGTACGAAGAGAATCTATGATTATGCTGAACTCGTGGGCAATTGCGGCGTTGAAACAATGAGATATACACGTGCTATTAAGAAAATTAAGACAAAACAGCGGTAGAATCATAATCGCGACTTAAAAACGAACAAACTTTTCCTTTGGCGTTTTTCAATACATTGCGTAGTTTCGAAGTTCCGAGTGTTTTAAGAACCAGCCAATGATGGATGGCGCACAGGCGCGCACGTGCGCCCGCGCGCTGATTGGTCGAATCCTTCGGACGCTCATATCTCGAGAACGATGCGCTCTAGAAAAAAAAATCGAAGACAAAATGTCTTCAGTTTTCAATGCCGGATACGTCTCGAGTATTTTTTTTTGTTGTCCAAAATTTTGAGTTTCACGGTGTATACGATACGTGGGAGTCGAAAAATGATTTTCTTTCCGCGTCCCAGACGTTACAAGGCGCGACAATGTGTCGAAAGAACAATAGTACAGTGATCGACGTTTAATTGACGCGATAGGCGAACGTACGTGCGGACGGGGCTGTCCGACAACTTGTACCGAGTTTAGTCACTGCGTCCTCTCTGTGCATGCGGAGAGTGTAGCGTGTCTCGACAGCGTCTCGAACGCTCACGAAACTCTTCGGTACATCCCCTTCTCGCGTCTCTCGCGATGATTTTCTCTCTTTCTCGGTACTCCGAGAACTCGCGCGCGCGCGCCTTCCCCCCTGTCTTCTCGGTTACAGAATGTGAAAGTCGCCGCGGTCATCTGGTCATCCTTATTATGTATACCCCGAGCTCACCGACCCATACCACCTTCGAGAATTCTCTCGTATCTCTCTCCCGCTCTCGAGGCCCCCTCACTTAACTCGAACCTTCTTTAACGCGCTCTGACGACATTTTTTGTTTGTAAAAATAAGATAAAATGGAGGAGAAAAAAAAAGCCATAATTGTAAGAAAAGAGGAAACAACGCGGCTGCTCTTGGTTTGTGCAAACTCACAGAGTCACCGAGTTTTATTACAATAGTATACCGTAAGTATCTCTCTTCCTCCGTCTTGGAGGTGTTGCGTCGATTGCGTAACGTGGACTAGGATGAGCACTGTCTCTCGAAACGCTCGAGTAACAGACAATGGGTCAGGGTGTACGAAGAGTAGTGGAGGAACAAGTGTTCCAGAGATAGAGACGGATAGATAAAACGTTCAAGAGAGGAAAAAAAAAAAAAAGAAAAAAATACCACGAGATCGTAAAGTTCTCTGGAGGGTTCTAAGTTCGGTGAATAATACCACGGTGACCGAACTTTGCTCGTGTTAGAAGCAAAGAAACCGCGAATGAAACGTCTCTGGGAGTATTCCCATTATTAATACAAGTACCGTGGACTACAAGCGTATGGTCGCGTTGCTCTTTGCCTCTCCTCTCCCCATCGGTCTGCATTACTACGATACGATACCGTATTGTTTTTTTTTTCTTATATAAATCGCAAAAATTTTTGAAAATTTATTTCCGGTCGCGAGATCGCGGCAACGTCATCTACCTGGACAGTTAATTCCCAGTTTCGTGATGAGACCCCGGAATATAATATCGCAACATTTGTCCGAGTTTACAAACTCCGCGCTTCGCGAGAAGAGACCGAGAGCGTGTTTCACCGAGAAAGCCATATAGGCGCAGAGCTCCGCGCTCACGGCACAAATGACTTTGTGCAACCCTCGCCGACGCGTGTAAAACCCTCCGGGGCTCTTTTGCCGTGGATGTGCGCCTTCCTCTCATCTCAAGAGTGACTCTCCTCCTGCCGTCGCTCCAGAAAAGAGAGCAACGACGATTCCGCGACTTGCGGCGCAGAGCGCGATGTGTTACGAAAATGCTATAAGTGCGCGCGGATGAGACGGCACTTTGACGGCAAACTCGTTCGCACTCTCTCTCTCTCTCTCTCGTCCTCCTCCTCCTCCTCCTCCTCCTCTGTCTGTCGGTTGTCACGCTTACAAGAAAATTTCTATCATTTAAACGGCAAAAATTTCAATTTAATTATTGACCTTGAAACGAAATCGCGCGGCACGCGATGTCGGCGATTGTATTTTTGAAGAATTTATCCGCGAAATCTAACGATTACTTTTATTACACGTTTCATATTTCGTTTCGTACGAAACGATTAAAAAAAATATAAAAAATTATTTATGAATTATTTACGAATGTGCCGACTTTCGCGAAAAATTCCTACGAATTCGCGGTGGAGCGAAAATAATAAATATTACAATGTGTTGTCGAAATTTGTTTTTCTCTAACCTCTTATTTTTCTTAAAAAAAAAAACCAATAATCTCCTTCATCACTTTTTTAAAAATTATTTTAGATCTATTTTATTTTTTCATAGGGATGAAAAAAAATGTTACTTCTTACCATTCGCGATACAATATGACGATATTTTTTGCTTGCTACCGATTCGATATCGAGAGATATCGCACCTTCGGTGAGTTTATACAAATTTATGCGTACCGATTCGGGATAAGATGTTTATTTTTTAATGTTAACATTGATCAACGGTGGGAGGACTACCAGCGGGTCGTTTCATCCTCTCATCTACTTTATTCATCTTCGTTTGTTTCTTCTGCCGATCGTTTCGTAAGCGAGGTCCGCTCGGCGCGTAATAAGCTTTCTCCGGTCGTCGAGGTGAAAATTCTCAACTTTCTTCGGTGGCGCGCACGTACATATATACTTTATATGTAGAGGTAACGGACGCCGCCGGCGGTCTTCTTCCGATTGTGGAAGCCTCGCGTCTCTGGCTAACCGTAGAACTCTTTCGTGGCAACATGCACGTCGTGTCGCAGCCACCGGTATCGCGAGACCGGTGCACGATGCATATTATACACGAGTAGTTGAGGTATATATGTATATATACTATATTTATACGATATCGAACCCGTTCTTCCGCTCGTGTCTTCGACATCAGACCAGGAAGTGCTCGATGACGAAAAAACAAAACTATCCTCATGAACTTTTATTTTTATTCGCTTGTTTATAAAACGCACCTTTGGTCAACTTTTAAGTAGATTAACCTTCGAATTAACGCATTTAATTATTTGCTTATTCGTCATACGAAAATTATAGTTGGAATAAGGGCAATCGTGCTGCAATTAAACTCCGAGAGACGTAATAGAATAATCTAGAAACCTGAAGTGGTAACATTTAATTCATTAAGCAATACAAATTACTGTCGTCTCTTGACACTGAGGAAAAAAACCTTTTCGCTAACTTTTTTTACCTATTAAAAATATCAAAAAATACTTCAAAATAAAAAAAAAATTTGAAAAATGTCGGTAATTATTTTCAAAATATTTTACCGAGATAATTATTTTCGGTAAAAAATGTTTAAAAAGTTAGCGGAAACGGTTTTTTTTTTCACCTTCTATTGAGGTTCAACATTCAGAAAATCGGATTTCCGGTCTATTTCACCATTGGAATTCATAAGATTTTTTAATTCTGGAAAATACAAAAAGATGTTTTATTTGTTGTTATTAATCTTCTGTATGGTAATTTGATTATTTTGCTTGTGATTGTTCAACGCTTCAAAAATTATCTGTATTCCTCGACGAAAATCGATGATTTTGAAAATCTGGAAAAAAGCGCCAGCTTTTTTTCTGGAAAAAGCGCGAACTGCCAGTTTTTAAAAATAAATTTCCGTACCATAATAAAGTTATGTTGTTTTTTTTAAGGGTAATCAAGTTCCCTTACAATTAACAAGCAAACTGCATAACATCGTACTCTCGATGTTCCAAACTTAAATTTTCGTCTTCGTATGACAAAGTCCATTAGTATTCCACTTGGCAAGTAAGAGAGTGCAAACTTAGCCTCGAGTGAGTCATGCAGTAACGATGATGAAAATCCAACTCCTGGGAAAGAAATCGTCCAAATACATAAAATGCATTAAATGCATCGGTATTATATGTACCTAGCAACCGACATGTACATGCGAGTGAATGCTCCACCGCAGATCGCGGAGTGGGATATCAACTGAGACCGCGAGATCGTTCGCCGATCTCGTATATCTATATCTGATCGATATGTTGGCTCTTTCCCAAGAGAGTGCAGGTATAGTCAAGTTAAAGGAATAGAGGGGAGGAGGGCTCATCATTTCCGATTATGTCACTTCATGGTCGGCTCGTTCCTCATCATCCTCTCTCGTCTCTGGAAGCGCCGCTAACGTATTAAGCGCCATTTTTTTTTATCTTATCACAAATTCCATTTGAGTCCTCTGGTCAATTAATGCGTTCGATATAATATCGAAAGTATGTCGTTAAAACGATAAAATTAGCAATTCCCCAAGTATCGCACGCTCGGGAGGTCGATGTTCAGAGGGCAGACGATGACAGCTCCGTATGGCGCTTCGAGCTGTGAAAAACGGTGAACGGCCAAAAAATGGCCGAAGACTCGCAAGAGTCGAATACATATCCGGACATTATACGAAAGAATATCGGCTCACGGGACGCTGGAGGGCAGAAAGGCGCAACGATTCTCTTTTTGGCCTCTGCTTTTACTCCTTCCATTGATTCTTTTCAATTATATATCTCTCAAGGCGATATTTAACTAGCGATGATATTTATTTATTTTTTTTTATCGTTCGATCGGTTCGGGCAACAAATGGATTGTACAATAGGTATATCAAATCATTGCGCGGCGTGTTTATTTTTTTTTCTTTCTCGCGTTTCGTAGGTGCGCGGCGAACGCACACACGCGTAAATGCAAATATATGGCTTTCGTGGCGAACAGCTGAAACTTGTAAAGTGAACGCATCCTCGATCGGAGTGAGGACGATGGTCCGCGAAAGTTCGATCGCGGACAGCTCTTGGTCACCGGTCAGGAGGTAGGAGTGAGATCGAAGGAAGCTACTGGAAGAAAAAAAAAAAAAGAGGAACGTAAGACGCGCGGACCAAACGAAAATATTCGGGTCAAATGGATTTCGGTTCCCTTTCTATGTTTCCTCTCTCTTCCCCTCGCGCCTCTCGTCGCACTACTCCATCGAGGAAAAATATATATACATATATATAAAATAAACGTTCCAGAAGCGTACACATCGATGATAGTAATTGTGGACACTGAACGTCTATAGTTAAACGGCGGGAGGCTCATCATTCCCAGATTTTGCAATAACTCAATTATAAATATATGCAGATTGTCCACTCGTTGCTTTCTCTCAATTAGAAAATTGTGCAAATACCTCGCGTCATGAAGAAAAAAAAAGAGGAAACAGTTTTATGAAGAATTTTATTTGATAAGAAGATTAACTCTTTAAAACGCGACCCGAGGATATTTTTGCAAACGACATTTTTTTTAAAGCATCAAATTGTCTACAAAAAAGCTTTGGAGCATTAATTTCCTAAAGGCAACGATAACAGAGTAATAACTCTTTAAAGACGCTTCACAAATGCGCAAGAAATCAATATAACGTTTGACTGCTTAAAGAGTTCAGGTCGACGGTATTTTGACATTATAACTTTTCTGTAGAAGACAAAATTTTCTAAAAAAAGTTTCTAAGCATACAATTGGTAGGCGTAACGATAGCGAAGCAATAACTCATTAAATTTTCTTGCTAAAACATCCAAGTAAAAATTGCAGAAAATTTGCTTGACCGTAAAACGTCATAAAAATCCTCAAACCGATGATATTTTGACAATATGCCTGTTTCGTTGAGCACAAAATGCTTTGAAAAAAAATTTCACAGGATACAAAAAAAAAAATGTAATAAATGCATCGATCGTGAAGTAATAACTCATTCGATTCTCCTAAAAAAAAAATGGAAGCAACACTTAAGGGGAATTTAACGACTCAATCCAACGACATTTTGGCAATTTATCTTTTTTGTAGTTGACAAAACGTCCAAAAAATGCTTCCGGCTATTATATATACTTTTTGCCAATCGAACGATAACGAAGGAATAACTGATTTAATGAGCGAGTAAATAATTTTCACTCCGCATTTCTAATGAGAGCGCACAAAAACCGGTTGCAACGCATAATCTTTGATCTGCAAAAGGTATTCCGAAATGTATGGAGCAAGTAGCGAGCGAGAGTCATGTAAGAAGCTCCATCGAACTATAGAATTCGCCAAAGTACAGTAGAATTTACACGGGTCTCGCGAACGTTAATGAAAACGAGTCGCGTCGGTTGACAGAAAGATTTACGACATGGGTTCTCGTCATGTCCCGTCTCATGCCGACTATCCACTGTCAGACACGAGACTCTCTCATCCCATTGTGAATAATAGACGACTTTCACAGACTATGCAGCTAATATCCCTCCAATTAACGTTTGTAAACTCTTCATGATAAATCCGTCGCGTGTTTATACCCTCCATAAATGACAAATTATATCGAACGCGAATAAACATCTTCAACAAAATTTTCAAGGTCAAGGTCCTCCGTGAGTTCTCGTTTTCATTTTTTTTTTATTTATCTTCCGTTTTTTTTTCTTATCTATTTATTTCCTTATTTAATAGTTAATTAACGATTGCGCGATAGGCGTGTTACATCGCGTTGCATGAAATTATGCGATCAGGTACGATCTATGTAATAACAGTATATGTATCGCGTGGTTACACACGCTGTGGGCTACCCGTTCTCTTTTCATCGTAGAGTCAGTCACTACCGAGTACACTCTCGTACTTAACGACCTATGAATTCATTTTTCTTCTGATCTTCTTTTTTCTAAGTGAAAAAAAAAAAAAAAAAAAAAAAATTCTTTCGTCAATATTTTTCTCTCTCCCGAGGAGTTGAAGAAGACGAAATATCGCTTTCGCATTTATTCCACAAGTACCGTAACTCTCGTTTTCCAAGCCGCGATCTATATACTATAGATGTAACGAGCGCGTGTACACACCGCTTTTGTAATTGCTCTGTTACACTATTGCGTTACCGGTATCGCTGCTGTATGGCAAATTGAGTGGTTCTCCACATCGGAATGCCAACAGGTTTATGTGTATCGCGCGCGTAGATGAAAAACATTTTTTGTCGTAAAAAAAAATGAAGAAAACCACCGAAGAAAGATAAAACACAGCGAGTATACGGTTTGTTCAACCGCCTGACATCCTGAGCTTCTATTCTGCTACCTGTTTTCACGTCTAAATATTACGCAACTCATCTCCCGGTGCGTCTTGTGGGTTTAACTGCTCGCGGGGACCCGACGCGCGATGAAGACATTTTTCTCACGTTGACGAGAAGTACATATTTGTACTTCGGTACACCTGCAAACACGCGAAGAAAAAAAAAAAGTCCTCACGAAAATGTTTGGTAAAAAATATTTACACCGCCCGTTTCTTCTGTCGCGCGACAAAAATTAAACGTTCACCACCCTTCGATGTTTTTGCTTTTTTTTTATTAAATAAATAAATTAGGAGAGTCAAGCGGTACCGGAAAAAAAATGAGTTGCGAGAACAAACGGTTAGTTGGCACAATTATTTTTACGAAAAAAATTGGTTATGCCAACTAACAATTAGTTTTCTCAACTAATTGTTACTTCTCCCGACTCATCATTTTTTTTTTTTCACTGTGTCTTTGAAGATTGAACAACGAGATATTACTATGGAAGAATGGTAAAAACTTCGGAAAATTCTCACAAAGTCGTAACGACACTCCGAAAGTGTGTCACCTATTTTATAGTGATTAAGGGGACACCGCTTAATCGATATACTTTATCCGACTTAATCTTTTGCATCAATTCACACCGTTTCAGGATGTTAAATAATTAATATGTCTATTAAAATGGTCGTTTACACGTTTGTTTATTACGCACGTTTCCTATCGATACGGGACTCGTTATACCCCAACGATGAAACAAGTGTACACGGCGACGAGTACAAGCTGTCGCCTCTTGCGACCTCGAGTTGCGTGCTGTAACAACATCGACATCGAGTTCCGAAGTCTCGGAAAGCCAAAAGAAAGATAGCTCTCTCGATGCCCGGAGGTTACGATTTGCCTCTCTCTAGTTTTGGTCAATTCTCTTATGTGGTCCATTCATCATAGAAAAAATATAGACGCGCGAGAGGATGAGTTAAAAATGATGATTTTGGAAGGCCGTCGATGAGTTTTTCTGTATTTATTTTTTCCCGTGAGCGCGAGTGAGTTAGGAGTAATGAAAGTCGAGAGGATTTGCAATAGACGAGGAGACACAAGAGAGAAGTCTTTCTCGCCCCCGCGGTAGTCTCCTCTCTTCCTCTCCGTTCTCTTGGATCCTCTCGGAGATACTCCTCTCCCAGGTAGTGGCATCCCATAGGTGATGGGTCGCGAAGTGCCCGGGGACTCTCGAGTGGGGCTGCTGAAAGAAGAAACGCTTGTGCGCCTTCGTCGTTTTACACCGCTCCGAGTTTCGTATAAAAGGAGGTCCCCGTACAACGATGAAGCATCAGTCCTCAAATCAAAGTAGGAGCAGCAGCAGCAAGTAAGAGCACCAGCCGCAGCACCACCACAAACCATGAGGGCATTCATGGTGAGTAGTAGTTCAGCAAAAGGATATAAAAGACAAAAAAAAACATCGAGAAAAAAAATAGTGTACGGATTTCCATATCGTTGAAAAGAAAAAAAAAAAAACAAACTGGTCGTCCTTCCGTTCACTCATTCGTCGGAATTTCTCCAAAGTTCATCGCCAGTTATCCTTTACGAACGAACGAGAGTCCAAAAAAAAAAAAATCGCGGATAAAGAAGATTGAAAGATCCGTCGGCGTAATCAACGAGGCGCTTTCACCATCTCGCGATATACAAAGTCGGCTCGTTTACTCGGGAATGCGAACGATATATTAAAAAAAAAAAAATGGAAAACAAAAGAAAAATTAAAGACATGCCTCGGCAACGGAAAGAGATATAATAGAGTCATGGCGTGTAGACAACGTGAATATACACTATTTGCGAATATAATTCATATTGTTCTACCGGAAACCGTTGAGTTCTCACGATGTGCTTTCGCGGAAAGTGAGATTCGTGAGTAGAGACCCAAAGAGTTATCATTAACGTTTGCCTGTCCTGAATTTTTTCTTTTTTACTTCAATTCGATTGTTCCATCTGTCGAGTAGCAATACAAAAATTAACTTTCTCCGAAGCGTGTAAAAAATAAAATGAAAATGCGAAACGTAAACCGAAGAAATTTACGCAATGTATAAATACATTGAATAATTTTCGCAACGCGTAATTTTCAATCGTAAAAAACGAGGAAAATATCTGCGAGAGCCTTAGTTAGCGCTTAGACGTATTTCGTCGATTTTGGGAAAAATGGGATTAAAATGATAAATTTTGTTTTTTTTTGTCGCGTAATGCAGATAGTGGCTCTAGCCACAGTGGCGATGGCTCGCCCAGAGGCCGGATACTCGTACTCCCAGCCGCCTAGCGGTAGCTACGGTGCCCCAGGAGGCGGTAGCATCGGCGGAGGTAGTTTGGGAATTGGACACGGAGGTGGTTCCTTCGGTGGTAGTTCCGGTGGATTCGGTTTGACCGGTATCGGTGGTGGATTCGGTGGCGGTAGCGGCGGTGGTTCATTCGGTGGACACGGAGGCGGTGGTTCCTTCGGCGGAAGCAGCGGTGGCTCCTTCGGCGGTGGATCGTTCGGCGGCGGCTCCGGTGGATCGTTCGGCGGCGGTTCCGGTGGATCGTTCGGCGGCGGCTCCGGTGGATCATTCGGCGGCGGTTCCGGCGGATCTTTCGGCGGTGGCTCCCTCATCCAAAAACACATCTACGTTCACGTACCGCCCCCAGAGGCACCCGAAGACAGACCCCAACGCCCGATCCAAGCTCCGGCGCAGGCGCAGAAACACTACAAAATCATCTTCATCAAGGCACCTACCCCCCCAACCCCGACCGCACCGGTGATCCCCGCGTTCCCGGCTCAAGATGAGCAGAAGACTCTTATCTACGTTCTCGTCAAGAAACCCGAAGAAGCACCGGAAATCAATCTGCCAACTATTGCCCCGACTCAACCAAGCAAACCCGAGGTCTACTTCATCAAGTACAAGACTCAGGTAAGAAAAAATAATAATAATGAACTACAAAAAAAATAAAAAAAAAAAATTCAACGAAAAACAGTGAAAACCGACATTCACCGAATCGAAGATATTTCGTCTTCGAAATATTTTTGCGATCTGTAGAAATTCGAATGTGGTAATAATTCATCGGTCCAATTATTACCGGCTCGTCATTCTTCATCGTTGAATTGTACATTTGTTTTTTAAATTTTCTTATCTTATCGAAATTCGAGAAATGGGTTAAAAAATCGGTATCGGTGAAACGCAACGCGACTAAACGATCGAAAATTCGTTGGAAATTTTGCAGAAGGAAGTGACATCCGGTGGTGGAAGCGGAGGTGGTATTAGCGGAGGTGGTATCGGAGGTGGTATCGGCGGAGGTGGTATCGGCGGAGGCGGTATCGGCGGCGGTATCGGCGGTGGAATCGGCGGCGGTATCGGCGGTGGAATCGGCGGTGGTATCGGCGGTGGTGACGGACACGGAAGTGGCCCCAGCGGACCGAGCGGACCGAGCACGAGTTACGGAACTCCCGGAGCATCAGGTCCCTACTAGTCAATTTACCTAAACGAAAGAACATCAAGATAAAAAAAAAACCAACAACGCTACATCCGAAAAAAGAAAAAAAAAAAAAAAAAGAAACAACACACACACACAATACACATAACAACGAAACACGAGAAACTACACCCCACACAGGATAAACCGGATGGACTCGAAGGAAATCTACCGGATCGCAAAAAAAGTAAACCAAGAATATAAATAATTAATTAATTAATATAAATACGAAAAAGAAGATGACGAAGACTACTGCTCGAAGATGATGAAGAAATACTCGTTATCCGACCGTTCTCCGTTCGTTCGTCCGATTCGCGAACAGAAACCGTAACGATCGAGATAAATGAAAAAAAGAAACAAATAGATAAATGAAGGAAAAAATGCTCGAGACGCTGCTTGTGCAACTGTTACAACGAGTTTAATAATAATAACAACGACCGACGCTAACAACGTTGCCGAAAAAAAAAAAAAAAATCCGTGTCGCGCGCGTTCGATGTTCGTAACGCGCAAGATCCTGGAGGGCAACGGGCCGAGACTCGAAATTCAACGAGTCCTACAGAATCTGCGGGAATAATCATAAACAACGACTGCTCCCATTGGTTTATGTTATTCAACGTTGACGACGAGGATTTCGTGGTTCGAGGACGCGCCGCGTAACGTACAATCCGCCACGTCGGCTGGCAACAAAAAAAAAAGTCGACAGTCCCTTGACGAACAACCCTCTTTTTCCCTCCCTCCCCCCTTTTTTATACATATATATATATATATTTTTTGCAAGAAAACGGTGGCGAAATAAAGCTTTTCTTTTTTTATGTATCTTTTTTACATAAGAAAATTGAAAAAAAAAAAAATGTTGTTTTTGTGAATTTTTTTCAAGTATCAATAAGGATTTCCTCGTTTTTTTTCGTGAGAGCAGTTGACGCGATGGTCCAACTTTCGCTTCGACTAGGTAACGAGAAACGGCCCGAGGCGCACTTTAGCTGGGCCATCGACGCTCGACTCGCCGCACGCGTGTCGAACCATTCCTTTCTTTTTTCCTTCGTATTTTTTTTTTATTACCACCAATACTCGAGAGATACGAGAGTGAATACACACGTGAAAGGATCGCATAGCGAGTTGCATCCCGGAGGGCAACGCTTCGAAGATTATAATCGAACTTTGTCCCGCCGGTGTGCAGCGAGAGAAACTTTCGCTTCTCGCCTCCGACGACTTCGTTCGTTGCTCATCTCCGAACGAGAGAAAGATAGTTGGAGACGAGGCTTCCGCATCCCCCCACTTTGTCTTACGAACGCGAGATTGAGAGCTGTGAGCGATGTACACATTGCGCAAAGTGCGTCAAACAGTTAAGTAGTTTGGCGCTACCGTCGGAGTTACAGGTACATTTGTTTGAGAATTTCTATTTACCTCCTTACTCACACTCAGTGTGTGTACACACACTAAGGAGTAGCGACGGTTTATGTAGAACCGAGGAAGAAGCCGCTCTCGAGAGACGCAAGTCACGAGGTTTACTTGGCGCACGAAGACGCGCTTTCACCCGTTGCCACCGGCGTTCACAATTTTTCGAGACTCGGATCCTTTTCCTTTTGAAATTCTCTCCGCGATCATCGATTAATTCAGCTAGAGAAGCCGCGGACCTGAAAACGAAAAAAAGAAAAAGAAAAAAATGACCCGCTTCGCGTCGACTTATAATTAGATTCGACGTTAACTTGGCGAAAACCTCTCTCTTTTCGTCATCGTTGAAGTACGCTTGACCTTATGAGAATAGGTCAAATAATTTGCTACCACGATGATCGATCGATTTATTGCAACTTCATCGGGACTGCAATTTCGATCGATTTCGTAACTCACGAATCTTTATTTCTATCGATCAATAAATTCAACACAACAAAGAATGAAATTTATCCTGAAAAAAAAAATAATACGCGGCGAGATTTTCAATTAACAAAGATGATATTTCGATTTTAATTACCGGTTGTACGAGCCCTTAAAAAGTAAAATTCCAATTACGTAGAAAAGAATTCTGAATGAGCGGACATTTAGCGGGTTAATTAAACAAAGTTACATATCCGTAGACTATTTATTCGTAATAAATGTAAGCGTTCGACGGGGATCTATGAAGCGCGTCCGAGTGAGCAGGTGTCGTGACCTTTGATCCAAGAATCGTCCGCTTTCACCCGCGTTCGAATCCTCGATTAAGAACCCCCCACCTTCTATCACGAGTCGCTACTCTCACCGAGCGATCTTCCTGTTAAGCAGGAATCCCGTCGCATCAGCAGCGTACTTTATGCCGAGGAATATAGCTACTCTCGTAACACGTAATAGCGTGTATCGTCCGCATAGTTCTTTCGTCCCATACCTCTGCTATCCCCGCTCACCTCTTCGTACAGGAAGCCCGAGTGTAATTCTTCTGGAAGTTCTCACAGCG
This sequence comes from Cryptus viduatorius, assembly GCA_964006125.1. Lineage (NCBI taxonomy): Eukaryota > Metazoa > Arthropoda > Insecta > Hymenoptera > Ichneumonidae > Cryptus > Cryptus viduatorius. Next base: position 185,834 of record OZ023229.1, read on the forward strand.
ATGGTATTTCCCGCGCGGTTATACTTTCGATACGTCGCAACGATAACGAGTCGCCTATCATCGCCGACCGTTATAACGACAAATATGCATTCTTCACGAGTCGATAATACAATTTCCCTTCGTACTGTAATGGCCCCCCGAATAATCGCCGAAAATTTTCTATTTTCCCGGTGCGGAGGATTGTTATCGACAACGATCCGTTATTGTCCGGTGGCGGTACGAAATTTCTCTGAATTTCCAGTATTTAAAGACTGGTTCTGGTCGGAAAATGGATCAGTCGACCAATTGCTATCGTGTCTAGTCGTTCATTCGCTCTATCGATGAAGAATCCGAAGCTAACAGTGTTCCCGGTTGCGGTGGTGATGTTTGCTTATCTCGCGGCAACAGCGATCGCGTCTCCGACAGTTGAAAGAAAGTCACGAAGTATCTGGCCCTTCGGTGGAGGTTCCTCCTCGAATACGGAAGAAACTTCGGCGATGCCGGAACCTCCGGAGATCTCTTACGATGCCGCGATCGCGCAGGGTATCTTGAAGGTCGATCCGAACGATCGTAGAATCTGGAAGATTCACAAGTATCAAGGATTCGATCTCAGGCCCATCGACATGGTACCCGCGCAAGACGTTGCAAATTCATTAATCGGAACGACTAATTCAGATGCAGCATATCCGCCGCAGACTACAACTTCCGGTTCTGGTTCTGGTTATCCGATTAATCAGAGCTCTGAGAAGGAATTTTCCAGCTCGGTGAATGGCTCTCCGTCGGATTATTCGGCGTCTCAGCAAGACAATCGGGAAACCACAACGGAAGAGGTTGATCTGAGTTTCTTGGACGATCTCGGTGGTCTGGCTTGGTTTCTTCCGGATCCCAAAGACGAGGAAGCTTCGCCGGAAGAGTCCAAGATCCAGATAGACACCGAAGCATCGCCTGTCGAGGATAGTAAGCCCGGTTTCTTTTCGTCGCTGTTATCCGCTCTAACGTTCGGCACATTCGGCGCATCTTCGATTCCGGTGAAAGGAAACGTTCTTCATTCCCAAGCGAACGAACCAACAGCAGGTTTCGTTGGCTCGGACGGCAGTGAGGATTTGTATCAAGTGCCTACTTACCATTTGCCGGAGACAAAAGGAAGCTACGTTGCTTATCGACTGCCGACAAACGGACAAACGGAAGTCGGCGATTCGTCGAGCTCCGAAGGAGGCACGCAAGTCACCAATTACTCGGAGGATACACAATCGACTTCCTTCGCTTGGAACGAAGAGACAGCGAAACATCCGGTCGTCACGAATCAACCGGAAGTTCATAACGAACCGTCCTTGGGCTATCAATCGTTGAATCCAAGAGGATATCGGTCCGGTGCACCGATCGAGGCTTTCGTCGAGGAACCGGCAGCCACCATCGACAACTCTCCGGCTCCGCGCCCAACCGCAAGTGGCAAGAAAGAAGATTACGCGAGTGTTGTAAAACCATCTGACTATTCTTCGTTGATACTCTCGTCGGTGTTACCTTATCGGGAACCCGTGGACTTCGGAAAGTACGGATCAATGTCCGAGCGACGGCTCAGCGAAGATGTCGCGCCGATTGAGGAAGTTGACGAGATACCGGAAGTGAGCGACGAGAAGGCTATCGTCGAAGTTACAACTCCCGCGGTTCTCGATGTAGAACCATCGATCAACGTAGCCTCGACTTATTCGAGAATCAGAAGCTACGGATCCCCGATATCTTCGAGATAAATACTCGATCGGCGAAAAATTGCCGATCGGTATATAAAATCGGCATTGTATGTAGCAAAAAAAATTTCGGTCCTTTTTTTTAAGAAAATTATTGAACGATTTTTTGAAACGCGTGAAATTTGGTAATAACGAGTTTATGCTTTAACGAAACGCCGATTAATACGGTACATTCCCCAATTCTATTAAATCCTTTGTCCGCGGCCGTTGTTACGTTAGCAGAAAAACGCACGTATGCAAAAACTTGTACGCCTGTTACGTTACGCGTATAAGCTTACAGCGTCTTCGGGTAAAAAATGTCTTATTTTATTTATTATCACACTACGAACGATTACATTTAGCGCGCTAACATTCACCGACTAAGCGAATAGTCGGCCGTACATCCTCGCATACGTATTTGGATGTGCGTAGCACGCGTAGAACGGCACGCGGGTGAAAGTCCACATCGCGCGGGGCAACACATCGGGACGAGCCGATGTGTAGAAACGATTTAGCAACTTTGAGACTCTCGAGGCAAACGCATAAGCCGAGGATCAACGATAAAGAGAGCTTCGGGTTGCACGAAGTTTACAGCTAACCGAGCGTAACAACCGACGAGAATAACAATTCGGCCACCGAGCCGCATATGTGTATCGTCCATTAAATCGTTATTCGCGTAATCCAACGGTTCCGCTGTTTCCTTCTCGATACTCCTAGCGCGTGATTAGAATCCAATGAGACGTTTAGAAACAAGAATTCTTATTATTATGGAAATTATATTGATTTCGTAAGTAGATGAGTAATATTTATTGTTTAGTATCGTTAAAATAAATGTCTCTTCCTACATCTATTTTATATATAATATTTTCCTTTTCATAAACAAAAAAAATTCCCCCACGACACGAAATTTAGAAATAATTATAAAATTAATCACACAGATCGGATAATTAATATTTATTCAACAGAATCGTAAAAAAAAAACTCATTTGTTATGATTATTTTTGTACGCCACATATTTATATTTTCGGAAAAAAACACTTTTTAATTAAAATAAAATTGATTTCACATATAAATGATTAATATTTATTTTGTATACTGAGATAAATAAACATCGCTTGCCAATAAGCTTATTTTGCATGTAAATCCATTTTTTTTTTATCAACGAAAAAAAAAAAAATTCGTAGTCTTACGCACTCGAAGCTCCGTTCCATATATTACCGCGCGCGGTCACTCGGGCGTTCGTCTACCAAGACGTACGTCCTATAGTTTCATAGTATATTACTGAGCGAGTACGCGTTTCGCATCGTAAACTCTACTTTCGTTCTCGAACGATGTGCCTAAGCCGGGTTTCTTCCACCTCGGAGTCGGTTGAAATTAAATGAATCGTTTTTCACGCGCGTGCCAACCAGACACGAGCGCGAGAATGGAATTGTATCATGGTATATACTTTTACTCTTGCCATCTTTCCACCCATTGTGTACCCTCCTTTCGTTCGTAGGCAGTAATTCTCTTGTCGACGAACGTCATACGACGACAACGAATGTCCCGATGTTTGTCGCGCTGTTATTATCGTCTGAAACTCTGTAAACCACGGGAGCCTTATACTTAACTCGCAAGAAGGCTACTTTTGTCACGATTATGTATTTTTATCGTTACTCTTATGTTTTTTTCCTGATTTTTACAACGCGTTTTTCTTTTCTTTTATTTTCCCTTAAGTAATCGATTAAACGGCATCCAAACTTCGTAATATATCAGTTTCTGCGTGTTATCTAACGCCGTTTGAATTTGAAGAAGAGAGCAAACATTTTGTAGTCTTCACGTATCTCATTTAGATCTGATCTAATGCCCCTCGCTATACGTGCGTTCGTAATATCCTGTATGCGGTTGCGGAGGTGTTGCCCATTGATGCGCCAGTTCGCACTCGAGTTTCCCCTATAGACCACCAACCGTGTCTACGTGATTCTATTGCTCACCCAAAAACTCACAGCTATCGGCAGCTTAAGAAAAATTAAAGAACAATACTACGCACGCATATAGCGTAATAATACAAAGAGTATTAAAAAAATGCGAAAATACGAAACTTCATTTTACGATATCGTATTCCTCGTTCGAAAATAAGCACATTTTCTCTTTGAAACTTTTTCCTTCGGTGCATTCTTATCGAGATACGAGCGTTCAAACATTCCGACCAATGAGTGCGCGACGTTAAGCGGCGCCACGGTCGCCCGCGCGGCCTCATTGGTCGAAATCTTCAACGCCTCGTATCTCGATAATTCGCACAATAAATTAAATTTTTTAAGAGGGAAAGTTTACTCACGTTTTTTTTTCTCACCTGTGAGTAAAACTGTTTTTTTTTTCTTATCCAAAACATCGTAACGGAGTTCGTTTTTTGTTTCTACTGGCACATTGATAAATGCCAAGTGGCGTATCTTCTATGCTTACACGGAGCGTTAATCCGTTTAAACAGTTTCCTGCACTCTTTTCTAAAGCATAACATACCGTCGCTTATTAAATTAAAAAACAACAATTTCTATCTATAAAATTGGTGTTTTTTTTTTTCTCTCTGAGATGCCAATAACTGCATCGTTAGCATTTTTACGAGCGCGGATCGCGCTCGATGATATCCGCGATGATCGTAACCCCTCTCACTCTTCGCTGAACGTTCTATCGCGAAAAGACGACGACGATGATGATGATGATGATGATAATGATGATGATAGCATGGAGAGTCGCGAAAACGCGTAGAGAAGACGATATTTCGAATCGAATGGGAACGCGATTACATGTACTCGCGCCGCGGCAGGTGAAGTAAAAAGAAGGAGGGGCAGGGGAGGGAGGGGAATATATTAAGGTGGTGGCTCTCGGTAAGCGCTCTATATAATCCCCCTGAGAGACCGTACGAACTGAGGGAAAACATTCTACAGCGGGGGTCGAGGTATAAAAGTTTTCAAGAGAACGCCGGTCGAGCACACACACCGTGTGCAAGTGCTCCAGTGAGCGCTAGTGATTACCGTCATCGATATATACGCCTTTTATTCGCTATTTCATCGTGTCAACAAGTTCATTTTTTCTTCGTTTGTTTCTTTACTTTTATATCGCATTCGCGAAGTTTGTGCGTCGGTCATCGACGGAAGATAAATCTTCAAAGATGAAGACATCCATCGTAAGTGCAATTTTTTTGTTATTCCTTCGATATACAAGTAAAGAAAGTTGAATTTTTTATGAAAAAATCGAAAAAAAATTATTAAAAAATGAAAAAGTGTTCATTAGTTTCGGAACGTTTGAAAATTTTCGAGGATATATATAATAACATTTTCGGAGTCGAAGGTGTAATTCGGAGAAGGCAATTTCTTGCGAGATGATGATGATGCGTCGAGGGGAAGACGAAAAAAATTGAAATAAAAATAAAAAAAAAGGCCGGGCGCACTTGAGGGGACCACTCGCTCGAGATGCTTTCTACAGGAAGTAATTAGAACACTTGCAAAGTCGTTGGCCAGACCATCGCGAATACCGCAACGAAGCGATAATTATGCCGCATCGCGGAAACGAATTCAGATCCGAGTACTCTCTTAAATACATTCTCTTGATGCATCTCCTTGAGAGCTTCGAATCAACAAAAATCGTAGATTGAACTTTCTAATAAAGTAGTTGAACTGCACGTTTGCCGCGTCGAGGAAAAAAAAACGTACATGAAAAATCTACCAAAAAGTATTTCTTCCCCGTACGTAAAATGTACTTTCACCGTAATAATTTTCCATCCCGAATGTATGTCGGGACACATTTGTAATACACAAAAAAATCAATCAAAAATATATTTTCGTATAAAAAACATCGAAAAACTTAGTGTTTACGGAATTTTTTTTTTGTACACATCTTACCATCTTGGCGGGTTGAATTATCCTCGTAAAAGTGATAATAACGAAAAAGAAAGAAGAAAAAATGAAATTTGTCATAGCGTTGTAACGTTAATCTTTTCTTTTGTAACTATAATAGAGTGAATTTCGTAGTTTGATATGTCTATATGTACGCTTGCATTTTGAAGAATAGCGGAGTAAATCGCGAAAGCGTAGAGGTCGTCCACCCGAAACGTGCATCTCTTATTCGCTGCTTTGAAAAAAAAGAAGCAACGAACGAAGGCGACTTTTGTTAATTCCCACCGTTCTCCTTCCTATCTTCGCTTCCTTCCTCTCATCATCTTATATAACGCCCTCCTATTATAAAGCTATGCAATCAACAGTTGATCGTGATCTCGTCGTGTGCGTTGGCCTGTCTGGGAAAACCTGCACCGGACGCACCGCTCGATTCGTACTTTCCCCCAAGTGCGGGAGGGGGCGGAGGTGGCGGCGGTGGCGGTGGCGGCGGAGGTGGTTATCCAAGTTCCTCGTACGGTACACCGCAGCAACCCCCACGCTCCGTCGTCCATAAACATGTCTACGTACACGTACCGCCGCCCGAGGCGCCGGAATACAAAGCTCCCAAGTACCAGCCACCCGTAGCACCGCCCCAGAAGCATTATAAGATCGTTTTTATAAAAGCTCCGACGCCACCGACACCCACCGCACCGGCATTGCCACCGCTACCCGCTCAAGATGAACAAAAAACGCTCATTTACGTTTTGGTCAAGAAACCCGAAGAGGCACCGGAAGTCGTACTCCCCACGCAACTACCAACGCAGCCCAGCAAACCGGAAGTCTACTTCATTCGATACAAGACTCAGGTGAGACGATCGTCCAATCGTATTTTCAACGATTAGTCTTTTTTTTTTTTAATCGATCGATAATAGGAGACATTTTTTGTTTTGTTTTTTGGCTCCAATGTTAATACGAAAGTGGGATAAGAGCTATTTATGACCGAAAAAAAAGATCGATCAAATTTTCAATTTAATTAAAAGAACGAACGGTTTTTTTTTATTTGATTTACTGTTTCGCGATCGTAACAAAACGCTATTAACGGTTTTTCACGACGATGTTTTTTCGTGATTTTCAGTTTTTTCGATTGATGATTATCTTTGCTTTTCGGTGAAACAGCGGTGAATTCGAAGTCCCTATCGCGTTTTGAGAGGCAAAAACTATGCCGAACAAGCATTTGGCGGAATAGCGTGATAGAATTTTCGATTTAATTGGAGATTTTGAAAAAATTCAAAAAGTACACTAAACGGGAAAAGTGTATCTTAGCGATTTTTTTTTTTTTCGAAACACAAATCCAATAGCACTATTTTTCATCAGCCGAACGACATACCAGTAATTGCAAAAAAAAAATATCTCAATTTTTTTTTACTCGTAAAAAAATTAAATCGTCTTTTTTGATATGCAGAAGGAACAAACGCAGAGCGGCGAATACGGTGCTCCACCAGTGCCACAGGACAGCTACGGCACCCCCCAGCGAGACGGCGGTGGACCATATTAAAAAGAAGAAAAAAAATCGCAACGCTCTCTGATAATGACGCGTCGGAATTCCCAGAAGAGCCGATCGCTCTCGAGTACACGTAGTCATTAAATGTTTATTAATATTATTTTTTATACCAGTCGAATTCGTAAGAAAAATAATGAAAAGTACGAATGGTCTCGTTCTTTTTTTCTCTGATTTATCCCAATATCCCTATTCCCATCGAAGTAAATAAAAAAAAACGAACTTTTTTTTTTAAATAAAAAAAATGAAAACATTGGATCAGGAAAATCGAAAAACTTGTTTACTCGCTATACGAAAATACGCTTTATTCGATCAGCTTTGAAGCTTTCATTAACGCCATGAACACCTTGGTTTTTGTTTCTTCAATACAAAACGAACGCAGTCGTTTCATTCGTCTTTGTGTGCTAATTACTTGGAATTTTTTTCAATTCTTATTCCTCTCTTGTGTCGTTTTTTCATTTTTTTTTGCTTTATGTTTTTAAATTTCCATTGCGCTGGAAGCCCTTTAGTGTGCCGGCTGATCAAGAATACTATAAGAGGTAAAGAAGGGACTGTCGCGCTTACGAGATTTCGATCTTTTTCTTCATTAATCTAACTAACGTTTTCCGCGAAATAAGAAAATATTATCTATCGACGCCGCGTGTATGTTGTTGTTTTTTATCGTTTAAAAATGAAACTAATATCATTCTAAATGAGCTAATTAAAGTTATTCTTGGTGCGTATTTGACGGACTGTCCATTGAGCGTATAACCTTTTTTATGTAAGGCGCTGCAAGCGGATAAGATAAGAATATAACGTGTCCGCAGTAATATATACTGCCGAAAACTTGCGTGTAACGCGACGCCGATAGAAATACGAATGGTATCAACGAATAGCCCATAAATACGAATGTATAGGTCTTCATTACGATCCAAACTGCCGATCGAAAAGCAAAATTTTCCTTGAGAGTTTTTTGCAACTTTTCACTCCGTTTTAGCGTCGGACCGATCTATTGAAAAAAAGGAAAGGAAAAGAAAAAGTTGATACATCAATAAAATTATCACGAGGAAAAAAATAATATGTTTCGAACGAAACTTACGTCTTTTTCGAAGTACATGAGGATAAATTCCATGAAGAAGCAGAGATAGTAACCGGAGTGAAATCCGTGCCAAAGCGCTAGAAACAGCAACGTAGCGACTTGGCTCGCTATTCTCGAACCGAGAAATCTGAGTCTCTTGTAAATGTATTCGGCGCACCAGTGATTCGTATTGATATTAAATGACGCAATGTACTGATCGAATGTCGTCGCATTTTCAAAAGTCAGCAATCCGACGTTCGAACAACCGTCCCACTTTGGCTCACCGTTGTCGTCTCTGCCGTTGTAAGTCAATCCGAAAGTGATGCACACCTGCAACGTCATGAATTATTTTATTCAATGTGCGTTTTCTATTATATTGCCTTGCGACAAAATATCTTTACGATTCACAAAAGACTAAAGGTGATAAAAAAGAAAATGAACAGACCAATTAAAATGAAAAATGAAAGTTTAATCGCCATATGATCTTTGAACTTTAATGATATCGATGAATCGAAAAAGCAAACAATTTTTAAAAATGTTTCGCTATCATTTTGCGTTAATTATTAAAATGACAAAAATTGGAAAAAACAAGAAAAAACGTACCCCTTCGGTGAGAAGCCAACAGCTGATATACTTGTAGAGATTGACGCGTCCCCAGAGACCGAGGAGGAAACACTTGGTGAAGAAATTCGATTGACGATAGTCGTCGTCCAGCAAATACTGATCCGAAACGTACATAGTTCCGAGTTGAAATATCGCAATGTACACGAATCCTACGATTGTTCGTTTAATGCCGGCGACGAGACAGCTGTACCTAAGATCCTCACCGTTCTCGACAAGTTTGCCATTAACGTAATCGAGATATCGCCGCATACTGAACTGCGGACCGACGAGAAACGAACTTGGAAAGTACGAATATGCCGCGACTTCCAATAAACTCGGACATGTCCTCAGTGCCACTTTTTTCTGATAAACTGACAGACTTTCCTAGAAATTTAATAATCAATTATATATATATAATAATGAATAATACAATTTGAGTATTTACCTGCGATTTAGCGCCGTCCCACAAATTAAAAGCGAGTCCAATAAGTCTCAACGTTAGAACGCACTGAGGCATCGTCCATTTAATATCGTAAACATCGGTGCTCGTTGTCCAGTAGCCTTTCATTTTTATACGAAAAAATTTAATATTGTTAACGTAAAAGGAGAGCGAAAAAAAAACGAAAGACTAACTTACCGATCAACAAGTAACCCATGTTGAAGATAAACGTTATAATTGCGGTTGCTAATGTACCGCCAAAGACTAGAAGTATCAGGTACGTAGCGCATAGCGCGACTGTCGAGTGTAGAATCGCCCATTCTGTTTCAAATAAATATTTACATTTTTTTTCCATTTAATATACAAATATTTTTTTAATGAGAAAAATAATTAATAATCGTATAGATTCCATGCGCGAGAAACTGCGGTGGAAAGTCTCAATGTGGATCGGTACGGATTGCTATTTTTTTAGAGGATGCGCTCTCTTCATTGTCGAGTTGTTGAAGCATTTGATAACTGGAGAGAACTCGACACGGCACGTGCAGAACGTTTTAGCGTAACACGCCGTTTTCAGACTTTGTACTGTTGCGACAATTATCTGCAGTTACACTGCAGCAATCGATCGTAAAAAAACGAATCCCTCTGACAATATAATGTGAATTTTTTTTATTTTAGTAAATTTTCATTAATGCTAATATAATAAATCGCCGGAAAAAAAGAGTGATTCCCTCGGGCGGTGAAAATAAAAGAAATTTTTAATAATTTTTAGTTTCCTCGTTCTCGTCGCGATGTTTTTAATTCGTGATCCGCATTGATACTCGTTTTATTGTAGAGATATATAGAGGGTCGCATCGCGTGATCCCGATGCATGTTTATACTTGCCGTAGTTCCAATATCCTATTGAAAATCCGCATAATATGAAGAATATGTGCTGTGAAGAGGCGGACTTGCCATACAGACTGTGACGGTAAACAAGAGCGAGCGGAAACCCTGTAATTACGATCTTTTTTTCAAAGTCCATTCATTTAATTTCCTATCGAATTCGAAACCATTCCGATCTTTTTTCGCGTTTCGTCATTTCTTTTTAAAGCCGAAAAAAGTCTATTGTCCGGTGGATAGCTTAAGAATTAACGACTTTGCATACGGAAGTATCAAATATCTTCAATAATAACGTTATAACATAGAACTATAGAGACGACTCAAGCTCGAAGGCTCTATGCGTAATACGACGCGATAGGATAATCGTTGATTTTTTTATTTGTTTGTCTCAAAGTTTATCAGTTAGAACACTCATAGTAATGATAAATCGTAGGTATAACTAGTAAATAGTATCCACTACTAGTAAACAAGGTCACGTTAAACATTGTAAGTGACTCGTGTCTCGCGACAAATGACGAGAGTTAATAACTGTACAAGCAATGGGGTGATCGCGTGCGTGCGCGCGCGCGCGTGTAGGACACGTTTATGTTACCTAAGAGAATGGAGGTCAGAAGTCGTAGGGCAGGTTCCTGAGCTCCGAGTAAATCGGCCAATCTTCCGAAGATTCCCGCAGACTCCGCGTTTTCGTCTATCATCGTTACTTATCAATTCGTCACTATCCTATGGCACATGGGTGATAAATCTTTTTTTCTTCTTCAAACTATTTTTTTTAACTTCAAAATTCACTACGTTAAGGCGTCTGGCGTTGAGGATCGGAACAACGCGAATCTAAAACACGTATTTGACGTTTCGCGCTGCACTGACAGTTGATAATTTATGCTCCACGCGATTTCCTTTACAATAGCCACTGTTGGCGATCGACTCGGAGCTCTGACTAGATTATTCCCTCCGACCTCCGATGTCGCGAGGTTATTACTCATTCGCGAGAACGCGTTCCCACCGACAGTGCGCGACGGCGCTTCTGCTTTTTTCGTCTATATGCGTGAGTCACGTGATTCCAATGGGCTTCGATGACCTGGCAATGCAGGCGACTACGTCGCATGAACGCAGTTTTTCCTGGTTGGTCATATAACCCCAAAAGTTGATGTATCTTACAACGTAGACCAATAATTTCAGGGTCATCAATATTAGATTTATGTACATTATATTGGACATGTCCAATGTTATTTTGCGTAAAAATAGTTCAATTAAGTAAATCACGAGTTTCTTCCTTATATCGTTTATCGAGAAGAAAATCATTCATAATGTATAATTATGCAATAAATGATCTTTTAATTGATAATGAAAAGATCCAATAATTATTTCAACAACATATTTCGCTGATAAAAGTGACGGTTATTTATACTCCATCCTTCCTTAACCTGCCGCCAAGAGAGCGAAAAGCGCACGTGTCGATCTCAGCAGCAGTCGGGCCAACGTACGAGACGAGCTGCAGTACTGCAGTCTGCCTGCTACGCTCGCAGGGGTAATAACTCAGTGTTGTTGTTGGTTATTATAATAATTGTTATTTTTTTCTTCCGCGACGTAAACAATTGTACGCGAAACAACATAATCATGCAGCGCGAAGAGAAACAGTTAGATTCGGCTCTAGAAGCGATAATAATGCGTGTGAATGATCTCAAATCGTCGATAGCGTCGATGATATTCAAACTCGAACACGAATACGAGACCCTCAACTGGCCGAGTTTTCTTGACAATTTTGCGCTAATCGCCGGTCACGTAAGTATCATAAAATCATTTTGCGATTAATTTTTTCTTCTCCAAATTTTTCGTGTATCGTCAGTGTTTTTTCTTTCTTTTTGTCATTATTATTAGCTTACGAGTCTCTCGAAAATCTTGGCTCACGACAAAGCGCCGAACCTTCGAAGTTTGACAGTACTACCGCTTTTATTGAGTCCCGAAAAAGACGAGGAACTAATGCGAATGACCGAGGGAAGAATATCGACTTTTGCTCACGATCTCGTGCCCGATTATTTGAGAACAAAACCCGAGCCTCAAGCGGAACAGAAGATGGTACAGCTGGAAATGAAAGCGGCTAACCTAAGCTACGACGCTTCTCACGTAAGTGCGATTTATCTATTTTTTATTTTTTTTTTCTTTGCAACGGTCTTATTTTTTAATATATTGGGTAAAAGCGGCGGAGAAAAAAAATAGAATAAAAAAACTCGTTTACGAGTCCAGCGACAATTTTGACAGAGCCGCTAACTTGTTTTTCTATAGTTCCAACGTACGCGGTAAAAATTGATGTTTCTTCAGTTTTCAATTTCATGAATTTAAGTCGTTGAACGATTTTTTTTTTTCACGCCGCTAATTCCTGAGACAAAAATAACGACTGAGCAGTAAATTGTATATTAATCTCTTGTTACGCTAACTGTACCGACGACTAGGACTGCAATGTAAGCGAAATCCTAAAACGTTACGGTTTCCGTATGAATTTAGAAAACGTAAATCGACGAAAGTCGATACGAATGGTTTATCGTGCGTTATATTCGATTTTGGTGTATTGCATTGCAGAAACAAGTAGCGCAGTATACAAAAGTAATAAATCACGTGTGGGACATTGCGAACAAAGCGAGAGAAGAATGGGAAAGCGAAGCTGGTTCAAGGGCAGCCCAAGCACAAACCAGTAGTACGGCGGATACTAATGTTCTCGTTGCTGCTGTGGGAATGGGCAGTGGATTGAAGGTAATTCTTATCCATCCAATTGTCACCTAATAATGATCTTTTTCGTGTATTGATGTCTAAAAAAAGAGGTATTCAACGTTAATCCATAATTTCTTTTTTTTTTTGTAAATGTATCTGATTATTATACTGAAAGTCTTTTGAAAGAGTCCTGGAAATTTGCTTAAATTTTTCGCGAATTTTTTACCATCTTTAACACATTTTTTTAACATTTTAGTCGGATCCGGTGCAAATGGGTCAGTCGGGGGTGAGTCCAGGACCCGCGGGAATGATGGTAGGAAGACCCGGAAGTCAACCGGGCGCGGGAGGCCAGGGACCCCTCGGAAGTCAGCAAAGTAAGATTCCCATAAAGCTTCATCAAATTCTCGACAATATTAATTTTACAAAAATATTGTATATTTTTCTATTACAGTGGGACAAATGGGCAAAGCACCGAGCGCAATAAAAACTAATATAAAAGCAGCATCTCAGATTCATCCGTACGGACGGTAGATAGTATCAATTATCGTATCTAATGTTTTTTTTTTAAATATAGACGTATAAAATACTCGAGAAGAAAAAAATGTAAATAATTATTTAGATCAATTGATCAATCAAGTTAATACGATATTTCTTTGCGAAACAATAGCGTGCGATCGCGGCGACAATATTCTTGACGTAACGCCGATTATTTTAGTCTCGTAACCCATTTCCGTGAGATAACATCGACGATCTTCCAGTACCAAAGATTCCGCAACACTCTGAAGCATCAATTGCAAACCCGTGTAGATCTCCGCTTCGTTGAGTTTCGCGGAATTGTCTTGCCAAAGCGTTAATATTTCTGTTCTCCTCGTGTCCAAATCGATCGAATTTTTCGTGTCACTTTTGAACTCGTAACGCAGCATTGCATCTTCCAGATAAGTCTCGAAATTGGCACATTGCGTCTTTCGCGTCGCTTTGCGAACACGTTTTTTCAAATTTATCGAATCTGTGAAATCGTAATGATGATAGTGACGAGAGATATGCGTATTAAAGCAAAACTGGCTGTGTCCATAATTTGTAAAAAAAAAAGGGGGGGGGGGGGAAATTAAATTTTTAACTGATGCATCGCAACTCGAGAATCTACTGCGGTTAGGCAGAAATTTATGAGAAATAAAAATGCGCTCTTCTATACGATTTTTTTGCGAAAATAAATCATTACTCAATAACAAATTGATTTTTTTATACTACGAAATCACTATTTCTCAGTTTTTTAAAATATAAAACCCCTTAATTTTTGTAATATTCTACGATACGTACTTTTCTGTGCATAGAGTTCCAAAACAGCTCGCGCGAGAACGTGAAAAGCGTGTTCCCGATGCGAGACTTCGGACATATTTTCCCAACGTTCCGCCGGCTCTTGGCACGCTAATCGGAAAAAAGGTCTCTGAAAAAATTCTTCGCAATGGCCCTTCGACGATTGTATCGTATTTTTCAGTATCTCGGAAACGGGAAAGTTACGAAAAGCTTTGGCACCGCTGAGTTCAAGTTTATGATAGCAACAAGACAAAAGTACGAGAACCTTTGCCATTGAAATATTGGCGAACAGTTTGCAAGCGTCGACTCCAAGATCGCCGCACGCGTGAAGCCCGACGAGACAAAATGACTTTTTCGTATCTTCGTCAAATTCGTTTAAATATCTTTCAATATCATTGGCCGATGTTCCATCGATTTTTGCGCATATATAACGCACTCGGGGTACAGATTTCGGATGAAACTTTGTCTGACGCTTTTTCGCGGCGTCGACGTTTTTAGGATTCGATTCGAAGCCGAGAACCCGATAGCCGTAAAGATGATTCAAAAGTTGGCAGACGTATCCCTGCAAAAGTCAAAATAATGGTCATATAAAACATAAATTTACTCATAAATCGTTGAAATAACTGACAAGTTTCAAGACCAGTCCGGCGCCTAGATCGACGATAGTTTCAATCCCATTTTTCGCGCACTGAGAGTGAACCAAATTCGCCAATTGTAAAATTTCGTGTTGCTTCTTGTCGCTCAGTCCGTTGCGAAAACATTTCGGTAAAAAATTTGACTCTTCGGATACCACAACTTTCGGTAGTTTGTCGAGAACAATGCATCTTTCCACGAATGATAATAGAGACTCCGACCAATCGCGCTAACAAAAGATATATTAATATTTTTTTAATGCAGTGTCCAACGTCGCGAGACTATTATAGTCGACACAATTTTATTTATATCTACAAACCTTCGTAATTTTATTCACGACTAACTCGTTTATTGCATTATTATCCAAATTTTTAAGCGCCTCCATCCAACTTCGAGGAAATTCGTTTAAAGTCTTTCTGACGAGAATTTCCGTAACCGGAAATCTGTACAACCATTGAGTCTCGTAAAATAGATTGATGGCATCGCGAAAATATTCGGATTCGTTATCCCCGTCGAGTCCCATCTGAGGAATGATGCGTGAAATATTGTTAATGAATAAAAAATAAATATATTAGGAAATAAGGAAATTTTTTTAAACACATATTAGCGATTTATTAACTTTTTTTTAACAAATATTTACAGATTTAATGCAACTTAAAAAGATATTTTCAGCAAGCTGTCGCTCTGTTTTCTTCGTCCTGTTCCAAGACATCCCATCCCTCGGAGCTTCTGCTCTTCAAATCTTCGTTCGCAGGTCCCAAAAGCGCTCTTCCAATTTTTAATCCCGTTTTTCCAGGTCTCAAATATTTTTCCGCCACTTCGAGAATCTGTTCCCTCGTAACTGCCCGCAATCTGAGTCTCTGTTCCTGCAAATCATCGTCGGTAGTTCCGTGAATAAATTTTCCAATTCCGCGATTGCCCGGTGGTACCGGAGCGTCGATTTGTTGAAATACTCCGAGTTTCGCTTCGTCAATGTCCTTCCGAGGGAAAGCGTATCCCCGCAGAAAATCGTAAGTTCCATCGAAAATATCCAAAGTTCTCGTTGAATTCGGATCGCGATATGAGTAAAACGTGAATACTCCTTCGGTCGACAAATTCGCACCGGCGCCGTAGGCTCCTCCCTTTTCCCGTAATTCCGGAAAGAGATAAAGATTCGTGACGAGTTTAGCGAGAATTCTCAAAACAGCGAATTCTGGACTCGTGTAAGGAACGGTTTGGATGGCTTTGGAACAATAATTAACGCTCCACGGCATAACGTGATGAACGGCGTTTTCGTCTTTTTCCCCGGTAATTTTTTCTCCTTCCGTTATGATTCGCGAACCTTCGGGATTTCCCCTGAGAGCTCCGTAAAATTCATTCATACCGGCGACAATCTCATCGTGATTTTCCGCCGATAGATTTATCGCCGAGCGAAGTTTACCTTTGTGCAAAACTCGTTCTCTTATTTGCCGAATTTTTTCCAACAATCCGGCGAAATCGTTAGATTGCGCTAAATTCTTCATGCGCCCGACGTATTCCAAACCCGAAAGGCTCTCCTTGAGTTTCGACGACGAGGAGACTAAACTCTTTGCGCTACTCATAGCGTATACGTGTCCCGAATCGGCGATCCCGTTTACCAAATCGCCGGCGGTCTCTTTGACCAAATTCTCGAAACGTTTAACGTCCTCCAGTTTTGCCTCGTTGAACAATTCTTCCCATATTTTCCACATGTATTTCGCATTCTTGTCGAGACAATATGACTGAATGATTATTCCCTCTTCGTAACGATCGACGCTGTCTTTCGTTTCGCATACGTGATTGGAGAAGCTAAGACCTCCGGTCTTCAGTTCGCACAGCCGGTCGAAGCTTCTGTAATCGTTACTTTCTGTGCCCATTTTCGCGATAACGTTGTTGAATATCGGCAAAAGCTTTTTAAGATCGTCGGATAAGTCAATTGTACTGAGGATACCGCGATAGTAGGCAATTCCGTTGGTCGGCTGAATCGACAATTGCACCGGTACGCCGGAAACCAAAATGTCTTTGGTTTCGTATCTATCGACGTCAGGCTTCAGATCTTCGATTTCCAGCGTCGGCAAAACTTCCTTTTCCTCCTTTTTCTGATCGGCCAACAATTTTTGTCCGTTTTCGTAAATCGTCGCCAATTCCTCGTCGCTAAGAGCCGCCAATTTGTCTTTGAGAAGTTTTTCCTCGGCGGCCGTTTGGCGACAATCGTAAGACTCCTCGGGCGACATGGTCAGCGTGAGTCTGTGAGTGTTGTCCAGTAGATAATGTTTCACGAGTTTGTTGAGATACAGAGGATCAGCCGCAAGATTATCAGTGAATCTCTTCACGGAGTCGTTTATCCTCATCGATCGCAATATATCGCCGTCGTGATTCCACAACGGTGTTAAATTGAAAAGCAAATTGAGTCCGAAATTCGATGTCTGATGTTTCACCGCCAATTCTATGCTGTGAAGAACAGCGTCAACGTGATCTTTCGTGAATCCCTCTTCTATTACTCTTCTTAATGTTTCGTCGTACGCTTTCTCGATTTTTGCGAAATCGTCGCTTCGCACGCCCTGCAAACTCACGACGAACATCGTGTCGCGAAGCTGCGGCTCGTAACCCGTGAAAGATCCGAATCCCGTGCCGAGATTCGTTTCCACGAGACTCTTGTAGAACGCCGAATTCGGACCCTTGAGCAGCAGCTGCGCGAGAATGTAGAGTTCAAAGGTCTTCTGCACGTCTGTAATGTCGTTGCAGAGTTGTCCAATGGCTATCGAACTTTGTCGCGATGGATCGGCAGCCATGGGATCCGCTCGGCAATCGACGTGTTGCCTTTTCGGGGCTTTCCAACGCACTTCCGGTGGTACCATTGTCGCTGTGCAGTCGGCAGCTTTCGTCTTTGCGAGATAACGCTCCTCGATAAATTTCAAGTGTTCCTCGAGGGGGAAATTGCCGTATGAGTAGAATCTCGCGTTCGAGGGATGATAATGCTTTGCGTGAAAATTCACCAATGCCTCGTGCGTCATTTCCGGTATAACGAGAGGATCACCGCCCGAACAATGAGCGTATGTGTGACTCGGTAGTATCGTGTTTAATAATTTTTCCGCGAATATCGCTTGATTCTCGTTGAAAACACCTTTCATTTCGTTAAACACGACGCCTTTGAAGACGATCGGCGAATTTTTATCGTTTACATCGGAGTGTTCGAGTCGCCAGCCTTCTTGACGAAAATCGAGTTCCCGGAGACTCGGACGAAAAACGGTATCCAGATAAACGGATTGGAGATTACGATAGTCTTTGGGATTTTGAGTAGACAGAGGGTACAAAGTATAATCGGGACCAGTCATAGCGTTCAGAAAAGTCGCCAACGAGCGTCTTAGCATCTTGAAGAACGGATCGCGGCACGGGTAACGTTCGGAGCCGCAAAGCACCGTGTGCTCCAGAACGTGCGGTAAACCCGTAGAATCTTTTGGTATCGTGCGGAAATTTATGGAAAAAACGTTGTTACTGTCGTCGCGCCGTAGATGAAGATAGCGAGCGCCCGTTGTCAAGTGAGTCAGACGTATCGCCTCCAGATGCATCTCGTCTATACGCGAAACCTCATCGACGGCGAAACCGTGAAGAACATCGCCGGGATGAAATTTTGACGATTCGGCAGATGCCGCAGCCGTCGTTCGACGGAAGAGACTCGTGTGGTAACGACGGGGACCGACGAGAAGAGTTCTCTTTGGCAATCTTTGAAACATCTTCGACGCGCAATAAATCTTTTGTTCGTCGAGTGTTTTAAGAAATCTGAAACGTAAAAAAATTCCAGAATATTGACGATTCGGATGACTATGTTAAAATTACGTGCGGCGAGTGGGCAATCCCAAATTTCTAGGTTAGAAATTACGGAATTAACAGAATTTGAAGAGATTCACATTGAATTTTGCACAAAACATCATTTTTTCCAATGAAATTTTTCGACATTTTTTATCGATATATGTTACCTGCGAATTTCGTTTTATATTGAAACTCTGCTCGTCGGTCCCGAATACGAGGTTAGATATCAACGACGAAAAATATCTTTAATTTGCTTACCTTGAATTTCGTAATTTAGCGAATAGTTTTCTTCAAAATATGACAACTTTTATCTTTGCTTGTAGATCAATCGTGTTGCCGGTGTAACATTTTTTCGAATGATGCAAACGTGAGATCGATTTTTGTTTTGCACTTTGATTTCGTCGTCGTCGTGACGCCGATCGAACCATGTGATGATTGGATGGCTTTGACGTTGTTGATTTGACCAATGGAAATTTTCATTGTGCATTGTGGTGAGCGCCATCTTCGGATTTTTGCTCTACACTGCTGTACCGACTTCTTACACACGCTTCCGTCCCAGAAGAGTGTGACAAGTACAATCAGGCTGATGTGTGCATGTGCCATGAACAAAATTTTATTGCACGAGTGCGTAAAGTGCGACTTTACGCACGCAGTGACATAAAGTACCATTATTACACGCTTCGCAAATTGCGCGATGTATACAATAAGAATGCAATGTTTTTGGATCATGTAGAGATGACTCTGACGACCGGGAAAAAGTCGTATACTTCACGACAGATGCTCGCATAGATGTTCCGAAACCATCGAAAAACTATTTTGTTCCTGGATTGGGGTACATGACGATTCCGCTCTCGTTATTCTTTATATTGTAAAATTGCGCAGCTGTAGCTTCTTTATCTTCCACAGAATTGTTACTCCTGTGACGACGAAATTTCACCGAACACCTTATCCAAATAATGAAATCAGTATTTGGATAATAATCGGATCCGTTTTATTGAGCCTTTTAGCACAGGGATTTCTTACGATGTTCCTGTGGAAAATCGATTTTTTCAAAAGACCTGATAAAGATAAACTTGAAAGTTTGAAAAGCACCGAAATTTAAATTTTCTTCTCGACTTTTCGATCTTTTATTTTCGTAAAAAAAATTCCGATGTCTCATAATTTCTTTGTTTTAATATAAACAATACACTATGTTGATTAATAGTTTTATAAATAGCTGCAATCCATGACTTTCAGTTTATGACAAAAGCATTGCGCTGTATTTCCTAGCGATTGTCTTATCACAGTCCTTCCTGTACTTGAAAACCGCTCGAGCATTGTTCGCTAGCCGCCACTTTAATAACGATAGTCCGACCTACTGGAAGTGTATGAAAAAATTTCCTTTGGAATATTCTATTCGTCATTGAAATATAAATACTTTATATAAAAATTATGTGAATTATTCGTGGTGAGTCACGTTCAATGTCCACAATCATCAACGGGACACGATATTTTTTAGTAACTGAATCGACGGCTCAGTTTCGACAGTGAAGTCTCACTATGAAGACTATAAACATATTGCTGTTTCTTCCATTATTAATATCGGCGTATAACTTGTCTCCGGACAACGCAATCGTTTACTCAGCGCCTTCGCCAAAAAATGGATCAAACCAGATTCACGATTCTTACTTCGGCTACAGCGTTCTTTTGTATTCAAAATCCGCCAAAAGCTCATGGTGCGTCGCTGAAGAGTCTGAATGTTCGCGATCATCGCGCGGAACATTCTAAACGTTCAATTTTTTTAAGGATCATCGTTGGTGCGCCAAAAGCGAATTATACCAATCAATTGGAAAATACGAGTGAAATTCCCGTGGAACCCGGTGTAACGTATCGGTGCTTACTGCACGGTACTTGCGAACCGATGAAAGTTACATATCCTGACGACGAAATGGGATTTATCGAACAATTCGGATTACACACGGTGATAAAAAAGTCCCGCGGGTGGTTCGGTGCCGCGATGTCTTTGGACGAAACTTCGGATGCGTTGATAGTAAAGTTTTTATAGAATATATATATCTTCTTCTTCAATTTGCGATAAGAAAATGCATATTTCCGACGAATATGAAATATGCCATCAGGTCTGCGCGCCTCGAACGATCGTCAGAATTTACGCTACTCTAGCAATCCGCTATCAGAACTCGTTGCATGGAACGTGTTACCAAAGCTACTCGATTATCGACCCTTTACACATCGAAGACACGAATTTTCCGACTTACGGTACGATTTTTCTTCGTTAGCCTTATTTCATTGACGATTAAGTGTCATTTAAACTTTAGATTTCAGTCCGAAATTTTGGTACAATCCGATGAACGGGTTCGCCGTACACTATCCCTCGCCGAAGGTAAAAATATTTGCTTAAAATATTTTCTTTGATTAAAAGAAGATATTTTTAAGGTAAGAAAAGAAGGTGATACATTCCATCCCGTAATTGGATCACCGCAGCACGAGTTATACGGCACTGTTCGCTTAATGGGACAGAAGAAATCCGCCGAACTACCAGTTGGCGATGATCTCGCGCATTTCGGTTAGATTCGCAAATTAATCAATAGTCTCGATGAGAAGAGTAGGCAAATTCAGGTATTCTTTTTTCACATATCAGGATACGCTTTGTCGTCGGGATATTATTTTCACGAGGAGCAGTTAATGATAGCAGGCGCAGCGCCAGGATGGGAATACGTGGGACAGGTATGCGTAATTTATAGAAGAAACATCGCGAGAGTTGTCGTAAATTTTTCTGACGATGTAACAGATAGGAATAATGGATCCACGAACGGATCCCGCATCGATAATAACAACAATCGAGGGGAAAGATTTAGGGGAGTACTTTGGGGCGAGTCTCGCAACCGGCGATATAAATAACGACGGCCTCGACGATCTGATCGTCGGTGCTCCGCATTGGAAAAATGACAACGGGCGAATACACATTTTTTTGGGAAACAAAGCCGTTAGTTTCGAATCGAATAATCGCGATAAAAATGTTTTTTTTTTGTTTGCGAATTTTTTTTTTTTTATTTTTATCATAGGGTTTTTTCGACGCCGATCTGGTGATAGAAGGAAACGTTGACGATGGACTCTTCGGTTACGCGGCGATTTCCGGTGATCTCGATGGCGATGGATTTGACGGTAAGATCGTTGTACTCCTTGATTCATATTCACATGAAGATCTATGCGTTATTTTTTGTAAAGATATCGTAATCAGCGCCCCATGGGAAGAATCCGGAGTAATTTACGTGTATAACGGTGACGCGAAACTCACGAGCAATAAAGAACAAGAAGGTTCGTTGGTGGCGTCTCAACGAATCGCCGCTTCCAGCATACGAAGTGATCTTTTGCGATTCGGATTTTCCCTTTCCAAACCCGTCGACGTGGATGGCAATGGGTTCGTTCGAAGTATTTTTTGCTCTAAGCGAAAAAAATGTATCGTAGTATTTTATGAACCCTTTGACTTTATGATTCATATGTGGAGTTTTGTATGCCGGAAACTTTTAACGACATTACTTACCAACACTTTTAAGTCCCACTATAATTTTTCATCATTGCAATGAGACTGAGAAATGAGTTTAATTTGATGAAAACTTCGGAATCGTCATCAGTTTTTTAGATATTGCGGTCGGTGCCTACGCTTCCGGTAACGCCGTGATACTTCTTTCGAGACCCGTTATAAAAACCGAAATGAATATCTCGACAATTCCTGCCACCCTACCGCGTCAGGCGACGAGCTTCGCGGTGAAATTGTGCGTGAAGCACTTCGAGAAGAATAAATTAATAGTCTCGAGTAAGATATCCATGCGAACCATACGATTCAAGTTGTCAATGATTTACGACTTTTTTTGCTTCGACCGGTTTACAGATTATTCCTATACGCAAGTAGCTGATGAAGATTACAAACGCGTATTGAAAACGACCAGTGTATGGAGGGTTCGAGATCTGCCACTGGTTGACGAGGGTTGTACCAACGCAACTCTTCATTTATTGGTAATTACTTTGTATCAATTTTTTTTTGCGTGTCTCACATATTCTTCTCTACAGAAAGACATTCGTAATTTCGTTGATCCGATAAATATTGCCATAACCCATCAATTGAAAAATGGCTCTAATCACGATGTATGGACGTGGAACGAGGGTCGTAAGTATAATGTAAATTTTCATTTGCATAGTATCATTAATGATACGAAAAAACGGCAAATTTTCCGATTACCTTTGAAAACAATTTTTTTTTCTAATTAATTTTGTGATAAATTAATAAATTATTCAAGTGACTAATTTTATAATTGATTTTAATAAAATTGACAATTAGATATACAGTAATTATTTCGTCGCGTGAAATTGCAATTAACGATGTTTAATTGATTTGTTAATTTTTTTTATGGGTATAATTTATTATACGTATTGTTTAATTGGTCTATTAAATTCCAGATCGGGAAACTTGTACGCTCTGTCCAATAGAATATAAAGGATTATTGTCAAAAACGATTCGTACTAAACTCGCATTCGATATCGGCTGCGGTTCCGACGATGTTTGCCAATGTTTCATTTATGGCACATTCGAATTTCCAAACATACGGTGATTTAAATTTTTACGAATTGAATTTTATATTAATTTTAGTTCGCTTCTCACCATAAACTATTTCTAGAAATTCTACTTGGCTCATTGGGTCGGGAGATGTTCGATTAAATGCTTATATAGGCAATCTCCAAGAACCGGCTTATCTGACGACAGTGACGTTTGATATTCCTGAAGGAGTATCGCTGAGAAGTATATTACCCTCGTGTCAAGAAGAAAAAGATCGACATGCATTGACGGTGTCGTGCGACGTTGGTAATCCATTAGGAACGGACGCTGAGGTAAAGATGGAAAAACCTCCAAATTTCATTTATTATTATTATTGCTTTAATAATTTTTTTTTCGAGTGCCGTTTGTTTACCTCATAAAAATCGAATGCAAACCAAATGAAAAGCGATGGCATAAAAATACTGAAGAAATATTAATTTTTCAGAAAAATATTAGCATCGATCTCGACATGAGTCGTATGCACAACGCGTCGTCCCACGGTGCAAAATTACAATTTCGCGTTGGTATAAATACTCGAAGCTTTAATCGCGGAGCAACAGAACTGTTCGCATCTCTTATTCTTAAAGCAAACGTTTCCGTTGCTCTGAGCGGGTAAATTAAATGTTCATTTACAAAAGTCAACATTTCTTCCGACGATCAAGTAATGTCGCTTACGCCATTTTTAGAAAAGCCTATGACGACGGTTACTATTTCAACTATAACGACGAACCGTCCAACGTGAATTTTCAACATAGTTATCAAATATCGCGTTTCGGCGTAACACCCATTTCCGACGTACGTTTTACCGTACGGGTCCCTTATAAGTTCGGTAATCAGCAATTTGTGACTTTGCTTCACAAGCCGCGGGTGAGTCTTACCAATCAACTCATCGCGCGTACCTCACGAAAATCGTCGATATTCAATCAATAAATTTCAGGTTTCTGTTTTGGGCCGTTTTTACGAATGTTCCGTGAGCGGTGTATCTGTATCGAAGCCACAAATTTCCGTGGAAAAAGAATTGGTCGATAAAAAAATCGAAGATGAGTTTCACTTGTACCCGACGGTCAATAATTCGCGGATTCGACGAAGTTATTCGAAGAACAATTACACGACAATCGATACAAATTCTCACGGAAATACGTCGAAGATTACTGAATCTGTCAATAACAAGAGTATTATATCGAATTTTTATAAAATGTCGGATTCATCCAATGCCGATATAGTTTATCTCAATTGCTCGACGCCCAACGTTACCTGCGGAATAATTTTATGCAACATACCTTCACTGAAGAAAACTCAGGACGTGGTCAAGCTTCAGATTCAATTGATCGTCGATAACAGTAAATTAATAGGTAAAAACTATAATTGCGTACATTTTTTTATCGATAATTGAAAATACTGCAAAACTACGAAAATTAACGAAGCTCGAGATAAATAAAATTAATAACACAAATTTTTAAGTGAGAAAAAGAAAAAATTGAAATCTCGAAAATATCGGAATTTTCCAGGTTGTAATTAATAATACGAAATCAACCGATTTTGGATAATCAACAAAAACTAATTTATTTAAATTCTCATAACACATAGCGATTCTAAATTTCTAAAAAAATGTTCCGAAGTTTTTTAAACGTGTAGAGTACAAACAACTAATTTTGTTTTCGATCTTATAAATGTCTTAGTAAAAAAAATTATTTCTCTACCGTGCAGACGATTCTAACGACAGAGAAAAAATTGTTCACTTCACAACGGAAGCAGTTGTAGATATTCCAAACCCAACGAAGGACTTTATCGTTCCTGGAACAGCGTACGTAAAAGTTTCCATATCACTCGTGTGTTTTTTTACTCCGTAAAATCGCTTATTGATTTTTTAAAAAAATTTTCACAGCCTCGTCGTTCCCGTGACGACAAATTTTCATCGGGCGCCTTACATAAAGAAAGAGATCAGCATTTGGATAATATTAGGATCAGTTTTGTTGGGTCTTTTAGCTCTGTGTATTATCGCAATCGCTTTGAGAAAAATCGGCTTTTTCAAGAGAACCGAAAAGGACAAACTGGAAACCTTGAAGAATACGGAAGCTATTCCATTGGAATCCGAAGATGTTTTTTTATAATAAAGCAAAAGTAGCGGTAAACAATCAAAAAGGCGTCCATTTTTGTTTTTTTTTTTTTGTAGTTTATTCGTTTTTTTTTTATATTCGTCTATTTCTATTCCATTTCATAATAAAGCAAAAGTAGTCGTAAAAAATCAAAAAGGGTTTTATTTTCGTTTTGTTTTCCACAATTTATTCGTTTTTTTTTTTTTTTTTTTTTACATTCGTTTATCGAGTTTGTTATTTACCGAAGGCACAATAACGCGAGTGAACAATCGAGTTTAAGTGAAAACTTAGATTTTATTTATGACTATATACAGTTACACTCTTCCGAAAACTTGCATTGAGTTCTAAATAGCGTACATATCGAGATAACGTAAACGAGTTTCATTTTTTCTTTGTTTTTTTCGTCTTAGAATATCTATTATCAACTGTGTATTTACATCCCCTTTCCAAAGACAAAATATCGATACAAAAGTAAATATTCGTACGTTCATTTAACATTAGAGTCGGGAGTACACGACAATTTTTTTTTTTTACATCGAAATTACGACGAATTTCAATGGGTCACAATATATTGGTTGAATTTTTTTTATCGACGTTTAAATTTGCTCCTTAATTATTCGACTCGATAGCGAAAATCTGATCGACCAGATTCAACGTTCACTCATTTTTTTTTGCTTACACAACGAGTTACAATCGAACGTGAAACGTACTTTTTATTTTTATCTTTCAATTTTCGCGATATCGAGACATTTCATTTTAGCGAAACTTATTTTTACGGTCCCTTTGACGGAAAACTAAAAAAAAAATTATAATTAATCCAACGAAATACCATATGAATCCGTCAGAAGTTTTTCCTTTTTTTTTGAAAATTTACTAACGAGAAGTTGTAGTAAGAGCAGAAATTACTTTTTCATTTATAAAATTCGTTACATCCACTTTACGACGATCGGAGATTTTTTTACTCGAAAATTTCATGAGCGACTTTGCGGTCGCATTGTTACGTAGATAATCGCCTTTACGCCAGAATTTATCGTAATAAATATTCCTCAGCGAGAATGGCCCATTTTTTTTTCCATTGAAAATCCATAAATATCGATATATTGCTGCAGTATAGATATAACTGCGCGATGTCTCCGTTGGATGAAACTTCTTCGTTGACGTATACAAATCGTTATTCCGCGCTATACCAAGCCATTCGATGACTGAGAGAAACGCTCTGTGCACAAGAGGTTTCGTCGTCAGATACATCGGGTGAAATCCGCGCATCGATGGGCAACCGATGGGGTTTCGTTCGCAAAGCGCGCCGAACGAATTTTACGGACGGAGCGCAATACTACGCGTGGAAACATCGACCAACGTTCGACGCGTTAAACTGCGTATAGCTTGGATTTTGCACGTTCGAGAGCTGTCGACAAGCGTCGAGCAGTCGCCGACGAAATGACGAAAAGATTTTCCTCTTCTTGTTCTTCTTATCTTCGTGTCACAGACACCAGTGAGATTTTTTTTATTTTTTTTTCTTCCTGTCGTTCCGGCGAGACTTCGATTGACTCCCCATTATTATTATTATCTCAGTCTATCGACTGCAGCGCGAGCGCGGCGTTGACCGTTAAAAATTCGCGATAAATATTCGATTTTGGCGAAATGTATTTTATGCTCTTACGACAAATTCTCGATCGCCGTTTATAAAATATTTCTCAAACTAAATCTGTCGGATCGGACGATTTGTCGGCTCTCAATCGTTTAGAATAATCGCTTCATAGTTTTTTTTTTCTTTTAAACGGATACAAAAAATCGCCTGTTTGTATATTATAAACTATTGACTAATAAACGATTTCTACTCAAACTACGGAATCGACATCATCGATCTACGTTATCGTATTATAACGATTATTTCGTTCGATATCGTTATTCGCGCCGTCCGATCGATTAAATGGTAATTTTTACGTTTATTTTGCGAAATTATATTGATTATAATTAAAAGATAATTGCGGTGATAAATGAGATATCCGATTCGACGGACGTGTGATTGGAGAAAAAAAGAAATTTTATCAAACAATTACTTTCGTCTTCAAGAAAAGTATGCAGAAACTATCATTTTGGCACAATTTTCTCGAATCGCATTTCCGATTATAAGAAAAAAAAAAAAAAAAAACAAAAAAAACCTCAACATTTTTGTGTGTTGCGTTTTTCTGCAATTCCAAATTTCATTGCGAAATAAAGTCAACTATTAGCTTCGCGCGGTTATTTTTTTCTTTTTGTTTTCTTTTTTTCTTCTTAAACTGATTTAACTTTTTCGTGAGGCTTTTCTAAACGGACTAAAGTGAGAAAAAGGATAACCTGACACCTGAAATAACGATCCTGTAGACATAATTTATGAGTTATCCTAATTACGATATTCTTCGTATACGACGTACGCGCGCAGTATTCGTTGGTCCTGCCTACCGCGGTATACGTCGACGCTATATCCGACGCGACGAATGTCCCCTCAATTTTTCTAACGAGTTTCATGTATTTTTTTTTTTTTTGTTTTTTAAATTAATTTCAGTATTAACTTTCCCGGATTTTACATAGTTTACTTATTATCTAAATAAACTATTCGCTGCTCTATGCGAAGCATCGGAAACTTTTATCATCGTCCGGGAAAGTCAATACATTGTCAAAGCAATTTGAAAATTGTCAATCCGAAATATGACTCACAATCGTTATAAAAGAAAAAAAAGAAGAGAAACGAAAAACAGAAAAAAAAAAAATTAACTCGAATACGATAATTTCAAAAGTGTGCTATTTGTGCAATCTTTTTTTTTCTGGCGTTTCAGCGTCACTCGTCCATGGGCGAAACTCGTTAGATACTTCGACGAGCGTATGTCGTCGCGCGTTGCCGAGCAATTGTCTTTTGCATTTTCTATTGTTTATCATTATTCCGAAACGGCACTACGATAACTCAAAACCCGTTAAAGGAAAATTATAATTAAAAAAAAAATTCAGTTGATGTAATAGTTCTTTCGTTTTTTTCTTTCATTCTTTTAGTTTTACTTTTTAAATGCGTCGGGAGGAATCTGCCCGCGATTATGGAGCTCTTGAAAAGCGGCCAATGCGACATTGAAATCCCATTTAACGTCTTCGAGGCATTGGAGACTGTATTGCAAATTCATATTCGTACGCTCGCTGAGCGCCAATGTCATTTGTGTTCTTACGTCGTCGGAGATTGGCGATGCAACGGCGGCGGAGGTTGTAGCGATTCCCGGCGGCGATTGAACGCCCGGCGCGACTCCGGGTACCGGTGCACCACCTGCCGCTTGCGCGGGATTAGCTTGTGGCTGAGTAACCGGTTTGAAGGCTCTATCCTCTTGACGCTCCGTTGGCTTTGATAAGTGAAGCATCTCGTTGCTTATGCAGTAACCGCTGCCTTCGGGAACTATTACGAAAGTTCGGCTGAAGTAGCGAAGCGGCTCGTCCTTCGTTTCGAGTTCCTTGAAGATTCCGGATACTGTGATCACCATCATACCCTCCTATTGATGGACCAAACGGAGTTTATCGATGAGTTGCGAAAAGTTTCAAAATCAAAAATTCTCTAATAAATTTACTCAGTACTCTTTTTTTTTATGGAATAAGATATTAGTTGCGACTTAAAAATGACGAAAATGGACGAATAATCGTATTTTGGAATGAAACTAAACGAAATTTAAAGAATTTTTCTACAATTTGTGAATAACGATCTACTGCAGCATCAATTTTGATACGCAGCTTATAAGATTTTTTATCGAATAATGTAATATTTATTACACTAGCAGGTTACGGGCGCGCTGCGCGCGCCCGAAACCTCCTGTCAAATCTCGTCGACCAATCGCGGCACGAATAAACCGACAACAATGAGCTTCGATATGAGTAACAATAAATGCGATCTATTCGATATATATCGCAAGGATCTTTTTAAGAGAGCGACTCGAGTTTTTTTTTTTGATGAAATCGACAATCAAACATTTAACGGAGTGAAATTACTTGACTCACCGTAACGAGACTAATATCCATCGTGAAACTGTTGAGGTCATGTCGCGTTTTTGGTAATTCCGAGATATACGAAACTACCGGCAAGCGTCCCTGTTTAAGCAATTTTCTTCGTTTCGTCGATTCTAAAACTTTGCAAAGATTGCGACTGTCCGATATGTAATTGGTGAATCTGTGAAAACATCGAAATATCGAAGTTACCTTATGTTTTTTTCGATTGACGCCTCACGTACGAAGGACGTAAATATACGTTCAAATTTTTTCGACCAGTCGTTACCTTTAATTTCTCACTTTAAAAAAACAAACAATATAAAAAAAAATAAAATGAAAAATATTTTTAAAAATATTGTAAATTGCTAAAAAAATTCGGAAAAAATTGTAAAATAACGTTGAACTGTTGTGTTTTCGATAATTGAAAAACATTTTTTTCACGCTTTTGTGTATTGTTCTTACGAGCAAATGAAATTAACGTTCTACTTGGCCAGCAAAAAGTCTGCCGTACGTGAGGCATTAATAACGACTGCAAACTTTCGATCTCTGCTATTTATCTCGACTCACTTATACGCCAACGCCACCGTCAGGCTGAAGGACGCTTGTTCGTGATACGCTGCCAGCAAATGTTGACGATTGCCGCTGTCGAAAACGCGAAAATATTCTTGCAAAAATTCGCCGGCAATCTTCTGCGCATTTTCGTTCGGTGTGAAGAGCTTTTGACTCGGTGGGAGACTCATCTGATCGCTTTCGAGATCGAAGCCTATCTTCGCGGGAAGTTCCTCGCCGTCCTGCATTTTTTTTAAACAAAAAATATTAAATCCGTTCTTTCGTTTATCAGAAATTTAAAAAAACCCCAAAGAATAAACTGAAAAAAAAAAAAAAAACACGATTACGAATTTATACTCACTAATCGCTGAAGATTGGGAAACCTCTTCCGGACGTCACTGTTGTGAAGAAACAAAAGCCAGGAGGATGGAAGTTCCGAGTTAATTGTCACAAGAGAAACATATATCTTATTAATACCCGAATTGCGGAGTTTCGTTAAACATTCTTCGATGCGACTTACGATGTTCCGGACTTTCAAAAAAAAAAAATATATATATCTTATTCGGTTTCCCTGCAACTGTTACTGAATAATCATGCGAAACGATAGATAAGAAAAAGGAATTTGAAGAACTTTCGACTACATCGACAGTCGTGCAATCGCTGAGGTTCTCTGTCAGCGCCTCTAATGCGAAACGTATGTCTCTGTTGCAAAGCAAACTTTTTTGGGATCCCGCGTACCTTAGTAGTTTCGCTTTCCTAGCGGTTTACGTTACCTGACATATTCGTCGCGACGGTTATTGTACTTTTCGCACACGGGGTTTCCAGCCAACCGGAGCTCTTCCAGCTTCAAGTCCTTTATGGAGTTTAGATGACTCATATCTCTCACCTACGAGATAATAAGATTTCATACATTTTTAAGAATAAATTGCATCAATTGTAGTATAGTAAAGGAAAAAATCTCTGGGCATAGAGTAAATTGTACAGAAATAAAATAAAAATTTTGTTTCAGTCAATCGAAAAAAAAAAATTATTTTCCGAAATAGAAATTTCGAAAAAAAGAAACAAAATTCGAAATCGAAAATGACGATTCGATTTCAAAATTTTGTTTTTTTTTTTCGATATTTTTATTTTTGTTTTTTTTTTTTTTTTTTTTTTTCATTTTTTCCCTTGTGATTGATATACTATTTTTGTTACTTACTTTGTTGTCGCCGATGTAAAGAATCTTCAGACACGATAATTTCTTCGACAGAAGATGCAACTTGTCGAACGATGCGATCTGATTGTGATCCAAATTAAGGGCATTTAGATTCGGAATGACGTTCGAAATGATTTCGAGAGCCGCGAGCAGTATAGCCGGTCGCGTCAACGCGCAGTAGTACTCATCAACGAGATCGGGATCGTGATGAAAACGCGAAAGATCGAGAGCATTGTTCTCCTGAACGAATCTCTTTGCCATTGCGAGTTTCATTTTTTCTTTCATTGTTGCGTCCAAATTGTATTGAGGAAAACCCGGTTCAACGCGTATTTGCAGCTTGTAACCGTCGCTCATCGTCATTTTTCTATCGCAACTTTGAAGCTTTTGCGCGGTTTTGTGCTCATCAACGTAAAACACCGCGCCGTGATCGTTTATTTTGTACTGCAACGAGAAAATAATAAAGTCTCATAAAAAAAAGTAAAATATCATGGTATTTTTGTGTATCTGACGAAAACAATTTTTACCAATATCGGCGTAAATGTTTCGGGTGCTATAAGACTGAGCAGAGTGTTCACTAGGAATTCTTTCTCATATTTCTGGCCATAGGGTACCTGCAAATGCAAATTATTCGGTAATTACGAAATAATGAATTCGCTTTTATAATAAAAATTCGTAAAAAACTTCTCCGATTTCATAATTAATTAGACGATTTAATCCAATCAATCCGATTGGGTAGTTATAAACATATAATGTTGTAAATATTAAGTTTACAATTTTTTTTACTCACAGACAAGAAAAACAATTTACAACTATTAGTAATGTTAAAAATTGCTCATCAAAATTACAGTCAAGTTTTCAAAGAATAAAAATTTTAAAAATCCTTGAAAAACGATTTTTTTTTTTCTGTGACAGAAGTAACATTTTTTGGAAGCAAAATACGGATATTTCTTATCGATACTCACAGTAACTCTATATCCATGTGAATTTTTTGAACCCGCATGCCAAGATGTTTCGCTCAAAGGAAGTCTTTTCACGTCGTAGAGGCGCGCCCTGCCGCGACCTCTGTGAGACAGCGGACTGTTGCGTCCGCGACTTCCACTTCCGCGCCCCTGTGTAACGACGACTTCTCGACTGTTGTTGTTGGATCCGGCACCCATTGGAATGTCGTCATCTAATATTCTCTTCACAGCAATCTCAAGGTTACGTCTTCTATCGCGCGACTGATTAGTGACCAATTGATTCTTAAACGATACTCTCGGCACTCCGTCTTTGTAGCGGAACCGAATTTTTGAAACTGGTGCTGGCATTGGCTCGTCTCTCGCGGTTCTGTCGTCGTGACCTAAAAAAATTTCGCGATTTTGCAAGGATACTTGAAACACGCAAAATTAACAAAGATTCCGCCATTTTTGTTTGTTTGTTTTTCGGAAAATATTGATAATCGTAATATTAACGAAAAATATAGACTATTGCGAAATTTTCGGGAAAGTTTTGACGCGATGTACGGAACGCAATCGTCTGCACTTAGTGTTGCGTGACGTGAAATAAAATGGAAACGGTGAAGAAAAAACTTACCGAAGAATGCGGCAAAACGTTTGTCGTCGGGATTTGGAGGTCTTCGGCCGCCACGGCCACCCGACCCAAATTTACCCGATTTTTTTGGCATGTTGTATTATTTTTTTAGTTTGGCTTGTCGGCAACAATAAATAGAGATGAGTTATCTAAAGAACCAGAAACACAACGCGAAAGAGCATTGCGCATTAAACACTTTTTTTATGGTTAAGCAAACGTGACGCGTATGTCGCGGCGCATAAGATCACGAGATTCGATAAGACGAGACTATAGTTCGCTTCATCAATGACTCGTCGATATAATTGAAATACGTACGTTCAATATTATTATTCGTTTTTTCTTTTCTTTTATTTACACAAATTAGTCGCTCAAGCGATTAAAATTTATTAACATGCTGTACTGCGAAGTTGACACCGTAGTCAGTTTCGCCAGTCAGGTCAAACGCTGCAGCGAAACTGTTTCGGCTACTGTAACGGCCTATCAGCCCCCGCAATGACGACCTTTTCAACAACTCCGTGAAAATAATTTCATAACTTCCTTTAGACCTGGGATTGGTGCAGTCGTCGGTCGTACAATAAGAAGAGAGATACACGACGAGGAGGAGGAGGATATAATAATAATAATAATAATAATAATAATTGTTGACGACGACGACGACGATGGTGATCGATCTAAACGGCTATATTCACGTCCGGAGTACTCGAATTTCATTGGTTTATCGCCCGCAAATGAATATCGTGCGTGATTTTCAAACGCTTATAACTTGTGATGATTTTTACTACGTCTTTTACTTGAACTTAAATTCGTTTTGTCATTATTTTATTGTAAATCTGACTGAGGCATTATTATATCCGTGTCTGCGTTATTTCGAGACATTCACACCAATTATTGTTCATTAATTTATACTGTACATAAATTAACTCTTAACTCTTTGCGATTCTTTCGGAACGGTTTTCGTTTTTTTCTTTAAGCGGTCGTCGGAAATGTTACATCGACCGACATATATAATATGCGCGAAAAATGCTATCATTGTAGAGGCAAAGAAAACGTAAATAAAACAAAATGTCGTTGCGAAGGTCTCGTTGTCAATTGGTAGTGCAACAATTGGTAGAGCAAAATAAATTTCTGAATAACTATGTAGATGAATCTTTCTATCGTGTATTTTTCTCGAGATTCTGGCCGCTGCTTAGTAAAGCGAAGAAATATCTTTTCCACATCAGTACCTTCCATATAATTACCATTAAAATCGTCGCGGTGCTATGCAAAGATTCACGTGCACCTAGTAATGGAACACAGCGCAGTAATCAGAAACAGAAACTAAACGACCAACTATAATGTCTACTGTAATCAAATGATCTCCAGATAACGCTCGGGAGAGCTCCTTATCACTCCTTATCAGTATATAAATACGTGAGCCACAGAAACATTTTATCGCGACCACAATAAAAAAAAAGCTATTGAACCCAAATGATACGACTGCCGTCGGGCGGAAGCCGAATTTATATCTGTAATTGAATCTTCGTAATTTATTAGGTAACAAACCGTAACCAGTTAGTTCGTTTCCGCGTGTTCGGCAAACAAAACGCGTATTTGTTTCCTATCGTGAAAATGAATAAATTAAACTTAAATTGAAGATAAATAGGTCGCAAGGCCCGTCGGCCGTCCGTAAAAAATTATAAATTTCAACCGATTTCCGTGTTAATTCGTTACCCAGTGCCTCGCTGACTTTCGTCATGAATGTTTCGTTACCGATTTGTGTTTCATGCATCGCGACTGCGGTCGTTACAATTTTCGTGATTTTTTATCTCTATGCGAAGCATAAATTATCGTACTGGAGGAGAAAAGGAGTTAAATCACCACCGGCGCACATAGTGTTCGGCAATATGAAAGAATTGATATTGTTTCAAACGCCGCCGGGACAAGTTCTTCGCGATATTTACTATAGCGTCGGTCCGGATGAACCGTTCGTCGGTTGTTATCTCTTTCACAAACCTTTGCTGATACTTCGCAGTCTCGAACTTGTTAAACAGGTGATGATAAAAGATTTCGATGTATTTGCGAATCGCGGATTCGGCGGTGAACTCGAAGCCGATCTTCTCGGCTTTGTCAACTTACTGGGCATACGAAATCCTCGATTCAAATATCTTCGGGCGAAAATG
This sequence comes from Cryptus viduatorius, assembly GCA_964006125.1. NCBI lineage: Eukaryota > Metazoa > Arthropoda > Insecta > Hymenoptera > Ichneumonidae > Cryptus > Cryptus viduatorius. The sequence goes on from OZ023229.1 coordinate 220,536, forward strand.
ACGCCGTGTCTCACCGGACAAAAGCTTCGTAATATGTTTCCGCTCGTTCTCGAGTGCAGTAAAAATCTCATCGAACACATCGAGAGCGAAATACCCGATAGCCAAGGATCGAAATCCTTTGAACTTAAAGACACCGCTGGAAAATATTGCACCGATGCCTTCGCGTCCGTTGCCTTCGGCATTACGACGAATTGCTTCGATCCGAACAATACGGAGTTTTGGGACGCCGGTAAAGTGAAAACACAAGCTATCGTTATTAACAAGCGCAAAGTGTTCATTTTGCATAAGTTCGACGAAAATAAGAGAGAATTACAATCACTTCTCGATGGTGTAAAAATCTGCAAAGATTAACTGTACATAATAATAATTCGAAAATGTTAATAACATATTGATGAAAAACAAACTGATCAACAAATTTCCCGGTAACCCAACTTTTTACTTATGACAATGATTCGTTCATTTTTCTAAATACCGATGGTTTTTTTTCAGTTTTTTTTTAAGACTGAATTTTTTTTATTCTTTCACATATTATTCCTATTAAAAAAATCTTCAGAAAAATCTGAAAATATTCATACGTATTCAGCAAAATAAACGAATAATTTTCGTACACAAAAAGTTGAGTTACCGAGAAATTTGTTCAACAATTTTTTTTTCATCAACTTGTTATTAACATTTTGGAATTATTATTATGTAAAATACCTTTTTCCAGTACCTTTAATATACATGAATTTTTTAAGATTTTTATACCATCGAGAAGCGAGCAGATTTTTATACCTCTTTCATTTTCGTCAAACTCGTGAGAAATAAACACCAAGCCCTCGGATTACCTTAATCTATGAAATTTGAATTGCGATTTCATCAGCGTTCTTCGTCGTTGTTGTTTATTCAGAATTTTTATCTTTCGATTATATTTTTCAGGGCAAAGCGTGTTGCACGGTCTGAAACGTGGAATTATTCTTATCATCCATTTCTTCCTTCCGGAACTGATACGCATTACGGCACTGGTGTCAAGAGGACCGGCGAAATTTTTCCGCGACATTTTCTGGCACTCGTTCAGCACGCGAGAAAAAGTTGGCAACAAGCGCGGCGATCTCGTTGATTCGCTGATAACTCTAAAGAATGGCGAACAAAATCCCGACTTCGGTAAATTCTTTATTATCCGCGAAACTGTAAAAAAGAAAAAAGTTACATAAATAAATAAATGTTTTCGATGTTTTAGTATTCGACGGGGATAATTTGGTCGCTCAGGCGGTGTCGTTTTACGTCGCCGGATTCGAAGCGACTTCAACGGCGATCGCCTTCGCACTTTATGAATTGTCTCGGCATCCCGAACACGAGGAGACCGTCTACGAGGAGATAATGCGAATCGGCGGTACCGATGAATTAACTATGGAGAAATTGAATGAGATGACATTCATGGATAAGTGTATAAACGAAAGTCTTCGACTGCATCCGCCACTACCGATGAACGACAGAATTTGCCTCGAAGACTACAAGGTAATCGTCTTTCTTCTGCCACATTGGTCGTTTCTTTTGTTATTGTGGCTAAACGGTTCTTAATTGATTGGAAAAGATTCCAGGAACGGATATCGTTCTGGAAAAAGGTACAACGGTTTACGTAGCTACTTGCGGCACGAATACGGATCCGCGATTTTTCAAGAATCCGGAAAAATTCGATCCGACAAGAACCGACAGTGATAATCTTGGATTCTCCGCGGCACATTTGTCCTTCGGAATCGGCCCGCGATCTTGCATAGGTAAGTAAGCGACTGGAAAAAAAAAGAAAAAAAAAATCCTTCAACAGAAAAAAAATGGTTATTTCATTTTAACGTTTCACTTTTTTTTTTTTTTTTTTTTGGAGGACAACGTCTCGGGCTTCTGATAACGAAAATAGGATTAGCAACGATACTTCGAAAGTACACATTGAATTGCAAAACTTCACCGGAACCGGAATTAAAAGCAGGAACGGTATTCACGACAGCAGTGAACGGTATACCTCTGCGTATGCAGAAAAGACTCTGAAAAATAGTTTTAGCATGAAAGACGTAATAACGAATTTATTGCAAAAATCGTCGATATTAATATCGAGTAAACTCGATTCATAATCGGCTAGTAAACTAGCTACCCATTGTTTTTTCGTTTTTTTATCAAATACAGCGTCGAAGCATAAATTTAAAAAATTCCAAACATCGATTTTTAGCTTTAACATTTTTTTCTTTTTCTTCTCCTTAGTAATTTTTTTATCTTTTTTTTTTTTTATAATTTGTGCAAATTGAAGGGCAGTTCGGCACGTTCGTCGCTCGAACGTCCTATATACTATATATATATATATTTAAATATACTATAACACAATATTACAAAACAACAAGCGCTTCGGTTGCGTTAGTCAATTGACTCGATTCTCGTACAACAGATACTGTTTTCGATAACATAATTTAACTTCGCTTTCAATATATTATTAGCTACGCACTACGATTATGTGTCTTCTTCTTTTTTTTTTTTATATTTTTTTATCTCGTTTCTAATAGCCAAAGCTTCCGCGATTCGAATCTTTTCGTAATTCGGTCGAAAGATTATCGAATTATGGACACTTTTAACCGCGTCTTTTTTTTTGTCGACGTTTTTTCGTTAAAAATTTGCTAGATCGATAAATCATTGAAGGTACAAAAGAGATTTAGTTTATATGAGCTATCGATTGACCTTGTTGTGCGTCTTCGTCGTCCTCCTCGTCGTTTATTTCCGGATGCGGTAGTTCTGCCTTCGTTGCTAATTCGAGAGCGTGCATCCACCTGTAAAAAGTAACAAAACAATTATTATATTTAAAAAAAAGTAAAAAAAAAAAGTAAAAAAGAAAATTTTACTCGAACTAACATGTCTATGTCCTCCTGCGACTGCGCCTGAAGATAATAACATTTTCTGGAATGATGAATCTTAAATGTTCCCTTGCGATCCCGAATATTGAGAGGATCGTCATCCGGAAGTTCGGTTCCCTCTGTGAGGGTAAAGCCCGGCATCGGTGTTGCGGTTAACGCGAGACTATCGGTATCGGATTTGAATGTGTAGAGAACAAAGTCAGCATGAAGAGCGAACCATCTTCTTGCCCACGGTTTGCTTGCTTGAGTTTTAAGGTATAAATAACCGGAGAGAACGCACGGAGCTCCGGCGGATACTTGGAGTAAACTCGGCACTGGACCGGCCGGTGAAGTTGGCGATTTCGTGAGCGGTTGCGTAAGTGCCGCGTGACAAAGTCGACAAACTCTCATATTTTTATTGTCCTCGAAGATTAATTTTTGATTGGAACATTTGCTGCAAACGACCTGAAAACAATTTAAAAATAGACGATGAGGAATGGGGAAAAAAATGGAAAGTCATCGTGTGATTGCGACTTTGGCTCGATGCGCTCGAATTATCGCTTACTTACAATTCCGCAAGCTCTGCAATTGTGCTTTCTCTTCATCACGGAGAATATAGCTTCGCAAACCATACATCTTGTGACATCGTCCGCCTTTACTAAAGCTGTTTTCGTATTCCCAGTTTTGAGACTCGCCTTTCTCCTCATTATCTCCTGCATTGTCTGGAACAATGCGTCGAGCCATGCAGCCTTTTCCGACGTCGCATGCGTGTACAATTCAACGCTTTTATTCTCATCTCTTATGTAAAATGTATTTGCCGTTTCCAAATTATCGCCTTCGACGACTTGGATATTCTCCACCAAAAATTTGGCTCGTAACCGATACAACGGTCCCGGTATCAGTCTTATGGAACAAAGTAGCAGCATATCGCTAAACTGAAAAAAAAAAAAAATCGTCTGATTATCATTAAAAAAAAAAGTAATAAAACTGATAGATTCTGATTTTCATAGATAAGTAACCTCTCAGATCCGGAAAACTAAATATACGTCCGAATTTTTCGACCAGTATATTCGACCTTTAATTGCTGCGTTAAACTATAAAAAAATTTGCAAAAAGTTCAAAAAAATTGTAAAATAACGTTGAACTGTTTTTTCGATGGTGTAAAGAGATTTGTTTTGCGCTCTTGCGTATTGTTGTTACGAGAAAATGAAATTAGTGTTCTACTTGGCCGGCAAAAAATTTCCCGTACGCGAGGGGTTAAGGATCGAATTTTTCTTGTTGTTTACCAAAAATAAGTATCTTTCTTGATGATCCCCGCTTCTCGCTGATATCTTGACGATTCTCCCCTCTTTTATAAGCTCGCGAGTCGCACTGACTAGGTCTGTCGCGTCGTAAATACTTTCTTGTATATCTAATAATTGCTTAAACTTATCGATTTTTTTCATGGCTTCGTTCGTATGATTCGCCGCCGTTGAAACTAACTCGAGAGCTTCTGGAAATTGAATAAATATAAGAGTTCAATGCTTCCAAAATTTACGAGAAAAAAAAAAAGAATATCGGGACGTGCAAAATTTCTTTACGAAGCTAAACTTACTTTTCGTGTCTTCGTAATCGGGATTATCGTCTTCAAGATTTTTCAGATAATCTTTAAGAAGAAGTTCGTACCTCGGCAGCCTCTGTATTGGACTTAGCATATGATGAGACAGCGATAATTTCGCGCATTCCTCGAGTTTATGTATTTCGTTTATAATACCAGCGAATCTCGGAACTTTTTGTTGCAGCGTATTAATAAGATTCATAGCGTAATCAAAATTCTTCACGTACTCTGTGTACATCTTGAGAAACGGTGCGAAATTCTTCATAATATCGCCGATGCGCGGATTTTCGTGCCAAAATTTCATGCGTTCCTCGAGTTGTGGCAACAGGAAGTCATTGTGAAACTTATAAATAGATTTTATATTGGAGAACATGTGTTGCACAGTTTCCGGTGGGAACATCGGATGCGCACGATTTTCCTGATCGACGCGAAATTGAAACACCTGATCGATCAGATGCAATATATCTACATATTTTTTTTCCGTGGCGAGCAGCTCGTCAGCGACGCGGTGAGCTCGCTTTCTACGAGCGTCGAACGTTTCCTTCTTGTTAGCGGCTTTGGATTCTGTTTTGGATTCATCTTTGTGATCGATTACAATCGCCGAATCCGTTTCCGACGAACGCGTCTCTTCGGACTCCTCGTCTTCGCTCTCCGATTCGCTCACCGCATACGACTCCAATGTATACTGATTGGAACTTCTCTTTGTTGCTGTATATCTGACAAAACATTGAAAAAATATTAAACATCGATGGAGCAGTGATATCGAAATGATTATAATACATTTCTCGACACGTGCGTTAGAAAATTTATAACATTCGAAAGGTTTTTTTAGCAACGTGACGCAGTTAAAGTTCGAACGTTGTCGGGATCGATGTTGACGACATCGACACAGCTCTATCGCTCTACTATCGCGTTTGTGATATCGAGAGTTATTTTTTTACCGAACACAAGCGTTCCTATCTCCGGCTGAGTATCATAGTACGCCGAACTGATAAGTAATGAGGGCCGCGAAATGATAGATACGAAATATACGATTACAGAAGAGTCAAATTTAATTAACTTCCTTTTTTTTTCTTAATTTTTTTTTACTCATATTTAATTTAAAAATTATGGTAATGATTTTTGGGTTTCGAAGTTTCGGATTAATTATTTGAAAGGCGTGCAACGCACCTGCTACTTCTGTATTCCAGAACGCTGTGAGACATCTGAACGATGGAAGTTGATGTCTCCTCGAATCTCGTTGTGCCGGTCGTACATTCCGCAGGACTCGACGCGGACATAACGAAAGGCTGGAATCTCGGAAAACCGCCGAAACTGGCGATTCTATGAAAGGAATGACTGCTGTACTGTTGCTGCTGCTGCTGTTGATTGTCCCGCGGCCCCGAAGCCGAATCTGAATCCTGAGAGTTTCCATCTTCGCTGGTAGCGCTTTGTCTCTCCAACGATTGCGAATCTCTCGAGTTTTGACTCGTTTTTGCAAATTGTTGAAGTATCGTTTCCTCGCTTTCCGTTGTTACTTCGAGATCCGTGTAAAACGTACTGGTGGCCGTCGCGGCAGCTTTCGAACCGAACATTTTGAACGTATCGTGCGGCTTGTTGAACGCTTCGAAGGGCTCTGGTAATAGTAGACGGCCCATCCACGACGAAATGTCCCTCAACTGACCTCGCTGCATCCTGAAAAATAATGAAAAATAATTAAAAATTACGAAATAAATAATAAGCAATGCAAAAATGTTGTACATCAATTTTTTTTTACTGATTTTTCTCTTTTATGATTCAATTTTCAGGTTTTTACGTCATTACAAAAATATTGTATGGGGATTTTTGTTTTCGTATTCGTTTCGTATTTTTTTTTTTTCGTATTCGTTTCGTTTCGTTTTTTTCATCACTGCGAAAATGTTAAGAAAATTAATTACTTTTGTTGGTTTTCCGAAATTTCTTTAGCATTCTTTTAATGTTTTGATGGCTTTTCTGAGTACTGAGCAATAGATATTTAGATGCAAAGGTGCAGATACTCTCATATTTCGAAAAAAAAAAAAAAACTTTAGTGATTTTTTATAAAACTGCGAATTATGTTATTTCCAAATATAAAATATTATGAATGACAAAAAAAAATAATTTTTTTTTCATTCGTAAAAATTCAATGTTATTAGACTGCTTTTTTATGTCATTGTTCTGCTTTATTGCACTATTATGACACGCAAATAGATATGCAAACTTCGTACCCAAGAAGTCAACGAATTCAATTTTTAGAAAATTTGGACAATTGTTGAAATGTTTTTGTCAACTTTTTTATAGACTTCCAATAGTTTTCAAGGCATCAAATAATGTGCGTCAAGGTAGGAAAAGATAGTCTGAATAAAATTTTTTTGAAGAAGCCATCGATGCTTTCCTGCAAAACAGTGCAACGATTCTTCGATTTTTCTTCGAAGCGCTATTGCTATAGAATTTTACAATGATGATTAAAATTCAAGTTTGTATCTGGACTTGCATTTTTTGACAATAATAATTCGTTTGCAAACAATAAAATTGAATCGGCCCAATTTTTTTTTTTTTTTGCTTTTCATTTCGCGACTGTTTTTCGGTAAAATTTTTCGTAAAATGAAAAATTCAATTGCGTTGAACTATCGTACTCTGTACCCAAAAGTCTTTATGACCGTTAGAACAAAAAAAAACATCGGAATACGCGTGAGTTAGCATTAATTAGTCGGTGAATCGAAAATTCGTAACTGCGTTGCGTGGGCGAGGTCCTTGCGACGAAACGTCAAAACATTCGTCAACAAACTAATCAACGTTAATAGATAGAAGCCCCCGTTGTTACACGATTGAAATGGTGTTCGTGATATATAATTTACCTTTTTCATCGATGTCCGTCGAGTACCGGAGTAGCAGCGATCTCTCTCGTATTATCGTTGGCATAATTATTACCTCGGTTCGAGTACGAGCTCAACAGAGTCGCTTAGAGTAACTCTAACTCGAGGATAAAGATTGGCCATCCACGCTGACGAAGTTAAACACCGATCGTAATATATATCATGTATGTGTGTTATGTACGTACACCTATGTATGACACCTGAATCGACGTGAGAAACTGGCGCACTTGCACTGCACACGTAAAAAAAACTCGTCGGTGTATTGGAAATACGATACTTCGGGAGTACCGAACGCGAATGTAGTTGTAGCTATCGAAAATAAAAAATTAACTGTCCGAGGCACATTTAGCTTTTGCGAAGAGCGTAGATCGAAAAACTATTTTCAACGACTGGAAGCACATGTTTAGGCGTCAGTGGAGACTGGAGGTTCCCTCGGGTCTCGAACGATACGACAGACTACACAAGACAGTGTCGTGTACGAGTGATCGAGAAACCCCGCGACCTTCCACTACCTACTACCGTTCTAGCTATAGATATTGTTAATAGTAATTCCTTTCCGGAGGAAGGGGAGGGGGAACGAACGATGCATTCACGTGCATTAATGCATTAGAACGCGAAGAAAACGAGGTCGGTGCATAAAGAGACTCGAGTCTTCGTAATATGTTTAGCGCGTTATGAGAGATTGACTGATTGCAATTAACGACACTTTGTTTTCTATTAGAGACGATACAAACCGTTGACAAACGGGACTTCCATATATGCACGGCCCTGCGCTCGCACAGCTGACACTCCGACTTTGTATAACACGCGCATGTGTGCTCTCGTTTGTCCGCGTGGACTATATACCTACGTGAACGGAAATTCGATTGTAGATTAAGATGATTGTCCCAGTAATTGAGACATAAAGAGGAGCTGATGAATTTAAACGATTCATGATTTATTTATAATTGTTTTCAAATTAACTAATAAGGAATAGGAGAATTAATCGATTAATTAATTATATCGACTTTTCAAGCATTTCTGCATGTAGAAAAGTATGAAGAATTTTCGATAAACAATCGGTGTTGCGTTTTCGTTTTCCCGGTTCCGATTTTCGGCTTCAAAAAACATTAAAATTTCGTACAATGATAATTAAGGTTAATGTAAATAAAAACACGAAAAATTGTTAATAGATTTTTTTTTTATAAATTAACGACTGACTTCGAAAATTTATTGAAAAATTTATCATTTTTCATTTATCGAACTATTCGAACTATCGATGAGAAGCCGTTGTATACGCGTAGAAATAAAATCGTAAGAGAAACAAGTAATCGGCGGGTATATTTTTTTAAAATAATTCTAGTTCTCACCTTTTCCGAAATTATTTTACAGCGTTTAAACTTACGATTAAAAAAATATATTCATTGCCCTATGGACAACATAGAAACATTTTCGGTAATGTAACGCGATATAATGTTCGCAATTTTAATACGCAATACGCGTATACATAACGCGTCCGCACACGATAACGTTCGGAAGTTGGTAAAGTGGGTAATACGGAACGCGGGACATTGTAGTTTAGACGTGAATTACCATAATCCTTATTTGAATACTCGACGAATCTGTATAAAGTGTCCTCGTAACTTTATTGTCAGATGTATTTAAACAATGGTATTGCGAACCGGCGCAATTCACGGGTAAACGGATACTTTTACTTTTCTTTTTTTTTTTTCGGCTTTTCGAAGTAAAAAAATACGCGATTAATAATATCGCAGCGAGTATAACAAATTGATGGTTATAGTTATAAACGAATATTGAAGAACTGCAGGAATTATTTTTTTTCTTCCGTCTTTCGTCTTTCACGTTGTTTTGAAATGATCGTCTGTACAGGTGGTATATATGTGACCCTCACAAACGAGAAACTCCAATATTTCGTCGACTTTGCCGCGAACGTCCGCCGGCAATTTGCTCTTTACTTCGCTTCGTTCGATACCACTAGCGGAATCATTGCCTGCGTGAATTATTTTGAAGACCAGCGCTTGCGCTTTGTTCATTCCGTTGCAACTATCGTTTTCCATTGTTTCCATCGCCGTTCCATACTTTCCAGGCTCCGGTTCCGTAAAGAGCTCTTCTCCCTTTATGCAGGCCAAAGTAACCTCCGCTATATGTTCAAAAACATCAGTGAAAGAATTCACCTGTTTGATATTCAGTATAAATAGATGACGACTGTCCGCTTGTTCTCGGAGTGAACCTATAATTCTGGCGTAAGAACCCGAAGGTACGGTTACCAAATCCGTGTCGTTATCGTCGATCCACTGAAACGCCATAATGCTTCCTAAAATCACAAAAAAAAATAATAAAATAAATTTTTTTTTTTTTTGAGAAAAATTCTCGAAACATGAAAAGGCAATTTTTTTTCCATCGATGGCAGAATTTTTGTGAAAATAAATGGTACGCTAAGCAATTTATAGAATCGAAAGCAGAATTTACTCCGATGACAAAAGTGCAGATTACTTGCCGTTGTTTACCAGAGGCGAAGAGAATTGGTTTTTTTTCCGTAGTGTTCAATAGATTAAAGCAATTCATTGGTTTCACGAGTTGACATTTGATACACAACAGAATTTATATTTACCAGTTTCATCGACGAGATCGTACGAAATTTTCGTGGTTAAGCGTTCGAAAGTGCGTACGAAAGCTACGAGTTGGATAAGTTTGATCGGCGTTCCCCAGAGATTGAGAGTGTCGGGACGTTCCTCAAGCAAATGTCCGATCATCAAAGGGACGATTGCATTTCCTCTGACCGGCTCTTTGTTCGTCGTTTGTGTTGCATTGCCGGTGTACGTTTGATCCAAGAAACCGCCTCCTTGCGCGGATTTGTCGGACCACATTTTTCTTTCGATTTATCAAACGATCGAGAAAATAGAGACGTCTCGATTTTATCGCAAAGTATCGGTGATTAAACGTCGCGAAATTATGTTGGAACGGAAGTGCCGGTTGTGCTGATAGCCGACGAAAACACGATCAGACACGATGGCTGTCGTTTTTATCTTTGTGTACACGTTGTTAGAATGCGCGGGAATTGAGTGTTTTGTCGGTGAAGCGCAAAATCCGCTGAGAGCGCCGCCAATAACCGGAAGTAGTAGTCGATATTATGAATGCGTATTATCATTGGTTTTGTGTGTTAGCAGTTTTCAGCTTTCGCAAAAGTAATTTTATTTATCGTGTTTGTACTAAAAATGTCGAATTGAGTCAATTCTCTTCGCGAATAATTTTTTTTTATTTAATAATAGTTATAAAAAAGAAATAATCTTATGTCGTCACAATATAAGTTTTTATTTGATAATATCAAGAAAAAATTGCCGAATTGTCAATTGTCAAAGTATTACAATGGTGATGCGCAGCAGACGTTCGCGTGTTGAGCCGTTCGACACGCTAACCGTCGCGGGGGCGAAAGCCGGCAAAGTGCGTCACTCTTTCGCCATCTTGAACGCCGGCATCTAAGGAGTTTCGATGTCCGTACATTTTTACCCGCGACTCGCGATATAAATAGTTTTCGTGTTAAGAAAGTGTTCCCATATGTTCCTGAACCCTCCAGAAAACGCCGAACGTAATATCCAGGTGTATCCTGAGGTAATTGATTGCAAATCCTCCATGAAAAAAACTGATGCAAACGGCACACGTTGCGTAATCGTGCTGTTGTCGTACAGTACCACTTTAAAAAATTTCAGCATATTTATCGATTTCGTATGGAAAAATGCATCAATCTCTGCGTATATATAACGAAACTTAATGTTCTTTTACTCAACGCGCATTATTTTCACGTTTCTTGATTATGACAAATAAAAATTGGTGGAGAGGGGATAAAGACGCACCCGTCCGCGCGTATAGCAATATTGTTTTCACCCGGTAACGCCGGTCGCGCGGAGTGTTCTCGATAACACAGCACCCGACGATCGGGGCGCACAGTTCAGGACTTTTTTCTTACCAATTTTTGTTTTTGTATACCTTTCACCTAAAGGCTCACGAATATTCCCGTAATACCAGATAACATGCAAGATCGGCTCAGACAACACAGCACCGTGTTGAAATTGTCGGTGAGTATCGACAACACCCGGCGCGACGCTTAATGTTTCATATTTTTTCGAAAGCAATCGAGAATTATATATTAAAATTCGATGCGATATAATATTAACAATATTTACAAATTATTTTGATAATCATTTTTATGAAGCAGAATACGAATTTTTAACTATCGAATAAGAATTCGGAATTTGCCTATGCAGCTGATGGTTCCTTATAAAATATATCGCGAATTCAAGTAGCTATATGCAACTACAATATTTTTTGTTTTATTGCAAAGTTTTCCCGGAATCGTCGGTTATTGCGCGCATACAAAACAGAATGGTAGAAAAGTATAAATATACATCGTAATTGTTCCTATTATTTAAATTTTCTATACATGTCTCTCTTGCATATCTCGTGCCTTTGTCTTCAATGATAGCAGTGATGAAAAATTACAAACGAGATTTTTTTAATTGAAGTTCTTGTGGCTGTTGTAATCTTACAATGCTTTTTCTCGAAAAAAAAAAAAATGCAAAAAATTCGTCGACGTTATGTTTTTAACATAAACAATTCGGCAGCGAGTTTTTGAGTAAATAAACTAAACGTTAAAATCTAATGATACGATCTTTGTAATTAAAAAAAAATCGTAAACATAAGTTTCAAATTTTTTAACGATAATAATAATAATAATAATAATAATAATAATAATAATAATAATAATAATTTTATTGCGAAATGAAAGGAGAATCAAAAAATTTCAAGACACCTTTTATTTTATTTTTTTTAAATTTTATTAACAGAAAAATACGAACAATGAAAAAAGAACAGCAAGCAACAGATTAGCTCCCGACGGCCGACGATGGAGATACCATTGGGGTTATCGTCAGCCGGTAAAATATCGACCGTTGGCTTTAATATTCAAAAAAAATGATGAATTTGAGAAGAAAAAAAAATGTTTAGTAATTTATTTGCGTTTTTCCAGCACTCAATAATGTAGCGAGATATATCGTCCAAATTTAGATGAGATGATAATTCTATTTATCGTATTATCGGTTGCGTAATTATAAAAATTTACGATTCACTTCGTATCGATTTATATCGTCTGACCGCTGAACTTTGTATTTATTTTTGACTGTAGACGCAGTATACGTTCTGAAACTTCGTTAAAATTTAATTAAAGGCCATCGAATTTTCTCGATAAGCATTGCATCGATGCCAACAGTTCTCCTTTGAGAATATCACGATAATCTCGTCGATATATAAAAAAATAAAAAAATATCTGAGGTCTTTCGAGCGCTCGAGGGCTATCGAGAGACGCGGTCGCCTCTTGACACCAAGAATTTTAAAAAACGTTTTTTTTTTGTTTTTTTTTTTAAGTTGAAAAAAAAAAACTTTTTGTTTTTAAGTTAAAAAAAAAAGTTTTTAAACATTTCCGGTAACCTGCGACTCTGCAGCTAACCGCTTGTTGCAATAATTCTTAACACTCCGCGATTTTTTTTTTTCTACGCGACTTATCCGTCCAACGAGTTGTATTTTACATCACAAAAACAAATTCTTTAGAAAATTCGCTACAATTTGATTGAAATTTCGCAAAAATTTGATAATGTCGAGAAAAAAAAAAAATCGTGAAATTCTTGTCTAACATCGCGAAACGCTAATACAGCCATTATGACGATAGTTATTCCGCTTTCTTAAATTCTTCCTGCAATAAAAATATCCGGCAATAATCCATCTGCATGTCATATTAATTGAGACATTCCTGAGGTGTACGTAATAATTACAAGCGTCGCGGAATGATTCATAAATTGTTGTTTTTCATTTTTTGATGAGACGCGATATGTTGCGTCATATTGTTATGTCAAAATGAGGTTTCTGGTTACGCAAGCAAATAGCGCGTTATCACAAACTCGTTGTTTTAGTATAACATAAAAAAAAAACAGATATTATAAGGTGAAATTTCAACGGTATGAAATTTATGATAGTTATCATTATTTAATATTTTAATTTTTTTTTTTACATCTATCTGTACAAAATCGGTACATCCGCGCGTCCAGCGCTGAAAAAAAAACGTATTGAATTCTACATAAATCGCGACACATTAATCGAATTACAAATATTATACACAATTTTTCCTCAATTATAAAATACATTATTTTTCATTAATAAATTATGTATCGTACAATAGTACAGATTCGCATGTATTTCGATACTTTTTTTTTTTTCTACGAAGAGAAAAACAAATTTTACGTTTTTTACGTACAGCAGTTTTGTTTGCGTTTAAAATGTGTTAAAAAAAAATGCGCCGCTCTCTCGATGAGTATTGTATTTGGTATCGGGATTTAGGGGAGAGGGGTGAGGATTTCGTTTTATCTTACATCGCGCACTATACATAACACATTTTTCCGTTCTATCAATAGGAAAATACCGATCAAAGTCTCTTTGCTCGACGTGTCTCTATGGATCCTCCGGTGCGCCGAATTTATAACTATTTAAAATTTTCGAGTCTTTTTGTTTTTGTAGAATACGCTTATCGGTGAGTCTTTCACGCGTCCCGATTGCTTTCGGATTCAATTTTCGTGTTCTATTCTCCGAGTAGTGACGACGCCTCGAATTACCTATTCGAGCGTTTCGTTGGTATTCACTGGCGAATAGTTTTTCTCAATCGGAATGATATCCCAATTAAAATAAATGTCCTAAAAGGATTCGCGAACTTTTTTTCTTTTTTACGCGATTTTCTTCACTGTCCGTACTCGTGATTGATCTCTTTGAGGAACCAAAAAGCACCGCCGAGAAGTAGAGTTCCCGACAAATCGCCGAGAGCCGTAAGATACGGTATCGCCGAGTTGTCCGGATCGATTTTAAACCTCCACATCGCATGAATCATTATGTGCGCTACGTAAAGCAAGAGAATTACCTGAAAAATTGATTTTCTCGTTAGATACAAAAAAAAAAAGATCTATCAATATGAATTTTTACGATAAAAAAAAACGAAAAAAAAAAAAACCGGATTAATAGCGTCAATATATTAATTCTATAGCAAGCAATATATATCGTATAGTCAATAATTTAATAACGATCGCGGAGATTTTTTTTTTTTTTTAGTACTTAACGTCGCGTCGCTAATCGCTAATCCAAAATGATATTTTCACGCATTCAGCAATTTAATTTTTTTTTTGTTTTTTGATAGTTAATTTTGTTTGAGAAAAAATATATTTACTTGTAATACAGCTACGGTGAGATAGGAGAGCACGAAGTATACGTGAAGAGTAGATTTTTGCTGCTCGAGATAATCGGCAACGAAAATGAAGACTAGTTGACCGGGAATCGCCATACCGATGAGTATCCTTGCAGATTTAGCATAGGGTACTGTAATCAGTTGTTTAAAAAAAAAATCGATTATGCAAAAATCGTAATATTTCACAGGTTAAAAATACTTTTGATAAATAATACTTTTTTTTTCCACATTTCCTATATACTGATAGAGTAAAAAAAATGGTTATCGAAGGAACAAATGGTATAATCAGTAATGAAAATAAAAATTAATTCACTAGGAATTACCATACCGATGAGTATCTTTACAAATGTAGCGCAGGATATTGCAGTTAAATTGATAAAGAAAATTTTTAATTAACAAATGGTTTTGAAAAAAAATTTCTTTTTACAAAAGCGGCAACGAAAATTGAAAATTAATTCACCGGGGATTACCATATCGATGAATATTTTCGGGAAATTAGCACAGTACTGCAAAAAAGTTAAAAAAAAAAACAATAATAAATATATTCAAAATCGTAATAATTAGGTACATTTGAGAGAAATTATAGATTTTTTCGAATATTTTGTATTTAACGATAGTGTTTAAAAAAATGGTTATCGAAGGTCGTACCTCCTTTGAATAGCGCTTTCCACGGTGAAACGAACATTTTGGAGTGCGGAGGTAAAATTCCCATTAGCGATGTCTGATGCAAAGTCGTCGAGATTCTCGATGCTTGAACCGAAACCAAATTGCCTCCGATACCGTTAATGATCGGTTGAAATATGAGAAATCCTTTGAGGACGTCAACCGCTTTGCTCAGCACCAATCCACCGAGTCTAATCGATGAAAAACGACAAAAAAATAATTCAAATATCGGTAAATGTGGTCCTTTAAAAAAATAGTGGAAAAAATCGGCACTTGCGAGTGGCGAACCATATATTTTATTAATTGAAAGAAATATTTAGTTTTTTTATATTTTATTTTATTTTTTTAATTCAATATTTTCCTTATATTTACTTTATTTTAAAGAATATAACTAACTAAATATTTCTTTCAAGAAATGAGAAAATGACGATTTAAATTTAAAATTTAAAATTTACCCTTTCTTACGATAATATCACAATTAAATTTTTGAACAATCAATGATTTGTTTTGCCACCCGTAAGCACCGATTTAGTTTCATCGACCGACTGAATTTGAAGGAAAAAAATATGTCCGCGTGCGGTACGTACCCACTGATGAAAAGGGCAGAGAGTACAGGAACCCAACCGGAAGTTAATACATTTCTCGTATAATGATTCCTGAGAACAACGCAAATCCAAATTGGCAACAGCACAAGATAGCACCCGAGCATCAAGTACATTATCCAGATTTGTGTGTCGAGTATCACGTAAAGAGCCGAAGCGATAGCGGATAAAACGCTAACGGATACGACGTCGCCGAAGGACGCTGCAAGCGGCGTCGCCAGATTGTCCGGATTCATTTTAAAACGATACGAAAGCATAATCACGATTATCATCACGATATCTGAAGGAGAAACAAAAAAAATCACCAAAATCAATCTCCGTCTCTTGTTAAACGAAATTTAATTTCTTAGTTAAAAAAACCATTTCGTCGGTTCTTATTAGGATTTTTCTGAACAGAAATGGGCGATGAAAAACGCGTTGTTTTTCGTTCGAAAGATTTTTTTTTTTATTGGAATAGTCAATATATTTTTTGAATATGAAAATTGACTAAAAAAAAAGTTATTGTTTTTTTTGCGTTCGAAAGATTTTTTTTGTATTGAAATCGGCGAGATATTTGTTGAATATGAAAATTGCAGAAATAAAAATGTTCATTTTTTTTTTCGTTCGAACGAAGAAATATTTTTTGAATAGAAAAATTTACGAAAAAAAAAGTTATTGATCGGAAAAATAGAAAAAAATATATAGAAGGAGAAATGTGTACCTAAAACGAAACAGGAACACGTAGCAGTGGTGACACTGGCAGTAGCCATGAGTACTGCGTGATTCCAAATGAATACACCTTCCATAGCGGCATAAACAGCTGTCGCGAATAGCGAAACTATGATCGCCGCAACGATAGCTTGGATCTGCACGAGAGCCAAGTTACCGGTTATCATTTTCATGATTTCGCGCCAAGCGGTCATGTTGCCGAGATTTGCTTGTGTGCAGAGACGCGATGCTAAACACATATCCAAATTTCCCTTAAGTCCCAACAGCGACGGTACCAAAATCAATATTTGCGAAACTTTTTGGAAAACTTCCCATTTCTGTAAACATAAAAAAAAAATACTTTTAATTCCAATTTTTGCAGCGCATCAAACAATTTTTCGAAAATATCAAATCGCAATTTTTACGATTGTGTTTTTTTTTTTTTTTTTAATTATTATCAGTATAAGTAAAATTTATTTTTGACTCAAAATTGATCCGCTGTTAACAAAAAATGGCGCCAATGAATGACAAGATATTATATTACATATCGGGTGGAGTTGCAAAATTTTTCTAAAATATCGAATTTCGATATATCGCGATCGAGTTGTCTTACGATACTTATTGGTGCAAAATTTGACTTTGACTCAAATTTCGATCGATGTATCATCGGATATTCACGTATCGCGAAGAATCGGCGATTTTTTTTTTCATATCAAAATACGTTACGACAGCACGTAACATTTATCCGCGAAAGATTGATAAAATCGATAAAGCTTCTCGCTAATATAGTTCCTCGTGTCTGCATACCGCGTAATAGTATATATATCGATGTATATCGCGTTATAGATATTACGTAACGCGCCGTTTGAGTTCAAGTACGGAAGTTCGAGTACGTAAACTTTTAAGGACCACTTTGCCTCGTGTCCACCGTTAGAAACTCATATGTATCGTTATATTCAGACGTCGGCGCGGCTCAGCGGGCACGTGAGAGCGTCGATGTTTCGTGCACTCGATAGCAACATTGTGTTTCGTATGTTTCGTCGCTGAGAGTCCCTCGTTGGCTTCTCCGGTTCATTGAATCAATAGCGCACACCAACCTTTATCTCGAATATTTTATTTACGACACAGAAAATCACCGCATGCTAAAGAAAAAAAAATCGATATATCTCCGCGTTATCGATACTCTCGTTGCCGCGCTCGCGGATACTAACGCGAGCCGATCAATTAACGAAACTCTTTCATCGCTTGCGTTACTCAAAAAAAAAAATCGCGGAATTTTTTTTTTCATGAAATAATTGCGAAATTTTTTTAATAAATTATTTTTAATCATTTCGTCGAGTAATGTGCGCCAAGATCGCCGATGAATGTTGCTACGCGATCGTATAATAAATAAATTAACGAAAAAAAAAACAAAACAGACAAATATCCATAACGAGTCAAGCAGCATTTTTTTATCGAGTATTCTAATAAACGTTTCTACTAATATCATTGCATCGATTAAAATGAAAATCAGTAAAGTTGGCGAAGTCTTACCTCGACGTTTTGAAGGACGAGACCAGCGCCAATAGTTCCGATACCGGCGATAAAAAACGGTACGGACACTTGAAGCATTGTGTGAAGCCATCGCTCCTCGTGACCCAATGGCCTTTTGTTTCCGGGATTACCACTCCCGGGAGATTCTGGATCCGGATCTGAATTTGTCACTGATGATATTGTTATTATCGAACTTCCACTGGATAACGATCCATTCCCTCCGCCAACTTAAAAAAAAAAAAAAAAAAAAATTAATTTTGAAAAAAAATATTTACGATTTACGAACTTTTACGAAAAAAAAAATTTTTTTTTAAGTATACGATTTCGTACAATATAGCAAACGTGCCTCTTCCGTGATCCATGAAACTTCCGTACTTCACGTTAATAATTTGATTTCTCAAAAGAATCGGAGTAGTTTTGCTAATTGGCGGCATAACGGAAAACTACGTGACGCGCTATCGTCGCACTTTGGTTAATTCTAAAGAACGCGTTAAGACGTTTAAAGCGACGAGCATTGCGCGCTATCGTCAATCGCGTCGCGTAAGATCGTCCGCGAGAGGGGACCGACAAGTTACTGTTCGGACGCCATTGACTCTTATCGCTGAAATTTTCCAGCGGTAATACTCGAGGCTCGTGAATAATCGGCGAGTTTACGCGCGCAAGCAGTTTTTTTTAGTGTCGAAATTCGATTATTTTTCATTTTATTGAAGACGAAGGGTTTGCGGATCGTATCTCTTATCGTATTGCAAATAAAAAAAAAATATCTTTAAGCTATTCGGAGTCGAATAAAATTTGAGATAAACGCTAATCGAAGAGTTGACGAAATATTAGTGCCGTTAATGGCTGAAGAATCGAATGATAATAGGAAATAATTGGGTTCGTACCTCCAGCTTTGTCGGTCGTTTGGTTTCCCGCCTTCATACGATCGTTCGGCCTCTTGAGTCCCGTTGTGTTGTAATTCTTATCGAGATCGTTGAAGGCTAAAGGGAATCGTTCTTTGCCGGTCGCTGCAGCGATTCTCGGAATAATGAATGTATTATCGAGAGGCTGACCATTGGCAACATTGAAACCGTCATCCCTACCGATCGGTTGGTTAGTTCTCCCGTTTTCGTCCTGAAGCTTCGCCGGTTCGCTCGTGGATACCGGTACTCCGCACATATCTGCAATACACAAATGTCGCGTGATACTTTCCGCGAAACGAAAATTGATCGTTTCGCTATGAAAAATTTAAACGAAATTCGCTCGATGCTCTTCGATGGCTTGTCGAAGAAGTAACAGAAAAAAAAATAAAAATAAATTCGTTCGAACAGTCGGCAGACAGAGTAAAGAGAGAAAAAAAATTGCCATTTCCGTTCACGTAACTCCTGCGGCCGCGACTCCCGTGTCCGCGTCTTTAATGATTAAGTATTCGCGGTCGAGAACACGAGACCGCCGTTCGCCCACTCGTCGTGCACTATGCGTCGTCGTTCCACTATGTTTTTCCGAGTTCAATGTTACATTTACATTCGCTGATAGATTGTTTTACTGTCTATGCGTCACTTTAGTGCTCTACAGGTCGTACCTACTGCGAAAAACGATAATACATTTTTCTTATCACCGATTTGTTGCAACTAAAAAGACGCTACTGGGAATCGTCTCATTTGCAAATCTTTTTTTTTAATTATCAAAAAAATCATTTATTTTACTTTGTTTGATATTCTTTAAAAAAAAAATATAAAGAAAAAAATAAAATGATTTTTTCAGCGTATTATTTACGGAATGAAAATATAACTTATCGACGGCAAACATACGACGCGGCTATCCACTGAAAAGACGCAATTGGGAATCGCGTCGTTTGCAAGTCCTTTTTTTTTAATTATCAAAAAAATTGTTTATTTAACATTATTTGAAATTCTGTAAAAGAAAAACCGAATAAAAATAAAATGATTTTTTCAGCGTATTATTTACGAAATGAAAATATAACTTATCGATGCCAAACATGCGACGCGCCTATCCACTGGATGTGGAAAAATATCTAACTGATAAATAACCGACACGAGTTTTTCTTATCGATAGTGTGAACTTTTCAAACGCTCAGCACCAATTGTTGTAAAACCTGTAGTGCGCACACTGTGACCGCTTGCCACACAACACGATCGACGGCACTCAAGCGTTGCGAAAAAAAAAATATATAGATACAAAGTCGCGAGAGATTCTCGCCGCTTCGAGCGGCACTATCGGCGCAATTGTTCGCGAATCAATTCAATAAACATAGTCGCTTTTCTTTGACGAAAAAAGACTCCACGAACCTGAATTGTTTGACGTTGCAAATTTCTCGAGTACCTCTTCACGGTCTCGTCCACGAGATTCTTCGAGGATCGACCTGTGAAAACTTCGTTTCCGATCTCCCTATCGCGCAATACCTGCAAGAACTGAAAATACGTTCTCAGTTTTAATTAAAATTTACGAGGCGTATGACAATTTTCAATTATTTTCTTTTATTTTCTGAGAATTTAAAAAAAAAATTTTAATATTTTTAAAATTAAAAAATTTAAATTATTATCATTATTTAAACTTAAATAATTTTTTTCAATTTAACATTTTTTATAAGAATATAACAGTTTTCAAAAAAATTAACTTTTATAATTTTTTTTTCAATAAACTAAAAATTGTTGATTGTTGAATTAAGGCGCACGTTCCAGTCGCCGATCGCTAACCGATGACATATTATATATAGATGACATATGATATAGACATATTATATGGTTTACTGGTTGAAGGACTGCCACTGGGACTTTAATCCTAACTCACCGAGGTCGATGCTCGCGCAGGTTCGCGATATGAGCTGTTCTCGGCGAGTGCAGTTTTCCAGGATCGACCTGCGGCAATTTCTTTTCTGTCCTTCCAATTCCTGCCAGTCTTAGTCTGCAAAAACTGACGAAAAAATCATATGAAGACGCTTCGTTTCAAATCAATTCGCGAGTCAAAAGAATAGTCGCTAATTGAAAAAAATTGCTCCGCGTATACGCAGCTTACGTTTTATTCATCAGATTATTTCGTTGTAATGAAAAAAAAAAATCAATTATAATCGGTCGTTCGAGAGGAGACGAAAGATAATCGGTTCGAATTTCTCGTTCGTAATAAGAATAAAAAGGAAAATGGCGAAATCCTCAATTGAAATCGTTAACTCCACAGGTGTACGCGCGGCGGGGGTTGATTGCGGGATACGCGTATTCACAATTCTCGTTACTTTTTATTTTCCATCTATCGTAAATACGCGACTATAGTTTTGTAGAAGAAAAAAAAATAAAAATGAAAAGGCGAAGTAAATGACGCGATTCCGACGGAAAATCGATGTCTCGCGCCGCGAGTCGAGACCGGACTATCAATGCGACGATTCAACCTCTACTGTGCGCAATGATAACGAGTTTGACGAAGAAAAAGCAGAAAAAAAAAGATTGTATGTATCCGTTATCGATCCGGGTGGTCGGTGAATCGTAGACGATATCGTTCAGCGAGACTCTTTGATATCTCGCATACGAGAAAACAAGTCATTGACAAGCGGAGAAATTGTCGAGAGGTTGTCGCGTTCCGATGCTATTACGCGCGGCATCATTTACTTACAGTGTCTTATCGATGCCTTTCAAACGACTTCGACTTCCAGCAATGTGTTTGTTATAAAAAAAAAAAAAAAAAAAATCGTCAATATTAAACCGTTTTGCCGCCGCGATAGATGGGTAAGATGAACTTTACGATTTTTTTTACACCATATTATAAATTAATAGTCATCGGAAAAAAAATTGCGATCTGCGATTTGATCTTCAAAAGGATCAATTTTTTCTATTATTATTTGCTTTATTGATCATTGATCATCGATCGTCGATTTCATTGATCGATCGATTGATCATTGCGTACGGCGTTCGAGTCCATTTTTTTTTTTCCGCGATCGACTTCGTTGATCTTCGACCGATCGATAAATCGTTCTTTCTTACGAGCAAATGAAGATGCAACTATGATAAAGTTTCTATATATAGCGCAACATAACTAGTTAGCGCAGCTGATGCCGCAGCTGAGATTGGAACATTCATTGCCGTTATTCCGCATAGTGTCGTCGTCCGGGAGCGATTCGGAGACGAGACAAGAGCCCTGACTCAGCTTAGTCTCGCATCAAGTGTAGCATCAGCGTTACGCTTGTAACTTTACACCTCGAGCATTGCGCACGGGAATCAGCAATAAAAAAAACCTTCTCAATATCAGACGCGCTGCTCTCGATCTTTTTTTTTTTTTTTTTCTCGGTCGCGAAAGACAGAAGGACAAAGGCACGATGGAGCGCGTCTTAGCGCAGCACGGGTATTAGTAGACACGAGCGATCTTTGATAAGTGTTCGTACAAAGCTGCATAAAGCGGCGCGCGTGTATACCACGCGTACTTTTATTACTACAATTTCTTTTTTTTTTTTACTACAGCGATAATCGTATCAAATTACGAATGTGTAGCGTCTATATATAAATCCTCGGTGGGCCGTGACTGCATCTTGATTAAGTAATCGTAACAATACATTAGAGCGCCGGACCGCCTGCGCAGCTTTCCGAACCAATCATTAAGCCGAAACCGGCTAATGATTTTTCAATGACAATTCCACAAAATTTCGTTCTTATAAGCTGTATATATGGGAATTAAAGAAATATTTGCGAATCTGTAGCTTATGTTGTGAAGTTGAAAAAAAATGAAAAAAAAAAAAATGTTATCAGTGAAGCTATTCGTCTCAAAGAATTTCGCAATTTTTCCAGCGAATTTACGGAGCTCTCTGTTGCCACAGTTGTGTCGCGCTTAATGACTTTTGAGATATTTCGCATCATCCATCATCCATCATTTCAGTCTCTCTCTCTCTCTCGAGTTTTTTCTGTTAATAAAAGTTAAACATCGCGCAGGAGATTTGAGATAAGTCGCGTTTTACAAATATCTCGTGGCAATTGACTTGTGCAATTGTCACTTGCATTTCGCGGAGACGCATTAAAAGACAATTTTTATTGCTTTCATTGAGTTCGTAAATTTTTTTTTTCATTTTCGTTTCGATAAAGAAAATGATTTTTTAAAAGTAGTTACCGAGATATCAGAGACTAAAGGTGCGAATTCAATTTGCACATTGCGCTCTTCGAATTTTTTTTATGGGAACATTAAAGGATAAAAAAAAGGATAATGTGCAAATAAAATTTGCATCATTTTTTTTTTAGCGCTCCGTGTTTTTTTTCACGAGGCCAATTGCCCGGCCGATCAACTGTGAATCCCCGCGACGAAAGGTATATCATTATTTATTTTTTTTTGTTCGCGCTTCGAGATAAAAGAATCGTATCCGCGAATTACATATAATAAACTTTCCGTGAGAGTCGCTTGAATAAACTCCTATAATTGCGATGTGTCGATAAAAGAGATTGTTTCAGTCTTTGCACGCGAATCAATTGTTCTTCAGTTTTCATCACCCGCGCGCGGTGATCATAAAAAAAAATGAATGGTTTGTCCGTTGTAAAGCAAAATTTTAATTACCATGTTGACGTGCATTCCTCGAAAAAATAAATCGGAGATTGAAAAAATCCCGATAAGAACGAAATAATAAATGTTTTTCCTTCCCGCACCTTTTCAAAATTTTGGAGGTAAGTGAACTTTTTTTTTCCGACATTTTTTATGATTATTCGAGACAATCTTTGAAAATTCATTGACACGCCATTTTTTTTGTTGAAAATCGAAAAAAAAAAAATGGCCATGTGAATCCCCTTACCGCAAGGAACGTCAAAGTGGAGGTCACAGATGATAAGAAAAAAAAATTTATTGATGCGCGCCCGATAAGATTAATATTCGATCTTCGCTACGATCGATTTATCTCGAAATTTTACTAACACACTTTTGACATCACTTAGTCGTATATACAACTTATATACTTACTGTGAAGGTACATACCGTTGGATTTCCGCCAGCGTGTCGATTTTATCTCAGATAATCTCTCGCGTTTGAAAAAAACAAAAAATACCCTTTTGTTTTACGGGTCGGTAAGAGGTCGCCGATGCCGATGTTGTTCTTTGATTGTTATCGAAGTCCCGCTTCGATCTTGTAGAACTTTCGATTTTTTTTTTTTGATCCTCGAGTAAAATTGAGTAAATAAAATGAAATCCTGAAGAATATTGTTGGTCTCAATTATTGTCCGAACGAAAGAATTTGGTTATCTAAATTTATGGAACCGCAAGGAAAACTTCACTCAATCGTCGAGCGCGCAGACCGGTTCTCGCACGCGACTGCACTTCACTGATAAAAAAGAATTGTCCAACCGATACCTCTGTACCTCAGATTGTCGAATGCTACTGCTCGCTTAGTTATGTACCTCTACTGTGCAGCGCGACGTTACCCGAAGAGGAAGGCGGGGACACACGTGTGACCACCTATCACACGATAATACCTTCGTTATCCAAGTCGCGCGTCCGGGAGGGGGAAAAGATCCCCGTGATTAATCGTAGATTTCTAAGATCGTTGACTGCTTAGTGTTTGTCTATTCGTCGTTAGATTTTTACGTGATATGTTCCGAGTTTCGAGATCGATTCCCCCTTCCGATTTCTTGTCGTTCGATGATCAACATCGTGCAAAGAGAAACGCATCGATCGATAAGAATATTTTGCTCCGAAAGATCGAACACTCGAAAGATCGATAATTTGTTACAACAATCGATTTTTTTTTAATGTTCTCGCTGCTCGATAGCGTTACTATGAATTCAAATTTAACCCTTTATAAGGCACGAGACGCGAAACGGGACTAACGAACGCGTATTGGTGGGGGTAGCGTACCGTTTTATGGCAAATGTGAGGATAGAGCTGTGAATCGACAATTTGTAATCCCAGTAGTAAAAAAAAAAAAATGCGTACATTATTGACATTTTTTGCGAACTTATTGGAGATGGAGATTATTTATAGAAAAAACTTTACTGGCGCTGAGACCGTAACGAAAATAGTGTATTTGTTATAAAATAATCATCAATGCCGTCAAATAAAAACGTACGTATTAAAGATTTTTTGAAAGACTCCGATCTTTTTGCAAGAAATGTTAAGGAAAGCGTTAGGCGATTATTAAGCAAATAGGGTATAGAAGCGGATATTGACAACGCATTTTTTTATCGCAGATTCATGCAATTTCATCTCCTAACAATTCGAGGAAAATTATTTGCAAAACCGCAGATTATCTCGTAAATTTTTTCCCGCGAAACACAATTCGATTACAGATATCGATAATCACTTTTATAAAAAAAACAAAAAGTCACTCCTTTCGATGTTTTCGATGTTTTTTCTTTTTTTGGTGATTTCGAAACCAACGCTTCACCAAAGAGTCGATTTTTTGTATTTTTTGTAATTATCGATTTCATAACTTCGTCTATAAAAATACGGATTAGACGCGTAATTTTTTTTCGTTTTTATCGCGCAATGACTTCGCTTAGTTCGAAAATCTTTAAGATAGTTCTCTGCAGCAATCCTTCTCGATACAATTTGCCGTTTATTCTCATTGTATTCTCCTCACTCCGCCGTGAGTGCCATTTGGTGTCGTCGCTTTTGCACTCCTACGTGTTTCGCATCGCCTTAAGAACATGTGATACCCCTCTTTGAGCGCATATATCGCCCCACCATTGACGAGTGCGCCAATAACGGGATTTCACTTACGCACGATAGGGTATCATATACTCTTCACGCTATCGAAAAAGATTAAAAAAATCGTTTATTGACGATTAGTTGTAATTATCGCGAGAATCGTGTACTGCACATCGATAGCTACTACGAAGTTTGTGGCGCGAGTAGTCATGACTTTCGCGATGATTGTGCAATTTCGTCTGTCATTGAAGGATTATTAAGCTTACTATACACTGTATGGTATAAACACGTTGACGCGTTTGTATCCTACCGATTACAAAGCATCAGAGTTATTGTGTTGATTAGGCGGCAATCCGTAAGATCGATCTGTTGCGTTATCCGAATGTTTGCTGTAGAAGTGCTATTGTTATTATTATTATTATTTTCCGATGTAACTGATGACGAGGAAGAAGAATATAAGCTTCGCGTGCACCTCGATGGATGATGCATGTCGTCGCGTGTGAAAAGCTTGCCGATCGCTTCACATTTGTCTTGACAACAGGAAATTCCTTATCTACGGGCATAATAATGGCCCACCGCGAGGCTCGATATTTTCTTTTTCCGTCGTTTTTTTTTTTTTTCGACGACGGACTCCCCGGAGCGCTTCGGCTTTTCTTCCTCGAATCAATGCTCCCACCCGCGCGAATATGAACTTCGAACGATTCGATTCCGAATGAGGAAAGATTACTGATGTCGTCGACGCCGTGTAGCGTGCGCCGCGAATACTTATCTCAACACCGTTTATCTATGTCAATTTCCGTATGTTCAATCGTTTCCTGTATCTATAAACACACTACGATTCTCACGGCGGAAAGGAGAGGTCAGTTAATTCTTTGATCGGTGCAATCAATGCAATCGCGTCGAAAAATTTGCAAACCACTTTTCTCGGGACGACACTTTTCGCTTTAAGTCGCGTCGACGCGACTACTCGACTGGGTTTCGGAAAGACTTTCTCACGCGATTGCTTCAATCGTTTCTCTCTACAGCTCTGTTACTGTATTATTCCAAACGGTATCGAAATATTTGTATTGCGACATCTGTAAGCTTATCGCGCATCGAAACAGAGAGAGTGAACCTGAGAGTTATTGAGGAAATGTATTCAGCGGATGATAAAGGACGAGTCTTCAATGAAACAACGCTGCAAATAATAGTATATTCATATTTACAAATGTAAAATAAATTTACGATAAATATTATAATAAAAAAAATATTTCGATCCCATAGTTTTCTTTTCATAAAAGAAACTTTCGTTGTAATTTTGAAAGTTTCTTTTATGAAAAGAAAACTATGGGATTGAAATATTTTTTTTTACACTTTAACGGCAGAAAAATATTGGAAAACAACACCTGTCGGGTAAAATTTAAAAAAATATTTATACGAGCAGTTTGTTTCTTTTTGATAATAAAAAAATTTCATTTCAGTTAATTACGATCAAACGAAAAAATGTTTTGAGATTCTTTTTTCATCGCCGCAAAATCACTGCTAAAAAGATAAATGGTAATTGCAATGCGATCAGAAGTGTTATTATAATTGCAAAAGATAGTCTTAGATATGTTAATCCCTCAACGCGACTACCGCTTAGATTTATCTGCGCAATTTGTTATTGTGTACCGATTTATCGTTTCACGTAGCAGCACTTCACACATTCGCTTCGAGTACATTATCGCAGGTTGTAATTTTAATTCAGCGAACTGCTAGTTTATTGCCCCTACGAATAATTCTCGATAACTTTATCGTATCGCAAATTTTGTGTACATTGCGGAGAAATAAAACTTTCGACGAATTAATCGTGCGATCTTTCTTAGGGTTACTGACATCATTACACGGTTACATATCTTCCACCAACAAGTATATTCTCTTTACTTACCTCTGCGACGTATGTTTTTTTTTCATTGAACGGAGATTAGAGATCGCATTCACAAAAGATCGAAGGTGATCGACGATTTCACGCAGATATCAATCGTCTGCTAAGATAAGATTCGATGACGTAGGAATTCAAGGGCGTCGAACGATTGTCCCGTAAATTGCAATATCGCAACATAGCGAACAATAAGTTTGAAGAATAAAAAAATTTCCGATATTTTGACGAGCCTTGATATTTGATTATTGTTATCAAGGATTAATAGTACATTTTGCTACAAGAGAAGTATGTGTGTTTCCCGGAGTGTCAAGTTTTCTGCCCGAGCCAAACGAGAGCTCAAATCACACGACCTGAAAAAGCACTCCCTCCCGAGTAGGAAATTATACTTTTTTTTCGGTTACGTTAAAAAAAAACCATATTTTTATGCCTGTAACGTTAGTGGAAAAACGCGATTTGTTTCTTGTCTTTCCCGTTCGGAATTCTTTTCTTTCCACGAAAATTACTTTTTTGCGAGCAAATTTACTTTTGTTGCCTGCAAATTTAACTTTTTTGCCTGCAATTTTTACTTTTTTGCCCGCAATTTTTACTTTTTGCACGCAATTTTATTTTCTTCCCCTCTGGTAAAAAATTCCCAAGTTTCCACCCGCGTTGTCGGCAAGAAATATGGTCATTTAGAGCGTAGTCGGGAAAAACACTATTTTTTTGCAGATAAATCTCATATCAATGATTTTTATCGTATTTTATTTTTTATTACATTGTTTCCGGTTGTGAAGTGCCATTTTCGCAATTTCATGTAATTCTATGTGACAGTCGAAACTTTAATCGTATGTCCATCTCTTACTATTATCTATAATTCCGGGTCCGGCAAATATCGATTCGAAAATATATACATAGATGAGTCATACAAGGAAAGTCGAAGCTTTGATGCGAGAGAAGACAACGGCGTGACTTTAATAACGAAGTACATTATATACGAAAAATTCACGAGCGTTATATATATCGTACCTATACGTTCAAACATACCAAACTACGTCCTTACGATTTTAGTCGCGATAGTGATTCGGAACACGTTGAGAAATCGCGAAGCGTCGATATTATTCATCGACATTGATGAATTATCACGTGTAGCGCCGGAGATAAAGATACATACATCGGGAAATCACCGAGCGGAAAAAACGTTAACGAATATAATTGTGTTACTATTTTCGTAACGTTAGTATTGTATCTGGTGATCGCAGGATAACCGAACGGACAATCTTAGGTATTTTATTCACGTGCAATCGGCCATTAATTGTCCACAAGGGTAAACCCGACGTATCATTGCGTCAATGTAGAATTCCCCGAAGTGGTACGGGTAAAAGAATGAAAAAAAATAAAAATAAAAAAACGTTTTCATCTCATTATAAAATTTCAAAAGAATGTGGAATTTTGATTACTTCGCTTCTTTCCCGATAAATGCGTTGCATTCAGGTATTTCCGTTTCTCTAATATGAATCATTTTTTCTATACTTTTTTTTTTTTACATATTTTATATTGAAGCGGATAAAATTGAAGCTATTTATTTGTTCGTAAATCAGTGCAAAAAAATAGTCGAGTTGCTTTTCTGTGTAAATTATTGACAACTTCGCGGGAATTGTGTAAATATATCGAAAACGACAATGTTATGACGGCAAATGCTAATTGCAATGTCGAAGAGACAAAATATTATACAACTGCGGACGTCGGCAGATATGTGTTTAGTTTCGTTTGATTCTAACAGGTAGTCTCATAGATGAAAAAAAAAAAAAAACGATTTTGATGAAACGGGAAAAAATTACCAATTCTAACGATATTTGAGATCAGTTACGCGGCGCGCTGATCATCGAATTAAGTGAAATCAACAATCGCGACGATTTATCGAGTCCGTCGCGCGCTTCTCGGTTTGTCTTGATCATTATCCATCGCCGTTTTCTATAGCTACTGCGACTATAATCAATTGGGTTAAATAAACGGCGAAACGAGTGTCAAGAACAGAATTGACCGTCTGCGGCATCAAATTCTCGGCATATCGTGCGATTATTTATGATCAGAAAAATTCTGATTGATAATTCGAGTTAATGACGTAACGTTGCTTACCTGCATGCAGAGTTACAGTTGAAATTTCTTTGAAATCCAATCGTCGAGGACAATGAAGAAATTTAATTTTCGAAATTTTTTTTTTCTTTTTTTTTTATTATGTAATATAGTATATACGTCTCGTAATACAAAGGTAGCTAAGAGACCAATACAATAAAATAAAAAATGAAAAATAGATGAAAAAAGAAAAAAAAATTATCGTCATCATCAATTCTCGATGCGCTCACGAACAAGCAGCTTAATAATAAATACGATTAGAATATCGATGGCAATAAATATTACATGAAACATAAATTCATGAATTTCCTTCGAACCGACGAACTCGAATTTCTAAGCGTAATACTAAGGAGGTTCGCGAATTTTTTTGGATAACCAGAAAAAACGAAAAAACAAACCTTCTATAATTTAATAATAAATATGAATTTATCGACTAACGAGTAATGTCCATCCACGGCTCCTATACTTAAATTTTTTTTTTCTTTTAATTAATCTTAATATTTAATTTTGATTCTCAATCTTTTGATTTACGTTGCTCCATTCACATAGCCCTTTGCCATAAATTTTGAAACTCGCGCGGAACACAGAAAACTCCATCATCGAGTCGCAGGAAAAAAAATCATTTGTACATAGCACAATAACTTATAAACAACGTCGTAACTCTAGTAAATATCAATATCAATAATAATATTTTCAATAAATATCATTGAAAGCGTGTGTAGGAACATTCGGTATCAGGAAAAAAAATCAAATTATTCTAAATGTATGAGTTGTTATTTATGCTCAACGATTACGGCGTCATTTTGATGAATTTAATTTGCGGTTTCTTTTTCTCGACAACGAGCAAAATCGTGCGAATATCGCAAGTATAACCGCTCGTGACGCACGTGAACAGCTGTATATACATAAAAACATGAAGAAACGCACATGAGAACGAAAAGGGTAGTTTTGTAATTATTTAGGAACATCGTAGGGTGTCTATAGAAGAAATGAAAATCACAGTTTGTCTCGAAACTTTGATTTCCGATAGGTGATCATTTTTTTTTTTACTTTGGATACGAATTTGTGGCATCAAAAAATAATCAATCGTTGCTATATTTTTTCTCGATGTTTTTGCGTTTTTTTTTTTCTCGTGAGTATATACAATGCAGTTAACCCGATAAAAGTCGATTTATCAGGGTTTTTTTTTTTTTCTATAGTTCTTTTGCATTTTTTATCGGCAGATTATACATGTATTCATTATTTTATGTACACCAGTCAATGTACACTTGTGTATAATCTACTCACGCTTCATCGACATATATAATATATAGACTTAGTAATCCCTCCCAACTGACGTTTCTAAATAGTTGTACTTTACGTTTTTTGTTGTTGTTTGTGTTTTCTTTTTTTTTTTTTTTGCGTATAATATATTTATAAATATGTTTTTTAATCTGAAAAGTTACACTCTAATTTTCGCACTGGTATACGCGTGGAGTGACTTTTAGGACCCTGAATCGAAAAACTCGTACATTTGTTAGTTTTTTTTTTGTTTTTTTCATTTTTTTTTCTTTTGTTTTCATTCGAAATACATAAACTCTGTGGCTTAACGTTACAATTTATCTTGGCTACACATTCCCTATTACGTAATTAATACGATTTTACATGCTAATTTTGATTTTCGTTACAATATCTCGTACGCTTCAGCGTTTTCGCC
Organism: Cryptus viduatorius; assembly: GCA_964006125.1. Classification (NCBI taxonomy): domain Eukaryota; kingdom Metazoa; phylum Arthropoda; class Insecta; order Hymenoptera; family Ichneumonidae; genus Cryptus; species Cryptus viduatorius. The sequence goes on from OZ023229.1 coordinate 251,928, forward strand.
AAATTTCTCATTTCGAAATTTCACGTTTTTTTTTTTTTACTTTTTAAAATTTATTATCGTATTTCAACTGCGACGTCCATTTTTCATCCTGATTTGTATGTATAATAAATGGTGGTTTACGGAGATGCCGCGTACATTTTTATCGTACGCTTTTTTTTTTTTTATCAACTTAGCTCTTCGTTATAGTTAGTAGTAGTTGTATATGTATATAGGCATATGCTTGGTCAGGTTTTGTTTTTGGTTTTTTTTTGTTTTTTTGTTAGTTTGAAAAATCTTTCATCTTTGTTAGTACAATATATATAATATATATAGAATAAGGTTCGTCCACTAAAGCTCAATCGGCGAGCCTTAGATGTTATCATTATTAATAATAGGAACTTGAATCGCGTCCAACTATTGTCCACAACGAAAATAATAATAATGTTCGGATAAACTGGAAAAAAAAAAATACTGATCGAAAAAAAAATTATTGGATCCGACTTTTATCTGCCGATCTCTGTAGAAAATAGCGTTGGAAAGGGGTTGTCGCGTTTTACCCCTTCCGGACGAAAGGATCCATTCAATGTCTCATGTTAATTCAGCCGTCGTTTCCCCGTAACTTCAACCCTAATTTTACGATTTTTTCGTATAGGGTTTTCAGCAATTCGACGTTTTTTTTGCCTATCTTTCCCTATGATTTTTCTACATTCGAGGAAAAATGAAAAGCGATGGTTGGCGCGTGTACGGGGCGGCGTAGTACCACGTCGAAGTTCCCATCTGTCGTTTGGTGCTCGCAGCCCGTACAATAGAGGGGGGAGGGTTGAAGCGGAGAAGAAAACGCGACTCGGCGTTAAGCCGGTGCATGTCGAAGGGTCCAAACGGTAGATCCCTCATAAAGGATTTCCAAAATATTGTGTAAATCGTAAGTTGAATTGAGAACGGGCGATGCGGGCGCGCGCGGGACAGCTGAAATTTTAGGGTGAAATCCCGTTGAATTCGTCGTATTTCCGCGTCGATCTTTTTTTTTCCCCTCTCATTCGTCAATACCGCGAGCGAGAATTTCAACCCCTGCGATCTTACACACTGTACAAATAAAGGGTTGGCTGTCGTTTCCCAACTTTTAGAAAACCCGAGGACGCACGCGCCGTACACTGTATCCATCTATGTACACACAAGCATACGACACAATCAATTCTCACCCCTTTACGCGAACATACCGAATTTTACGAAATATTCCCCAATTGCACGAACAGATAAAAGCTCCCTTTGTTCGCGACGAAACGAACACCGTTATATTTTTCACGCCGTCTATAAAAATCGTGAGGATTTGTTTGGATCGAAGTAAAAAAAAATAAAGCCGATTTAATGTAACCCCTTTTTTTATAAAGAAACCCTTTTTTTTCTTGTTATTTGCAACTTTTGTCGCGTGGCAGCGCTCAATAGCGTGTTACGAAATTTACGATTTATCATTGAAATTGTTTCGGACAAAAAAAAATATAGAATAAAAGAGAATTTTGTTCTCGATTGCGAAGAAGAAAATATCGATTGACGAAAAAGAGGGGTGGGTATGGGAGAGGAAGCGAAATTAAAGCCACATGCTCTTCGGCGTTAAGAAGAGGGGTGATCAAGGAAGAGGCACGTTTTCCTCGTTGTCGTAGAAATGCCCGGGACCACCGAGAGCCAAGGGTGGCCTATAGCTGCTTCTTTTGATCGTAGTTGTTAGCTGGAAAGGGGGTTTGCGTTGCCGCGGTGGTCGTAGTAATCGAGGCTCGTCTCTCTTTCTTCATAGTATTGGTGCGGGTTTCACCACCGCTCGAGAGTTATACCGCGGCGCGGCTGTACAGAAAAAAAGAAAAGAAAAGAAATCGAGAGAGCGAAGGAGAAAGGCATCGAGTGGAGAAAGCCTCTGCCGCGGGGGTGGTAAAATTATTACGGGAGTATGAAATTTCGAAGTTGGTATAAGATGACGAGGGAGAGACGACGCCGAACCCTGCGGACTCTCACAAACTGGGGGAGGGTGGGGGAGAGAAATCGACTGAGAAAAAACTGAGGGGAAGAAAAAGAAGAAGAAAAAAAAAGGTCCGGTGACCTATACGTAGTGGGGATGAAGCTCTTCGAACTGGACATAGGGGAGGCTTTGATAATTGCAATCCACTTCCTTGTTCAAGGAAACGAAGAAAACGAAAGGGACAGAAAGATCCTGGGATGCCTAACGCCGATAGGGTCTCGAAGTGAAGGGTGTATCCCTTCGATAAAATATCTTTCCTCAAATTCCCGGCACATCCTTAATTAAAAAAATGATTCTCTTATTTCGGGAGCTACGAGAAAAAAAATTGGGTTTAAGTCGGTTATTTTTTTTTGCAGTTATTTTTGTTTTTTGAAAAATTATGAAATATGATTATTTTATTTTTCAAAATTTTCTTTTTTCTTGTTTTCTTCGATTTTTGTATGGAATGTTTTCGAGGCATTGCTAAAGCTGCGTCCCGAAAGGATGACACGGACTTTTACGTTCCGTATTTCTTTCATCACGAAACACCTCCCCCTTTTTCGACTGCGATCGTTTGGACGTTCCCCTTCCCCGCGCACTCCAACAGAGCAGTTTTTCCGAGCTCTTGGAAACCGCAAGATATTATTGATTTTTATACAAGGGGTGCGCGACGAGAGCAGTATGTGGGTGGACGGCTGTTTCCGTTTACGCGTGTGCGTGACACGAACATAATACTATAAACCTGCTGCCTATGTATGAATGTATGTATATATACATTCGATACATACAGAAACTGTCTATAGCTATATAAGAATTGAGGGTCGCTTGTGTCATTTACTCGTTCGATCGTTAGTTGGAAAACAACGAAAATCCTTCCTCCTGCTCCGCGGTTACTTTTATTTTCTTCCGTTGTTCGTTTCTCATCGGAGACGACGCGAAAAAAAAAATCGATGTTACGTAGCTAAAGAAATGAAATCGATCCACGCGCCGAGTCGAAACTTTGCTTGTTTCCTCCCCTTGCCAACCACCCTCAGCCGCACTTTCAGCCTCGAATTATTTACTCTTCGTTCACCGCAGGGTTGGGTGACATTGATTACGTTTCTCTCCCCCTCTTCACCCCTCCCGGTCACACACGCGATATCTTTCTCGAACTACGAAGTTTCGCGTTCGATAAACTTGCCGGCACATCCGTAATTCAAATTGCAAAGTAGATTACCGTTCGTGACTCGATATTCTATCGGCTCTTCGAATGTCTCTAGTCTCCTACTTTCTCGCTACACTTCTTCTTTGTCTCTTTCCCGAGTCATGTACAATTCATCGAGACACTGAATAGTTCCGTTCTATATTATCGATTTCGAAATCCCGTTCTCTCTCTCTACACCCGCGCGACAAATTCGTTACTTTTTTTTTATCTTAATTATTTTCGAGTGTTTGCACACACGGCGGGTTGTTTAAAAAGGAAAGGAACGAAAAAAAAAAAAAAAAATCGTCCCCCTCGTGTCGAGGGCGGAACCGTCGAAAATTTAAGTTCGAGGGTCACTCCCGCGTGTGCGCGGCGCTGAAATTTTGTTTGCTGTAATAAAACACAGTGAAACGTGACGCGCACTTAAAACGCGATATACATCGATAATTTGTGAGATACAAATTGAAAAAAAAAAGTAAATAAAAGGAACACGTGCGATAGAACAAACATGCGATAAAAATATATTTGAAAATGCATAACGAAAATAAATGAAATAAATAAAATGAAACGACAAATCATATTAAATCGATATAATTTTATTTAATAAGCGATTTTTCCTTTTGGTTGGTTTTTTAAATCATATAAATAGGAACTTATAAGTGTTACGTGAAACGATGTAAATGATCGATAAATAAATAAATCAATAAAATAATAATAATTGTTGACTACAATGTTGGACTAGTATAGTTAGGAATTGTAAACCGTCTCCAAAATGACTAGATATAAATGGTGAATCAGAGTTAAAACGTTTCTGGAATGAGTCGCAATTTTTTTCGGACGCGATTTTTTTTTTTTTTAGGTACGTTTTTTGATAATTATTTGTTGTCAGAGTACAAAATTACGATGTTTAATTATGAAGAAAGCATAATAAAAAGGATCTTCGAAACCTAATTAACTCTGAATCACCGCGTATACTATTTTTTTTTCTTCATTCGATAAACATTAACGCCTCAGTTACTCTTGTCGCACATGTCGACGAACGTATAAATTCGCACGACCCTATTTCTCACACTATCGTCAAATTTTTTTCGTCACCCTTAGTACACAATATAATACAAATTAGAGAATCAATCGTCGAATTTTCGACGACGAAAGATCATCACTTGCTCGATTTCTATACTTAATCAATAAATATTCTCTACGAAATATATATATATACCCTTAATATCTATCGAAAACTTAGACATAATCAATAATATATACCAATGATTTAAATATAATTTAATTCCACTTAACTCTCTTTCTTTCATTCTTTCTCTTTTCGTTTCTTTTTATTTCCTCTGATTTACCGATTAATTTGATTTTGCGCTCAATTACGTTTACGAAAGGCAATTTTAGCGTCAGGTTTTGCGGTCGCGGATTTCATTATCGTTGCGTTAAACCGCGTGTACACGACACGTAGCTTTCTCACGCAATATTTTACCACCTCGCATTCGCTTCAAGTTGAAATATAGTTATCCAGTCACTAATTTTAATTCGACGTCGCCGCGCGAGCTTCGTACGATGAATTTTTAAAACTACCGCCTTCGCTACCGCGAGGGTAGTTTTGTTTCGACTCATCCCCCGTTTTGTGGTATATAAACGCGCATGAGAAAACTAAACTTCGGTGTACACGTTTGGTACTCCGCTCGTTTATTATCAATACCGTAAAGTCGGTATAACAATTAAAATAAACGTTTTCCACGTGGCATGCGCACCCTCGCTATATCTCTCGGGGGTACCATTAAGTGGACAATGCGCGCGTTTCTACTGGGCGCAATTAAAAACGGCCCATTTACATCGGGACCGATACGCGCGCGTTTTGCATGTCATTGTCCCTCGCGTATCGTTCCCGAATGGTCCTCTCCTTCCCCCTTTCCTCGTCGTATTGACACAAAAGCAAAAGCGAGCCAGACACGCGCCAACATTCAGTTTTTCCCTAAAAATTTCGCTTTTTTCCCCTCCTTTAGCGGGAGACGACGAGCCAAGGCCGCTGGAATGACCTCAGTCTCGATCTCTCTGCACGCATCGCTGCCAGATGCAGATCGTTTTCCGGCAGTCTGGATACGGCCGATATTTTTTCCCTGACTAACCCCCCCTCCCCCCTCTGGACAATACTCGTGGAAATTCCATTTCTCCTCCTCTTCACCCCCCACACCTTCATCATCGCGAAAAATGTATTTTTCTGTCTCTTTTTCTCATTCATCTCGATTTTTCTCTCGTTCATCGCTTTCAATGCTTCTTCGTATCTCTCTTTCTCTCGATTCGTCGCAATGGTCGATACTTTACTCCCCTAAAATATGTTAATGCATGCGTGCGCGCATACTAATTCATTCGAATTTTTGGAAAGAACCCGTGGCATCCCTGCCTCCCCTCGAAGGGGAGGGGTAGAAAGTTCAAGGCAATGATTCACGCTTGGCTCGTGTTACCCCAGCGACCGATGGGCAGACATACTTCGAAATCGCCTCTCGACGATTCTTCGTTCGTTTTTCGACGGAAAAAAAAAAGATAAATTTTTATGGGACTCTAGACAATGGCCGGGGGATACTACAGAAACGGTTTCCAACCTTTTTTGAACTAATCGTGTGTGTGCCGTATGTTCGATTCACACTCCGATATCAAATCAGCGGCAATAAATCAACGTCTGTAAAAAAAAAAAAAATTACCGCCCGGAATTTTGTCGCGTATGTTGAACGCATTATAGAATGTTTTGCAGAGATAGAAACAATACTAAAAATATTATCCCTCACGATAATCTACGAAAATAATAAATTTTCACCGAATTCGAATTTTTTTTTCCGACTAGCGTATCAGATTGATCTCATGAATTAATAAATTATTGAAGCAATTTTAGAAAAAAAAATATATATATAACCGTTTGTCAAAAAATAATGATGTTTATCACGGATTTTTTGGGGTTGAAATGCCGCATCATCGTCAAGATTCGTTAATCGATAAAGTATACATCGCGTTGAAAAATTAATGTACAAAAATTCTATACGCGAGTAAAATTGAATTTATCGTACGATATAGAAATCGATGGATATATAGTGGGCGTGAGAGAGGCGCCGGGCGGAAATATGTGGCGGTGGTTAGGTTCGTGAACGTTGAGGTCGGTGGGACTGACCGGTGCACGCATGCTGCATCGAATGCTACACATTTTAGCGGCCGATACGCGTTCTCCTAAGCGTTGCCTATCGGGCCGCCGGCTGTGTTCTCTAGACAAGCAAAGGCGGAAAGCAGGCGCGAGTGGTCACTGTGTTCGCACAGCTGTCTTTTTTTTTCTCTAATATTTCCGCAGTCCACGTTAACAAAACTCGTCGAGGATATTCGAGACTCTCGCTGACCGTTGAGGCGATACTGAACCAACGTGCCACGAAATATTATTTCAACCAATGACAGCGTATTATTTTAATAGATATATTATTCAGAAATGTTAGACCGGCGATATCAGTACACACGCACGGCACGCACCATCATTCCGTGTCTATTTTATGTGCATAAAAAACAAAAAAAGTTATACGACCATTGTGCAAATAGAGAGAAAAACTTCGTCAAACTATTTACGTGTTACGCAAAGAAAGTTAGAAAAATCTATTCGGAAAGATCGAATATCGTTAAACTTTTGATTCTCATTTTCGTTAAGCTGCAAGGCACGGACATGAACAGCTTTAACTTTAATCTCCTTTTAGGTGGTAATAGAACTATACGTATGTATTGTTTCTTTTTTTTGTTTGTTTCATTTAACGATAAATCTAACGTACGCGTGAGATCGAGATAGTCGATATTATTCCGAGATTGGTCTCTGTGTATTCCTCATTATCAAGAAACGCCGAACCGGACACACCCTAATATCATTATAGTAATTTAACGTATTTTAAATTCTATTTTGTCTTCTATACTTTTTGTTTTTTTTTCGTTTGTATGTTTTTTAAAATTTTTTTTTTGTGTTGGCTGTGTATACGATTGTACTCTCTGTTTCGGGGGTCACACTGCCGTCCACCCTGAGTTTGTTGGGTTTTATTTAGTTTAATTATTTATCATTCACGATATTTAATAATCTTTGATTGAACAAACGATTCAATTAAGCGATATCAGAGTTTCTTGTGCGTTCAATCGCGTTATCTTATATCATTTTTTTTTATTATTTTTTTTATGTTTGTTCGTTTTTTTTTCGTATAGAATACTCTTCAATAAGTTTGTCTCGTCTAACTATCTCCATTTGATTTTTTTCTTTTTTACATTAAAATATTGACTAGATGAAAAAATTCTGATAAACGAATGACGAACGTCCGGTCCGAGTAACCAGGGTTATCGTAATATGAATCTTTGGTAAAAAAAAAAAAAAAAAAAAAAAAACGCGACCGGTTGAGCGTTGACTTCTCCCTAAGGCCCGCATCATTTAAAATAGGAACTTTGTCGATCACCCATTATAATCAGATAGTTACAATTAATATTTACAGTATAACATCGCGATTAGAATATACTTATAACAACGAGGTTTCTAAACGTGTGGGCCAATAACGCGGGGTGGCAAAGCCTCGCTAATTAATCGGCGAGTCATCGCGTCAACCGGTAACGCCGGATATTACGACGCAATTATAATAACCATGTGTGATACGTGTACGAAAAAAAAAAAATCGTCTACTAATATCTGGCGCGCATATAACTGAATTCACAAAGTTGGTGTGTGTATATAAAAATCTTTGTTTCGTTAAAAAAATATCTATCTCGCTACTGGTCTCGTACGTTTTTCTTTATTCGTTATTTAGGAACCAATACCGCACGTGCTCGTGTTTGAATATTGTGACAGCGAATTATAGTTTTTTTTTGCTTAGTTTTGGCGGTTATCGCGTTTTTTTTTTTCGATACATGCATTTTTTTATGTGTCATGTTTCACGTCGATGGGGTAGCAAGTAGTCGTCGATGTGGGAACGGGGTTGGGATCAATCTCAGGCGGGACTGAGGGTGAAGGACGCGGTAAGGACACTGTTTACCCTGACTCTTACCGGCAGATAAACGAGAGCAGGCGCGAAGCGTCTCTCAGTAATAGTCTCCTCGCCGACTCTTCCTGCGTCGCGTTCTTCCAGTATGAAAGGTTGCATAACCGTAGCATCCGGATTAGAATTCATGTCCTGCGGCATCGCGTAACTCGCCGGTACTTTGTGTTTGTTTGCCACGTCTCTGAGAGTCTTACTGAGTTCATCGATAACACTGTCGGTCGGATCACCGAGAGTCTTGTGATCTTTTCTTATGTGTTTCCTTATCCTGTTGACGTTTGCGGTCGCGTAGCCGCATTGAGCGCACTTGAAGGCTCCCTGTGGCGTCACCTGTACCGCCTGTTCATCAGTCTTCTGGTTTTTAATCGTTTCCACGTTAGAAACCTGCGGACTTGCCTGACGCCGTTCGTCCTTTCCTTCGTAGTCACCTTTCTCGTACAACTCGTTGATCCTCCCAACGTTCCCATCGTCGATTCTAGGATTATTCACCAGTGGGGCTTGAAATTGGGACAGCAGACCCGAGAACTGATGACGCGTTAATAGATGATGATGCAGGAGTTCGGGTTGGGCAAATGCTTGAGAGCAGATTGGACACTGCAGAGAACTCTCGATGCCGGCATTGTTCTCCTGCGGACTTGTGTGTGATCTCTCGTGGAGAAACAAAAATGGCAATACAGTTGTGGTGAAGCTGCAGTAAGAGCAACGATAGCTCTTCGCCGCTTGTTCATCCACCGAGGAGCCGAATAAACTCGATAATACTTGATTTCCCAATCCCGCGTAGTCGTTGTTCTTGAGTTGCTGCATGACATCCAACCCGTTTGGGATCTTCAGACTTTGATTTTGCTGGACGGATCTACCGGACGATCCTGAAGATCTCACACCTCCTCTCGGTGAGCTCTGATACTGATGCTCCAATTCGCGCCACTTGTCAATTCCCGGCCTGCCATGTTCACCCAACAGATGGGCTTTCAGCCACTTTATACTTCGAAATCTTCGACTGCATATCGGACAAACTTCCGTGAAGTGCGTGAAGTAACGATGACTCAGATCGCCAAGCTGATCGGGTTTCAAGGCAGTGTCGTCGTTGTTCGTTGATTCGTATGCTTCTTGCTTGTTCGCCGTCGTGCTGCCCTCGTCGACGATACCGTGGGTGTTTTGCTTGTGCACACGCAGAAAATACTTGCTGCATAACTCCTTGTTGCATATGTTGCATATAACACCCCCGATCTGTGAGCCATTCTCTATTTCGATGTTGTGCATCCGCTGCATGTGTGTCTTCATGAAATACTTGTTGCACAATTCCTTATTGCATATCTCGCAGTAGCTCGATGTTGGTGTCATTGAGATTACTTTGCGCTCCGGTTGAGCGCTCGGCGTTGGTACCGATGCTGTTGATGGCAGAGGAATAGCCACTGACGACGTGGACACAGGTGCGGGTGGAGGTTGGATGCTGACCGCAGCTGAGGCTACGGGAGGCTGAGGAATCGGCGTGATGTTGTTTGAGTTTGGTTGATGCTCATCGGTGATATGTTGCCTCAGGGCGTCCGGTGTTGGAAACTCTTTTTCGCAAAGAGTACAGTACGTTGACGTTCCGTTGGTGGAATTGTCGTTTGGCTGCGAGGGAGACGATAGCTCTTCAGCAATTCCGCCATGTTCGAGGTTCATGTGGGTCCTCAGAGCGGCCCTGCTGTCGCACTCTCGGCCGCACACACCGCAAGTCGACGCTTTGCTAGGATCCAATCCGTTCAACTGTAAGATCATCGTCTGTAGCTTCTGTAGATCTTCGGAAATCGAATCGGTTCTTTGATCCCCGGATTCGACCTCGTAGTCGTTCTTCGGCGATGTTTGTTCTTCGATCTCGTGCATCTTTGCCCGATGAGCGCGATAGATACCAATCGTTTGAAATCGGAGGCCGCAGGGCTTGCACTCAAAGTCTTCGGCGGGACGGTCACCGGATTCGGACGAACTTCCGGCGTTGCTGTCAACGATGAGGTTCAGAGGGCTCGTTTGAATCTGATGCCAACTAGCCGCTGTTCCGGGATTGCTGGGTGACTTTTCGCTATCCTGTATGAAGATTCCGTGTCTCTTCATCTTGTGCGTTCTAAGGAAATACTTGTTGCAATATTCCTTGCAGCATATCTCGCAGAAGGCTTCAGGATTTATGACGCCAAGTCGTCTTAGGCGATCGACGTTGAAACCCGAATCTCGGGCTTGTTGACTAGACTGAGGCGATAGGTGACGCGGGGCCGGCATAAATTTGGAATCTTCCTGCTCGATGCCGAATTCTTGCTTGAACAATGCTTCCATAGCTCCTGGACTGTTTCTCGATACCTCTCGGTCGTCTTCGACGCTGCTACCGGTTGCCGGAAGGGAATGAGACTCTTGATGGTCCACCGAGTCATTGTGAACTTTCTGCTTGTGTTTCCTCAGTGAATCGTCGTTCTTGAATCTTTTCTGACACATGTCGCACGGCACGGTATTGACGCTCGGCGGTCCCGAGACCATTGGCGGTGGAACTTCGAGCCTCGGAATTTGTTGCTCCATCTGGATATTACCGGGCGCGAAAGCGCCGGCGAATAAACTACCGGAGATATTATTGTCCGCGGAATTCTGACCGGGTCCATCAACGTATATACCGTGCTTGTTCGCCTTGTGCGTCTTCAGAAAATACTTGTTGCAAAATTCCTTATTGCAAAGATCGCAATAAGCGTCGGGATTGAAGATTCTAATTGGCGCCGGTCCAACTGGCGGACGCAGTTGGCCGGCATCACCAAGGGAAAAACCCGCCATAGGAAGGTACTGAGCCAGGGCACCGGGGAACGGGATAGACTGTAGATGATTAGTTACGGAAGCAACCGCGCTCGATGACGCCCAATCTTCGGCATTTTGGGATTGCGATTGAACTTGTCCCGTTGTCTGAGAGTTCAACCATGTAGCCGCGAAATTTTTAATACCTAAACCCGAAAGATTTACAGGACTTTCGGGTTCCTCGGACATTTGCTGTGACGGTTCGACTTTCACCCTGATTTGACCGGAAATCGGCGAAACGCTCGGAGCTACGTGTAACGACGATTGTTGCGCAGTATTGTTAATAGTTCCGTGTTCGCACTCGAGATGCCGCGCCAATGTCTCCTTGGCGTCGAACGACAGACCGCAAAATTGGCAACGAAATTCGCTGTTCAAGTTTTCGTCTTTCGTCGTCGTTGGTGTTTGCAGGATATTTCGTGGCTTACCTTCCAGCTGATCATCGTCGTTCGGTCCTGTGGCAGCCTCTTCCGGATCTTCCGGATCTTCGTCCGCCTCGTTTTCTTCCGCTTCTTCATCGGACTCCGCGCGTTCGCCGCCGCTGCTCATCAGCGACGTTGGAAACCGCACCGGTGTCGTTTGTTTTCTACGCTTCTTTGGACTGCTACTGCTGCTATTGTTGTCGCCGTCCTCGCGCAATCTTTTCCGAGGATCTCGATCCTCGCAACCGCTCGAACTCTCGCTGTCGATCTCGCTCGATGGCTGCTCGATCATCATAGTCGACTGCTCGCGGGCCACTGTCGACGCCATTGTTTTTGTTTCAATTGTTTTTTTCGATTCACAATTGAACAAAACAAATCCCCCCCCCGATGATATTTGACGCGTGGCCCACTCCTCGCACACTTACACTTCAGACTGTGGCCCTCTGCGAACATAATAAACGGAACATTGGTTATTATTTATTTACATTTAAACAATCAAAAAATCTTACAAAATTAAAAACAAATTCAGACAAAAAACAAAGACAAACATAGACATCGATTCGTATCTTAAAGGCGGCAATGCGACGTCTTTCGAAGTGTTTTCGCTTACGGATATATAAATAAAATTCCCAACAAAAAAAATCATTCGTTAAGACGATTTTTTTTTTCAATTCAAGATAGTCATTAGATACGGGGAACCCGATGGGAATTGATGCTCATCCGGAATTCGATACTTTCGCTTGTTCGCTACAACATGCTGTATCCTATTATATTATGTTATATTGATGAATCCAAGAGCCGGGAGAGATACATCCCATTGAATTCCTTCCCATCCAAAAATATAGAGGGGAACGAAAGAACAACGAGAGTTCCTGGTCAACTAATGCACATGACGGCATTAATTTGGAATGTTATAATGATTTTAGGCGCTACGGCGCAAAATTGGGTACGCCTCGCGACTCGAAGGGTCGCCGTTTCACATATATATATATTATATATATATATGTAGCTAACGAGCACATTTCGTTCGTACGAAAGAAAAACGAAAGTTGTCCCGACGCACAGGACACCCTTCGGGTCGCTCGATGGACATGTGGGAGGGCGACTGTGTATATACGATGACGACGGGCCTCTCTCTCTCGTCTCTTTCACTACCGGCGGTGCTACACATGACTCATGTGTCCAAAACCGCCCTCGCTTTTGGGGATGAATTCGTGAAATTCGTGGATATACATGCATTTTTCGTGAAGTTCATATTTCCTACCGAACCTACGGGGGGCTTCACCTACCAACAATTATTAAGCTCCGTCCTCCCGCGATTGACGATAGGGTGCGGAAGATTCTTCAAAAATTGCTCTATGTTTGCCTGCCATCGGGGCGAACGGAACTTTTATAAATTGATCGACTTTATTATGAAAAATAGTCTCTGCTGGTCGTTTTCATTCAAAGACCCGTATAGATCCTTTTTTCTCATTATTTGATAAAAGATAAATGAAAAAGTGACCATGTCACTTCCTACTCATCGAGTGAGCTTCGACGATGACGTATACTTCTTACGGTCATCCCTCATTACACGTGATAAGTTTCGCGTTGAAGTAACGCGCGACGTTATAAATGTACACAAAAAAAATCGATATTGTGTGTTTACTTCGATGTTTACCAACCCCTAATTTTTTTAAACAAATCTTTTTTTTTCTCACCTTCGATTTTTTACATCGAGATTCAGATTGATTGACAGCGATATCGTCCTCCAAAATATTCGTAATTCGTAACACGTTTGGCACACATTATTATTCTTGTTTTAATCCATCACTGCAGTTTTTGGCGTTTTTGGTACGAAATTTTGAGTTCCTCGACGACATTGCTGACGCGAAAAAAAAAACAAAACAAAAAAAACGCGGCGCGTAGAAAATCGTGGTTCGCCGGGGTTGAAACGTCGTTGGTTGTGAAACGGCGTGCGGAAGGGCGTTATCGGCACGTGGCACGATTTTTGTCGAGGGCTGTATAAGGAGAGACGAGCGCGAGAGGAGAGAAAAGTAGGAAAGAAAAAGAGTGAGCTGACGAGACGGCGGGGGATGAAAACAGGGGGGTTAAGAAACGTGGATGGAGGGGTTGAGAGACGCCGATTGGTGGACAATGGTCAGTGTGCGCGGTTCTCGCTGGTCCTGTCCCGAGGGATGAAGGCCTTCGAAGGGCCAGAGCCTCGATCTTGTCCTCTCAGCTCAAACGAGGAAGAACACTGTCGAGGGGTTGAAAAATAATATCGAACAGCTTCGGTCCTTTGGGCAAAACTGGGTAGAAAGACGCGAAAGTCTCGGAGAGGACAAAAAATCTTCACGGAAGCCACTTTTTTTTTCTAAGGGATAATTTTTTTTATCCAACGTTTGCGGTAACACAATGGTAAGAAAACGAGGGTCGCGTAAGGTAAGGTGTCCGTCTCGTTGCGGTGGCGCGTGCGATCTCGATCTTTCGGTACTCGTGTCACGGGGTTGCGCGCACACACACTTCTAGTTTTGTTCAGTTCTTTTCGATATCCATCGGGTCACTAGCGAGGTAAAAGATAGGGGGAGCAAACGCACTCTCTTCGCTGATCTGTCCCGTCAACGATTCGGTCCCTACTTTTACCACCACCACGCGTACTCTCACTGCCCTTGGAAATTACCACTACCACCGATATTTTGAACATCGTTCATCGAACTCGCGACAGGGTAGATCCCCCCCCCCCCCCCCTCCCCACCTCTCCATTTGAATTGTGCGCGATGGATTCCTATGCTACTGAGTCGGAAAATATCGGATATATAAAAATGCCGATTAATTTTGATATGATTATTAATTTCGCCTAACAATATTATTCGAGCAATAATTTCATCAAATTGTATTAAGTTTCAATAATTATTTTAAAAAATCGTTACTACGGAAAAGGTAAGTTTAATTGGATCCTCAATGTTTTTTTCAATCGTCAATATTTTAATAATTTCGTATATTTTGTACGCACTATAAATTTTAAAATAAAAAAAATGTTATAAACAAATAATAATGTTTCTACTGTATAAAAATAATAATTATAATTCGTGTTCCGTTTTTTTATCGATAGTTAAAAATTTTGCGACATTTACTGGTACGAGAAAATGGAATCGAGTAGAAAAATTACGCGCGCGTAAATTAGATTACCACGTAAGAGGGTTGGCAGCAAGCATAAGGGAGAGAGAGCGAAGGTGTGGTAACAAATACCCCCTCCTTTCGCATTCTCTACCCGGCTGTGTATACACAACGATGCATGGGCTTTGACAGATTTCTCAAAAAAAAAAAAAAAAATTCTCGTAAATATGCCCGTATGTTCGAAAAATCCTTAAATGTGGAAAGCCGAACGAGCGCGTGCGACAAATCTCATTGGACCAGAGCAAAGTTGACGTGACAAGGGTTCGCGCGACCCTCGAGGGTGCGGGTTATGCATTGCCGCGACAAGAGAAGAAGGGGTGGGGGAGAGGGGGGTGGAGGGGGGTAGGGGGATGAAAGGTGCTTTTCTCGATCGTCCGAAAGGGTGATCGAGAAAAACATGTTTGCCGTTTTGAAGCATTCGACAGATTAAACGAACAATGACAAAAGCGCAATGCATCAGAAACTTCAATTCTTTCGCATAACCGAGCTGCATGTAAGGCTGTTACGTTTTGTCATACGAAATATCTCTCACATCTATTCGCGTGACGCTCGTAACAATTTTGATCGCAATCGTCCAATTTCCACAATGTAAAATGTGACGTCGTGTTAAAATGAAAATTACACTGGAACAGCGTCCTATAGAGCGTCGTGCATAAACGATGAACCAACTATTGCGAAAAAAAAAAAACCTCATGTCCAAGGCGAGAGGAAGCGAACGATGAAGTTTGCCGAGTTTTCTCTACATGCATTCACGAGACACGATAGTTTAAGCGTTCCCCTCCTCCCTCCCCTTTCGTGCGATGTGATAAGAGAACGGTGCGTTATGGCATCAACTGGCTCGTGGCATAAACTCGCACGCAGCAGGTGAACGGTGACGAGACGAGGGTAATATTTAATTTATCGCAGTTCAGAACACGACGACTTAGAGAAAAACGGAATGAAACTATGAGAAAAAAGCTTATGGAGAACGCGGTTACCTCTTTATTAATCATAACTTTCAAGATTTTAGTTGAAAAAAAAAAAAAAAATACATTCGAAAGAAAATGTTTCGATGTATTTGTCAACAAGTTATTTTCAGGCAGCGAAAGATCGACTTACGTTTTGTATCTGATTATATATAAGATCCGATTATCCTCAGTCTATTCTCGATCCCGTAATGCTTCTACTTCCTTTTTCGACTTGGTCGATAAAATCCTACAGTCCAGAGAAAGAGGTTACGGGATCTTGCGATCCGCGAGCAACAATTTCTTGTTTCGCACCTTCCATAGCTATAGATCAAGCGGCCTAAGCGATACCGCGACGCTTGCAGAACAGCTGTACTCGCATATAGCGCCGGACGATCGTCACGCGATTCTTTTATTCGTTTTATCCGAACGTTTTATGTATCCTTCTATACCTCTTTCACGTGCTTCTTCTGGCAACTATACCTTCACGCAACGCTGATAGAGCTCTCTGCGACAATAACACGTATTGAACACTAACGAGTATTCTACTACCCGCTACTTTGCTCACAGGTACTTCATAAGTGGCGCGCACACATGTAAATCGTTCCGTTTTTTTTTCTCCAGTCCGCTAGTACTGTTTTTCTATCCCCTCGACGTTTGAGAAACACTCGAAGGCCCTCCAGTTAGGGATATTTCCTCGTCAGTCGAAACAAAAAATATCGTTCTTCGAAGTCTTCGACTGTTTTTTTTTTTTTTTGACGAAATGAAGGGAATTGCGAACACTTCTCGATAGTATAAAAATCTGAAAAAATGCATGCATATTAAAGGCACTGAAATGATTAATTTTGCATAATAATAATTTAATGTTAATAACAAATTGTTGACAAAAAATTGTTTAATAAATTTATTGTAATTCAACTTTTTTTAAAATGAAACTGATTCGCTCATTTTTCTGAATACGTATGCATTTTTTCAGATTTTTATCTTTGGTTTGAATTTTATCTTTTCCTACATATTTTTTCCATAAAAAAAAATTCAAACCGAAAATGAAAATCTAAAAAAATTTATACGTATGCAGAAAAAAGAAGGAATCATGTTCATTAAAAAAAAATTGAGTTACAATAAACTCGTTGAACAATTTTTTTTCAGCAATTATAGCAATAGTTATATAATATTTTATAATATAGCAATATATAATATATTATATAATATAGCAATAGTTAATAACATTTTGCAATTATTATTATGACAAATTAATCTTTTCAGTGCCTGTAATATGCATGATTTTTTTCAGATTTTTATACTATCGAGAAGTGTTTGTAATTTCCCGTCAATTTTCTCGAACTTTTGCGAAATGGACACCACGCGCTGTAGGTACCTTAACGACGATATGTGTTGAGGTACATCATTGATATTGTAAAAATGATCCAAATTGCAGTTTGCGAAAGAAACTTATAACTACAACATGAAGTTTAATAATGAATAATCATTGATATCGTAAAAATTATCCAAGTTGCAGTTTGCGAAAGAAACTTATAACTGCAATATGAATTTTTATAATGAATACTAAGTCGCGCGGGAAACAAGCATCGGACTTATAGCCGGCGAGTAAAGAAAAAATAGTCCCGGAACGACGAGTAACAAAGTAAAGTCTTTTTTTCATCCATTTTTTCGTACTTTACGCTGCTATATTTTTGCTTCTTGACGAAACATCAGTATAAACGTTATGTCCATCGTGTTTCATGAGAAAAAAAATTCCGGTGGCCAGACTACGCGACGGCGTTTCAAATTTTTTTTTTCTTTTCCATCCGTTACAAACAATTGAAAATCACAAAATAAGAATAATGTGGAAAAAAAAAATTTTTGCAAAAAAATTTTTATTTTTCGAAAAATCTTCGCGACCACATATTTGAATTTATTATGTTTCCCCAAATTGAATTCGATTGCAATTTTGTTTTAAAGTTCGGCGGAATATTTAGAATTGGGAAAAAACAATGTTTTTGTTTTTTATTTTCGACGCAACTGAAGATTTTGGTAAAGAGCCAACGTCCGGTCTGTAGCTGGTGAGTTAAACTCTTCGTCTTGTTTCGATTCGAAAATTCTTAGAAATAGGGGAATATCCGTCCCCCCCGTGTAGAGTCCAACGAACGCGAAAGCAAGAGAAATTCGGCTGAGAAAAAGAGAACGCGAGGGGCGAGTAGTAAGTGAGTCCGAACGTTGCCGAGTGTAGAACGTTCTTTGCTTCTGAGTGTATGTGTGTATGTGTGTTGGAGATTTCCAGTAGAGGCCTATTGATCGAGCAGCGTAGTTCGGTGGCCGGCACACGCGCATAAGTCTTCCCGTAAACAAGACAAATATCATCGCACCAGTTCTGCAAATCCGTCTCCAGCATTCTCCGTCTCTATCTATCGTTTCCAACACAAAACCAAATCCCCTCCCCCGCCGTTCCCCTTACGCTCCTCGAATTCCCGCAAAACTCGAGGTCCTTACGCGATAGAAAGTGAGAGCGAGAGACGCCCATATCACAATTCGCCTCATCTTATGGAGTAACGCGACTCCGGCACTTTATCCCCCGTTGCTCTTTCGAATCTCCTTCGTCTCTACACGCTCTCAGTTTTTTACCCAGAAATATCGTTAGGAAAAAACTTGTCATTAGCCATCCAAGAGCTTCTGACTGTCATTCGCGCGCATTGCAACTAAAATAGACTTCGAAAAATCATTTCGTATTTAAGCTGAAAGTTTCTATCGAAAATTTCAAGTTTTTCAGAAACCTATTTACACGATAAATGTATTATTCGACGAAGTTAAGGCAGGAAAAAAAAATTTCTGATTCTTTATCGAACGTAAATCGGGAAATAACTCGTTAGTAGTCATCAAAAAACTGCTGCTCGGCGTTATTCGCGTAGTCTATACGTAAAGAAAACTTAAAAGAAAAAAAAAAAGAAAAATTCTTCGAGTTCGAGTCGAAAATCGAAATTTTTCAACTCTGGACTTCACGAACCCATATTAACGCAAAACGGATTTTTTAAAGGAATTCGAGAAAAAAAAAAATCCGTGATGATCCTTTACCTCCGGGAGATCGGATGCTGCAGTCTCAATGCTTAGATCTTGCAACTCCCTTATTAATTTTAATAAATAAAATTTCCCATAGGTACCGTGGAATGTTTTTAATGAATACGCAAAAACCATTAATCGATATCTGACAAAAAAAAACCAATTGATTTGCCAAACAGTAATGCAAATAAAAATTACACCGAAAAATGAGACGGAAGTTAGCCGAACGATTAGATAACTGAGGCAACTATTTTTGCGTAAAAATTGTATTATATTAATTAATAAATCCAATTATAAGGTTTGTCAACTAGTAGTATTGATAATTCATCATTTTTTTGAGTCTCGAGTAAACATTTACAAATCGACTAAAATCCAATTTCCTATACTTTATCTATTTCTAATGTTACGATCTTATAAATTCGATATGACGAATTTTCATGCGCGATTTGTGGAGTATAAAAAAAAATTGAATACTATATACCGATTCACTTATTTATCATTTTTTTTATGATCGAAACGCTTCGATTCGATGAATTATATAGATACATGAAATATAAATTAGTGGTCATCAGCCACGCCCATCGAAACACATTTCCCCGGGGAACATGTCTTCTATTCTTCGTCGTTCACGTTTCTTGTCACAGCGTTTGACTTATAATCCAAAGTAAACTTTCATATATATATATACATATATACTTTTTTTCTCGACTTTTGGGACGCGCGAGTAATCGTCAATTCGACGTTGGAAATGAAATACGGCGAATGAAAGATTGATGAGTTTCGTGGCGACGCGAGAGGATCTTAAGTTTTCGTGAATGAGAACGTGAGATTGAAAGTACGATTGTGGGTGGTGCTCCAGACGCGATTTGCATCAAGTCTGCGGCAAAATAACACAGTGCACGAGGATCAGATTCTCCGAGGTGAGGAACCGCGGAGAGAACCCGGCGGGATCTCTGCGCAACGCGCGTGTCTGCTGCAAGATGAACCACGTGTACTCCTGTTTCACATGCAAAAGAGTCGCGGAGGAGTTTAGTTCCGGTAAGGGGATCGACTTGGTCGCTTCTCGACGCGCGAACTGCCGCAAGTTTTTTTTTTATTCCGCTGATGCTTCGTTTTTTCACACTGAACTCTGAAACGCGAGCGTTAGACATAGAAAAAACTTTTTTTTTTTTTTTTTTTTTTTTTTTTTTTTTAAGCACGACATTTTTTTTTTAACCGTTCACTCGAAACCACTTTAGGTTTTCATTGCCACGATCTCTGATTATGTAACAGAATTATCACCGTGTGATCGATTATTTATCAATTTTGGTTCGATTAATTAATTAATTAACGACCCGAAGCCAATTGATTTTTATTTGTTCGAAATCGATGTGAAGACGGAGATAAAAAATTGAATTCGTGGAAACTGGATCGCAATCGAAGCTTGTCAAATTTTATCTCAACGAAGTTTCGACATTCGAGATTATACGACGCAGAAAATCATATTTGAAACGATTGAATATCATCAACGCGGAATCGAGTTGATTAGATTGGGATATATTCGTGGCAAACTTTCACACCGGTATCGAACCTCACAATATACATACATATATCTTGTTTTCACTGTTTTCGCATGTCACTGACTCGCGAACTAACAAAATTGCGCGTACGTCTTAATCTATCCTCTGTAATTGGTAAAGATCGTCATGACACACGTGCAAACTTTGCCGGTGAAGCACCGCGGTGATATTTTCACTTGTCGGTATATAGACTTACAGTCTGATCGCACTTTTCACGTTTGTATCCATTCGTTTTCGGTGAATTCGTTATTAAATCGATTGCCGAGTCGTTCGAATCACGAAACCTCCGAAATGTAACACTTCGAAATTTATTTAAAAAAAAAAAAAAAACTATAACATCTCACATGTTACCTGTTTTTAACACTCACATATACGATCGCAACACACATGCACACTACAGTACTTAAAGTACGAAACAGCGAAGACAAAAGTTTCGCGGGAAATATAAAAAAAAAATTTTAAGTTAATAACAATCGAATTCGTGTGTCGTATTTCGTAACATTAATTATTGAAAAAATAAAAAATAATAATTTCACGTTAAGAAATAACGCGATGTGTATTTTTCGATGTTTTGAAAAAATTGAAAAATAGATTAAAAAAAAATGGTATAAAAAAAAAAAAATAAGAACTATACTTACAACTGTTTTGGCCATCATGCCACGATAGCGGCCATACTTGATATGAGAAAGTATCCCCACATTGTCCGCCAGGCCGTCCACTAATTCCCCCGTCCACCCCCGCGCTGATTCGACCTCCTGTATAGTCACCCCCAAGCGGTCGCGCAACCCCCCACCCCTGTGGCCAGAAAGCGAGACAGAGCTTCGAGGCTCAGGTCCGGACTCGTGCGAAGGATCGTTCGCAATGTTCTTTTTGCCACGTTCCCTCGAGTTTCCGAATGCTCGGGGAGCTGGAAAAAGGTCGTGACATCACTGTCGCAAGAGCCTCCTCTCCCTTCGTCAACCGGCACTTTCCCTCTTTCTTTCGTCGCACTGCTACAGCTCGTCGCACGCACGCCGTGTGTACCTGCGCGTGCGTTCGCGCGCTTTCTCTTTCTTTCGTTATAACTGTAAAAGAAAAAAAAAAAAAAGAAAAAAACAGCGGCTCCAAGACGTTGAACGCAAGGGGAGGAGAACGTCATGGACAGAAGAGGCGACAGTGTCAAGTAATAGGAGCCATTTACAAGAACCTTTATATTTTTATCAACTTTTAACTTTTTTTCAATAAAAAAAAATTCTCCGTACTTTTGAAAATATTTTTTTTTGATCTTACTAAATTTGGGTGAAATAAACGATCCGCGTATGTTTGCTGCACGGTATTTATTGTTTTTTAAAATACTTGGCGTCGCGACGATAGCGCATCCCTTCCTAAGTATTCCTTGTCTCGGAAAGATAATGTACGGAATATACTTGAATAAAACAATTTTTTATCGATATCGAGAAATTATACAATAAATCATTGGTAAATTTTTTTAAAAATTAGGAAAAATTACGTTTATGAAAATTGCGTCCATTTTCGTAATAAATTTGACTACCATTACCCGCCGATTCTCATAATCCCCTTATCTTTTGAAAACAAGTTTCCCCTTTTTTGTCACCTTCCCTTAGCAAAATCCACCCCCGTGTAGACTTTTACCACAGTACACTATTTTTTTTCTCCCCCTCCCTTCCGCTATTCGGGTTCTACAGCTTTTGGGAAGGGAGCCCTCCGGATTTCGTTGCTCCTTCTAGCCGACCACTTGGAATTCGGCTCAACCCTGCAAAGCTCATTGGGAAGCGAAAGAAGCGAAGGGATGACCACCAACGCAACCATATCGCGCCTACCGCCACTGCGCGTCTAAGAATCTCGCGACTTTTTCATCCTCCGCAGGTCTTCGACTTTCGACCTCTTCGATGGTTTCTTTTTTCAACCCCCCGTCTGATTGGCCCTTTTCATCCCTTGCAAATTAGCCATTATTTCTTTAATGATTAAATTTCACAACGGAAATTGATCATTTAATGCTGTAATTTGCTCATTTTTATGTATCCATATCGTTTCTTTACTTTTATTCTGCGCACACGCCTCGGTTTTGCGGTCGTCGTGAATATGCCAATCCAATAAAACTTCGAAAGGTATAAAATTGGACGACTTCGAAGGGGTTGTCTGGTGTGAGGGGGTTGCGTCCGACCCGATGAATGTACGTATCTCATGCGTGTTGAGAAAGGGGAAGAACATCGCGGAGGACACAGACACGAAGTGAAATGGACGCACACACTTGTCACGCGATTCAGTAACCAGACCGCCGATACAATAATAACGAGAAATAATGCGCTTCGTCGTCCCGCATCGGCAACGCACCAAATTAATGGCATTACCGAGCGGGGCGCGGCGTACGTAGCTGCGTTAAAGCCACCGTCGCCCGTAACTTGGCCAATAATTTTCGTTACAGTTACAGTAAGCGCCGACGGTGGTGTTCCCGAAGAAGAAAGTACGAGTAGCAACGTAGAGTGGAATATATACTATATACGAATAGAAAGCAGCGTGACGGCTAGAAAGCCGGGTGCGGGCGGCTCACGCCCGCTTTTCCCATATCGTCCTGCGAACTATTCCCAGGAATCGTGCTAAGCTCACTTATAACTTTGTCCTCTACCCTTCATCGCAAAATACAGCCTTCTGTCGACATTTCAGTAAAGTATTTCTCGATTCCAAGCATTTGTGAAACATTAATTCAAAATTTCGAAAATTCTTTAATCTTACGATTAATACGAAAAATAAACGATATCGGTATCGAATTAATCGACAATGGGGGATGATCGGTGATGATGTCAAATTCAAGCTGCGGCTACGAAATTTTTACGTTATTTCGACGCACAAAATTTTTTTTTTCAAATCCAAAAAATGAATTTTTTTTTGAAAATAATAATATTTCGCAAAAAAAATAGCGAAATGCCGAAATCGATCGAATCGTTTCGAGTCTTTTGGGAAATGGTTATCCTAACAAGCAGCGCGCGTGCCACAGGGGAGCGGGCAGAAGTAGAAAAAGGACATTTTTTTCCTTTTTTTTTTTTTCACTCTATCTTTTTCCCTTTGCCGGCGATGATGGATACGTGTACACGAGCGGAAAGAAGGAAACTCGCGCGTGTTCCAAGGACAAGGGAAGTGGACAATGACCGGCCTGTGATGTTGTCTATTCTGTTCGTCGGAATAGCGGACGCGAAGAAAGGTGCTTTGCTCGCCGAGTGGTATTCGGTATCCAATGACCAAGGGGCACGTGTGTTACTTTCATACGCGTCCAAACAATGGAGAGAAAAATTTTCGTCCAACGTTGGGGATGTCCCTTTCTTTGTTTTTTTTTCTTTTTCTTCGGTGTCCAACTCGATGATATACCTCACCTATCCTCCTCTCATCTTCCGTAAACGATCTTTCGTTCACTGTTTTTCCGTCCACTGCGATCGGTCTCCGGTCCATTCGCATTTTTATCTGCGTACTCTCGGCGCTCGATTCCCGATAAAAATCTCGAAGTTTCACCGCGTTTATAGACTCGAATACGATCGCGTGTTCGCGATTGACCAACAGATGCAACTTCGTTGCGGAATATCAAAAAACCAGCTGCCCTCTAATAGAAAAAAAAAAAGATAAAAAAAATGTTTCTATATACCTAATAAAAGGCCGGCGTTCGCGATGGACTCGGGACTGTAACACAATCGCCGAAGCGTTCCGGATCAATTCGATATTATTAGAGCCGAGCGGTAAGAATCGACAGAGCTGCTCTTGCGGGACAGCTGGACAATGGTCTGTCTTTACCTCGCACTCGGACCTCATACGCACCCCTATTTTCCAATCTTTTTTTTTTTTTTTTTTTTCGCTACCCTCCGATTTCGCTGCATTAAAACGAGATGGTCAGTTCGGAAAAACTGCAGGCTGGCGACAGCTTTTTTTTTTCTTTTTTCAGCTTTTTTTTTTTCTCAAATCCTGCAGCACGCGTCGCTTTTTTTTTACGATTACGAGAACGAAAAAAAAAAAAACGGTATACGTTCAGCAGATCTATCGGATACAATCCAATCAGAAAGGCATTCATACGAAGGATAGCGAAAAAAAAAAATGCAGGTATGTGGAATGCGATGGGTAAACATTGATAGCGTTCAATGATCGATAAGTTATTGCTGATTGTTAATATATCTACTTACCTTCGTCGTTTTTCGATATATGTATGGCGATGATGATAAGATTTACGCTACAATCGATGTAACTTATCCTCTGTTGTTTCGTTCAAATAACATCGAACATATCCAAGCGATTGTTGGTAAAATAGATCGCGCTAAAAAAACTTACCATTTGACGGTTACCGACTGAGGGATAAAAAGTTTTCCGACAGTCGCGAGTATAGAAAATTGCACCCTTAACATAGTTCCACTATTCCCATGAGAGTGGGCGTTGGCGAACATTTCACAAAAAAAAAAACAAAAAATCTGCTAATTAATCTGCATTTAGATTAACATTTTTCCGCTTTCCACTAACTTTTATTTGAAAGGAAATATGTATATTCTTCATTTCGCCTCATTCTCTTGTCTGCACGATAAAAAAAAATAACAAGTTTAAAAGAAAAAGAAAAAAATATTGTATCCACATCGATACAATTTCAAATAACGGATAAAAAATTTCATCAAAGTTCGAACGAAACTTTCAATCGCAGCCGATCGTCTATTACTTCCTCAACGATCCTTCAACTTTCGAATTATTTGGAGCCTCCGTACGTGCGCCGAGCGTAAATTAAAGGATGATCGTTCGTTCGAATACAAACAGAACCCTTTCGAGTAGTTACGGGAGGATCGTTTCCACTTTCGCTCTTTCTTACGTCCTTCTCTCCACCGCAGGGGGAGGGGGTGGGGGGTGGTGCAGGGAGGGTGAGTCGTCATCCATGAAAAGCATCGCTAGGCGTTGTCCTTTGTCGCGTTGCCCGAGAGAACAGAATAGAGAAGAGATGAAAAAAAAAAAATAAAAACCGATGGCAAAGTAGAAGGCGAGTGGTGTTGGCGCGCTTTCAGCGGTGCCCAGGGTGCCGGGCACTAAAATATTCATTGTCTCAAAATGGGTGTTTGTTAGACTGGGCTATGGAACGGGGATTATAGCGTAGAGAAAACCCCCTGACACAGGGCCGCAATGTTGGGTACGGTATATACAAACTCTGAAGTGTGAGGACGAGACGCAGAGAGGTCTGAAAATCGCGTGTACAAACCATCGGCGAGAGAGGGGGAGGGGCTAAGAGTAGCTCTGTGCAGTGTGAGAGATGGCGAGTCTCCGGGACGAGAGGTGTTCCATTATATCTCAAGGCACGATTTCCGTGTCCGAGGGTCTCGTACGTTCGCACTTTCTCTTACCCTTGTCGCTATAGTATTCGAAAACGTACCCTCGTCGTAGAGTCGACCAGGGGGACTGTTGCGCAAACTTGGATATTCAATATCCATCAATTTCTGACCATTTCTCATCCTATTCCACCCTAATATCATTTTTATTCCGAGAATTTAATAATTCTGAAAACGAAATTATTGTTTACTGGATACATCTCTACCAAATCTGCGATTCCATGAAAATATTAATTTTGGGAATTTAATTGCTATTATTTTTAATGGATAAAAAAAACGATTCGTTCCGTATTTCGCGAAAATAAAAAATAATTTTTTTTTCTGTATACATCGGACTGTTTGTCGATTACTATCAAAGACATTTTATTCATATCGCCATATCGGCCGCACTATTGATCCGAAATTACGATAATAGATGCGATGTGCGGAAAATATCACTTAGCAACTGTATAGCGTTTTTTTTTTAATTACAGAATTCTTTTAGTAGTCCGCAGATTTTTTTTTTTCGAAACATATTCGATAGTCGAACTTTCTACTCGTTGATTTTTATTTTATTTAATTATATCGTTATATCGAAAGTGATTATTTTTGCTATTCGGACAATTAGCTTAAGGAGATTTTTTTTCATTTTGCACGAACCATCGATCTCCGAACTTCTTATCATTCTGTGTCAAGAATTTTTATCTCCATCACGATATATCGCTGATACACATTTTTGTTGATTATCGTCATCGTTGCATAATTCGTACCACGTCTAGTCTTAGACCCTTCGGCCTTTTTTTTATTTTTATTATTAAAAAATGAGATATTTTGCTCGCGGCTAACTGGCGAGTGCGCGAGAAGCTGCTGGTGCTTCTGCTGCGGCGCGAAATCGCTCACCGTTCTACGGCTGCTGCTTGTGCTGTATGAAAGCTCAACGAGAGATAGCAGACGTCGGATCCCCGCGTTCACCGCGGGTGTTAGCAGATGCCAAAGGGGATGAGAGAAACTCGACGACGGAGGACCGAAGGGGTTTTGCACGTTGCAAGCACATCCAACCGACGAAACACTATGACGGCGACGATGAAACCAGAGACCGGTAAGGGGGGTGGAAGGGGGGTGGACGAGGATTATACCGCTTCTTCGCGATGAAACACGTTGTTTCCTTCACCAAAGAATATGGATTTTATGCATGAATAAACGGAAAACCATCTTTCCGAGTCGACGAGACCTCTTCGTACCCCATTATTGTTTTTTCCGAAGTCCAACGGCCCTAAAATTCTCAACTACGGTTTTCCGCGGGTGATGATAACAATTATTTTTTGAAAAGGGCGCGAAACGCGCGGAAAACCTCACTTTCCATACCGCAGTGAAGTAAAATCGTATAGTGGAAAATTTCGTTGCAGTTAGATGTATATACTTTTTTTTCATATGGAACATCGAAGATGAAAAAATATCGGCGAAAAAAAAAAATTTTAAATATGAAATTTTTTTTTTTTCCGAATTAATTTTTTTTATTCGGAAACGACCTCGTTTCTTATACTTTTAGCGTGTGGTATCGGGGTCTTTGGCTTTATTACATTTTTCGCTCGTCTCAGCATCACTTTACATCGAGCCGTCGTTGGCTTCGCTCGACGCCGGGCGCGAACACGGAGAGGCTTTCATTGAACTGACAGAAGCTTTGTGCCAAAATGACGCTACGGGAAGGCTAGCCTTCGCTTTTTTCATAATCCACAGACGAGATGTCGACATCACGATTCCGGTGATGTAACAATTTTAAGCTCAAAAAAATAAAACAAAAAAAGAAAGATGAAGCGACTTTTTCTCGTTCGTTAGCGCGAGGCTCAAGTTGCGTCCATTTTTTTGGTTGTTTTTGTTGTTTTTTCCTTTTTGTTTCTATTCGCAACGTAAAAAAGTCGGGTGCATTGTGGACCGAGGGTGTGCGAGAGAAACATCGGGTGTGTTTCTGTTTTTTTTTTTTTCTTTTACTTTCGAGACTCTACTTTGCGCGCGAAATACAAAGAGATTCCGGGTGCATAGAGACTCGAATCGCTTGGTTCGCGGCAATTCCGGTAGTCGTGTTTATGTGAAATAAAAAAAAAAAAAAAATGAATGTAAAAATTGAAGAATACTAACCGACAATTGAATAGTTGAACATTAATTATGGTGAGAAAGGAAATAGGCGACAGAGAATGCGAAATGCAATTTTGCAAATACGCGGGATCACATGAACAGCGGGGATGAAGTTCTCGTCTGCTCTCTCCCCCCCCCCCCCCCCCCCTCTCCTTCCCCCTTTCTCCTCCCAATCGACATCCTGTAAAGTTTTATCTGCCAATTTTGCGTGGGGCTGCGAAGCGACAGTACCGGGTCGCGGGTTAGCGAGCTTTGGGTATACATGAAATTGACTAACGCATGGGTAATGGCTCCGATAACCGGTGCCGTATAACCCAGCCGCCAGCAGCATATATATCTTCGCGCCTGGAATATACCAAAGAGCCGAAACATGTTTACCTCTCTGGCGCCCAACCCTCGAATGTGCCCCTCTCCCTTGCGTCGTGGCCGCTTTTGACCTCCGGCTTTACCAATCTCCCGCCTCTTGTCGCCATTTTAACCGACGCCGTTATCATCTATGCGCGATAAACATCACCCAATCAGGAATGCTTCGAACAGTATTTACAACGGCAATAATGTAATAAAGTATTTTGAGAATATCAGATGCACCGTCTACGAGACAATTACACACACTTCTTCGTGGTTTTCTCAAACTTTTCAAAGAACCGGAAGAAAAAAACGATCAACGAAAAATATTGGCGTTTTGAAGCTTTCAGAAAAATAATTCCGAATCTCGATGTCCGGTTACTTCTGAACAAAAAAGCAAAAAAAAAAAAAGAATACAATAGAAATATTGACGTCTTATCGATCTGGCGATGGGATGTTTTACGCGGATATATTGTTTTTGAGAAATTTCAGCCAAAGGGAAAACTTGATATTATACATTTTCTTTTTTTTTTTGTAAATTTCCTCCTATTGACTTTACGGTACAACTATCACTATAGAATTCCAGCTCTGCACAGAAAATATCTGGAAATATACGAGCGGAAATATTTAATTTAGATACATCGACGTTTACAGAAATCAATAGACTTTTTGACAATTATCATTTCTCGTTAACGACAGCTTTTTCATTTTCGGCTTCTGTAGAGCAAATATATGGACGTTACGCATTCCGTGTCACAATTCCCTATTACACAATTTTTTTAATCGAAATTTTTCAACTTTTTATACATTTTTTTACATTTTATTACATTTTTATTTGCCAAATTAGATCGAAAAAACGAATTCCTGTCGGATCGAGATTATTACATATTTTTTCCCTTCGATCATCGTTTCACCTTTTTTTTCCATCACTTTGAAATCTAATGTGGAAAAACCCAATCGGGTTGAAAAAAACCTAATTTTGGCAATTATGACTTCCAAAAATCGATCATTAAAAGTTCATCAGCGTAATGCCGAAAGTGGTTTTTTTTTTTTGGACACAGCAAATTATATCAGGTTTTCTCGCTAAATCCGCGAAGCAGATATATTCAGAATCATACGCGGCTTTGTAAATGGAATAATCAGAGACACGAGAAGGGATTCGGTGGTGTGTTAGACTGCGAATAAAGGTACAGCGAAGCGTGGAATACGTGAAACACTGCTCTCCCTGGTGACGGTGCACACGCCGAGTCCCCGGGATTTCTCAACCCTTCGACGAAGCCCGTGGGCGCTCACTCGTACGAGATCTCTCCGTGTTCAGAGAGAACAAGAGAGAAACGGAAAAGGTGGGGAGGAAGAAGAGAGCCGCCCTTACCTTTGCAGAGGCTCCGTAGTTGCGGTGATGAATAATCACCGAGGCACCGGTGCTAAGTTGTAAGGTTAACAATCGCGATAGATGAGAGCGGGTGAAGAGGGTGTGGGTATGTGTAGCCGCGCGTACGTGTGCGTATGTGAGGGACGTAGAAAGTCCCCAGAAATACGCCGAGGATTAAACAGTCCAAAAATAACATGCCTCTCGACGGAGGAAAATCAGTCAGAATGGAGAAAGTCACGACTACGCGACAAGCTATTTACGCAATTCTCGTAAGTGAGCATTAAACGAATGGTGTAATTACAAACGTAAATACGCCACTCGGAGCGCCAGTTCGCCTAATTTCAATGTTTGTCCTTTTTTTATCGGTCGGTAAAAAATATCAGAATCTTTAATATATTTCAATTTTTTTTATCGATACTTCGCGAACGTTCGTGAATCTTGTTTTCCATGTTTCCCCGGGCAAATAACGACAAGACAGATATACGCGGATGAAAATTATCGAATTCTCAGGGGCAATAGCGAATCCCGGGGATGTTGGAATTTCCGGTATCGAGGTCACACGGAACCGAGATACACGGAACAATATTATATTGTTGCCGTAATAGAAAATTTGCCAAAGGCCCCGGAGCGACAAGGGACACGGCCCGTCGAGTGGAGTGACGGTTTCTAAAACGTAAAATGCAACCCCACCGATCAGCAACAGACGTAGCAATCGTCGAATTGTTATCGGTGAAAATTAATAATACGCGCGTCCGATATTACACATATATGTACCAATCTGGCGGATGGGGATGGAAGGGGGTGGGGGAGGAAGGGGATTTTGTGCATCGAAACACGAAACGATCGCTCTGATTAATGATTGGCGGGTTATGCGTTGACCCGATATCACTGTTCGTAAACAGCGATCAGCGTGTTCATGACAGCTCGGGCGAAATCCGCGATAATCTGAAATGTGATACACAAATAGCTTTGTCAAGCGAACTGAGCAAAGTCTCAGAAATGAGTTTTTAACATATCAAAATTAAGTGCATTATAAGTGCTAATTGTGTGCTGAAACCAACATTTTCAGGCTTTTTTCGTTTAGCTATAAAGTCAATGCAAAAAGTGCTCTGTTATCATGACATCAAGTAAGCTGAACCTTCGTTCATATTTACCTTATGATCTAATTAACTTATATCAGATTTATGTGCTTTTTACGTGTTGAATTTTTTTTCTCAAAGTCGTGGATATGACCATTAGCTAAAAAATGTTGGTACCGAAAAATTGCTCTAAAAAGATTTGTTTGCGGTACTGTTAGTTCGGAAACATACGACTTGGAACGAATGGCGACAAAAGGAATTTGATATCTTGATTTGTTCCAAAAAAAAAACGTGGTCATTTTCGTAAAATTTTTTTCAAAGTCTTGAGAATGACGATTAGCCAAAAAATGTCGATACGGAAAAATGACTCTAAAAAGATTTGTTGGGGGTACTCCCAGTTCGGAAAATTGTTTTATTTTTGTTGAAATGGTCCGAGAGGTCGGCGAATGAATTTGGCTATTGGCACACATCGCGCGGGTAAAAATCTCATTGCCGTTAGCAAAATATCGAAAATTCTACCGAGCTTCGTGCTTTGCAACGACCGGTAATTTATCGATGTTAATTCTATTAGCACTGACGGTATCGATGAATTTTCTCCCCGATCGGACAACAAAAGAAAAAAAAATAATATAAATCGCAAAACGAAGATTCGATCGGAGGGAAATGACGTTTTCTTACGAAAATAAGGACTTCCTGGATATTCTAATTACGACTTTTCGAGTTAACAGATATATAGTATATGCATACAGGCGATCGGTACGCAATGTCGAGCCGAATCCCAGGTGAGTTTACGCCACATCTCGTCTATCGAAGCGAACGGCTGTGCATAAAAGGAGTGAAGACTTTGGCGTGTATGTCCGTCGACGTCTCTCAATTTCCTCGAAACCGCACGAGATCCACTGGCCGCAAGCGCTGATTTATATGACCGCTGGGTAATCGAAGCGGGATATTCGTCGAATCCGAGGCGTCATATAACGTTCGCTACGAAAAGTTTATACTCGACGCGGAGGAGGTAAAAGTCAAGAGTTCGGCGTCAACTAGGAAATTCAATGAAAGACACGTCGGTATATAGAATTAGAATAAAAAAAACAACATGCTGATGTTAATCGAGATGCTGTATACATATAGAGAGTAGTAAATTGCGAATGTTCCGGAGAACCGGATAATCGGATAATCAGCCAGACTGTTCGGCCTCCGTTTCCTATTTCCAATATTCGCACGAGAGCCTTCGCGCTCATCCGGTTGTATGGTAGCTATAGGCTCGACCGGCAATAGGATGGAGGCGCGAGAGAATATTCGTTGCGCTTCAGAAATGATCTTCGTAGATACCTACAAGGGATGAGGCAGAAGTTCGCGAGGGGTTTCCGTTCGCTAGGAAACCTCACCCCCCTCGTT
Source organism: Cryptus viduatorius (assembly GCA_964006125.1). NCBI lineage: Eukaryota > Metazoa > Arthropoda > Insecta > Hymenoptera > Ichneumonidae > Cryptus > Cryptus viduatorius. The sequence goes on from OZ023229.1 coordinate 283,701, forward strand.
GACGATGCGATGGCTGCTTGTGGCTCGTCGAGAGACGACGAAAACACGCTACAACGATCCGCGATGATCCTGTCGGCGATAATGAGACCAGAGTCTCGGCAGTTGAGTGCAGTTCAGCTCTCTCGGTGAATTTACTGCGTCGAGAAACAATCACCGGGGTGCAAGAGAACTAGCGAAGACGATGATACAATCAAGTCGTGTACGCGCTTCATCGGGGCGAACATCGTTACCGAATTAACGTTTTATTCTTTCGGTAGACTTGAGTTCGTGAATAATCGATCGTCATTATCGAGATTCTCATCTGCGTGAGACATATTGCCAAAATATTTTTTCAAAAAAAAAAAAAAAAAGTTACGCCAAGTACTGAAAAATTCGATTTGCAAATATTATTAAAAAAAAAAACAAAATTTTATAAGCCAAGCGTAACAGAACAAAAAGGATTCTATATGAGAAAAAATATTGCTTTTTTTGCAAAAAAATTGCTGTAAAAAATTGGCGTTCCGATGTTTGAAAGCGTCACAATAAACCTCTAGCATTGGATCTTTCGATTTATTTATATTATATTTCATTTTTTTTTCAAACTCTTCGGGTAATTTAGGATATGAAAACTTCCAAAAAATGTTAAGTATTAATCAGATGTTTACGTCATCCTTGAGATACGATTTTTTTCATTGAACAATAAACAGAAATAGAGAAAAGAAAAACAGAGACAGAAGGAAATCGCGAAGATAACGCATAATATCATCGAAAGCGATATTGAACGATAATTTTTTTTATTTGATCCTTGAATCGAGGAAAAGAAACGAGATCTGTATTATTCAAGATTGGGTCCGATTTTCGTAAGCATATTGTACATTATTGTCGAGGTCAGCGATAAGTATGCATGTGAATCGTGAATTCTATTATCGTTAAACGGAAGCTATCATTGTTGAGATAAAATGAAAAGCCAATAACTGCATTCTGTTTTATCCTCTGCTGGTATACCTTCTATTTTAACCCACGCGAAAAGTCGTACATTTTTTTTCCCATTTTCGAATAACCGATGACCATTATCACGACCGTTGAATCGCTGGTACATCTACTCTGTACGTAGCTACGTACGTTCGTGCCTACGGTCGCGCGAGCACTGTGTACCCGATTTACACATACGAATAATGCATTATGTACGAATAAATGGTGCCATATCGTCAAGGGTATTGGTATTGGTCCGAGGGAAGCGCATCAAAAACGTACTATCTCTTCCTCTCCACTCGAGTATCCAATCAAGTGTCGGTCTCTGTACAGTTCGACCGAACGAACGAACGAACGATCGAGCGTAACGGACAGTAGTAGCAGGCAGGCAGTCTTCCGCTCATCCATAGGCTTCCGTCGCTTCCGGTACCGCTGGTGCTCGGTCTGCGGTATGTGGTTTTGCGGGACGCGTTATTGAACACCAACGGAACCGGTGCTATGGCATAGGAAAAGGGGAATAGAGAGGAGAAGATCGAAGGGACGTGGGAGAGGCGCAGAGAGAAATACGAGGAAAATACTACCGGGTAACGAGAATCGTGGTGGCTTAAGGGAAAAGGACGAAGCGCAATACGGATCCGGAACAACGGATTTTAAATCTGGAGAAATTCGATGTTTATCTTATGTTTCTATACGGAAAATTGGTAACCGCTGACAATTTAAACCATTAGATGTAATACAGTCGGATCTCTTATACGTGTCGCTTCGATATGACAAAAAATAATACGAATATTGTTTAATAAATATGAAATCGCCTTTTTAAGATGTCATCTCAGTGTGGAAGGCGTAAAAATAGCTGTTTTCATGAAATTTTTTTTTTCGATAAATATAATTTGCATTGATACGTTTTTTTGCATAATTTCGATAAGCAACGCGTTTAAGACGATATTTTTCGAATCCGTTATTAAAAAAATTTTTTGCGAAGACATTTACTAAAAATTGCTTCCCCCGTTACGGGAGCTTCGACTGTACCGTCTCTGTTTCCATAGAACATAGCCTCGAGGTTAAACTTCGTCAAAGTTCGGCGAGTTCTACATTCCGTGAGGGACAAGAATACCTCGATGTATGATAGAGTGTAACTAACGTTAGCGCCCTCGGGCAAAGGACAATTTCGCCATATGCGCTTTCGCACAACCGTACGAATAAGTTGAAGGAAAATGAGGGGAAGCGAAAGACAAAAATGGTAACTAATTGCCAACTCGTAGCGCAATAAAACGCGGAAAAGTTTGCGGGTAGTATAGCGGAGGATACAGGAGAGGACGTTACACAGGAGCTTTATATTGTGATATACGTTTAATCGCTCTGTCTCGTTCAGTACCGCGATACGAAAATAACTGTCGGACATCGAGTTGACGTATCCAAGCCGCATACACCTTGCATCCCTTTCGTATGATACATCCGACGGCAGTAGCAATAGCAGCTGACGGCGTTTTACCAGTTTATTGTGCAAGTCGTCAAAGGCGGGAAGAAGAGAAAAAAATAAAAATAGAAAATACGATTAATTGGCTTTTCGCGGGATGCAATGTTCCGAAACGAGAACCGAGTCACGTTTCATACGTATTTATAGCAACATCGATTACATATCGGAGTAACCGTGAAACTACATGCAATTCATGACTAAAAAAAAAGATTTATTACTCAAAAATCGTTTGTCTTCGAAAAAAAATGGGTTCTGGACATTCGATAGACTTTTTGTTCGATTCAAAATTTATTCGTATCTTTGCATTATTTCGTATTAAAATTTTACAGAGTGACAGTAATTACAGAAATACTTAGTGACTAGAATTTGCGGTCGGTGAAATTATTTACGAAATTTGGATTTTTGGAAAAAAATTTGGAAAAAAAATTTGGATTTTTTTTTTTTTTTCGAAAATAATTTCACAGACCGCAAATCCTAATCACTAAGTGTATTTGTGTAAAAAAAAAAAAAATTTTTTTTTTTTTTTCGTTACATTTTGTGTACCCAGCAACGGATGACTGTTTAAAAAGAATGCATATAAAGTACGAAAAAAGATCAGCTTTGCCTGATTTTTTTTTGTTTAAGCACGTGTTTCGCGAAATACAAGTCACGTAGATCTGTATACATACGGATATGAGAGATGAGGAGAAGGAAAGATGTGCGAAGAGGATCCGCGAGAGCCGGATACGCGCGAAAACCCAAAATCCTCGAGAAGTAATTTCCGCCGACCCTTCTGGTGTGTACCTCGCACACTCCATCTTTTGGCCTCTTGCTCTGTCGTGCACGCGCCAACAGCGCCACACCGGAGCTTGAGGTACCAGGAGATTCGAGGTTTATCTCCAAAGTGGCACAAAGCTTGCCTCCCTCCCCAACCCCTACGAGACAGAGAGAGAAACTCCGCTTATTTCATAAACCCAAAAAGCGGAGTTCATAACGTGGCAACTTCGGCAACTCCGTAACCTGCGAGAATTCCTTTTTTTTTAGTTTCACTTCTTCCACTTTTTGGTCCTCGAAGTGAAACTTCAAAACTCTCGAAAATCACAATTCCGAGCCGCAAACATCGGTGAAATCCGATTTTCTATCGCGTAGCGAAACTCTCGGAGGTCTCGTTAATTAATACGTTACAGAGATAATATTAACATTCGAATTCCACTAATGCGACAATAATTAAACCAATAATAATAATAATTAATAACGAGGATCAAACTATCGTTTACGATCGAATGAGTTCGAATTTCGCTCGTTGTATCCCGCTTCGATTTTTCATAAATAAAATTCACCGCGAAACCACGGAAATAGAGATATAATGAAATTGCATTGTATATTCTCATTAGAGGGGTAAATACGAAGGGTGAACGGTGTGTACCGGTTTGCGTGTCGCACTGTCGAGAGGGACAGAGACCTTTGGCTTATATACGCTTTACTTATCTATCCCCGATATGTCTCGTTGCGTTTCAACGAGATATTCTGTGTGAAACTATGCGGCGGGAGAGGGGGAGGACGCGGAGGGCGAGGAAAGAGGATGAGAGTAAATCGAACGAAGCTTGCGAGTGCAGCGGCGGGGAGAAGTTAAAATCGAATGGTCCTGATAACAGGTGGCCATTAGCGATAACAACTTTGGGGTAACGTCGCAACCGTACCTTCGTATATTCTCTCTACTCGAGCTGTTTCTCCCCTCGCATCGTTTCTGTGAATCGCGAGCAACACAACTGTCGAGGACAGAATACAGGACGCGGATAGTAGTCCGCGCGACGCGAGAGCGACTCGGTGAGAGAAATAAACTTCCTTCTGTTTGCCACTACGTTCATATACTCTTTAGTGCACTACAGGCACTATGTGTATATACGCGCGGCGGAAGGGAAATTCTGTACGATGCTTTTGCCGCCCGGTGTCTCTGGGACCTTTCCGGGTTTATTCGTCGCACAGAGAAACGTAATGTTCATTGTACCCAAAAAAATTGACAAAGTTTAGGATCCCGAAAAAAAATTTGCCTAAAGTTGAAATATTAGATGTTGGAATTTTTGACATTTTTTCCGCTGTTGAATAATTCATTTTGGAGATTTTCTTGTGTCGTACCTTTTAAAAGTTTGCGCGTCACGATATATCTCGAAATTATCGAATTGCGAGATTTTGTATCGAAGCCCATTATTGTGGGTTTATCCGTCCCGTGATGTTTTGAGTTTTAAAAAATAAAAAAAAGTCGAACAATTGTAAAGATGTTACGTCAAATTAAGATTAAAGAAATAGAAATTCAGAAGCTACGATTTTGAACTGCTTATCGTGGTTCATACTGTGAAGTATGATTTTCTTTTAAAACGGTGAAAAAAAAATAGAATAGCGGAAAACTCGAGTTAAAAAAACATTTGCGGATGTACAGCAGTTTCGGAGTAATGACAAAATAATGATATTCAGTTAGCCCCGGAAGTACAACTGCGTCAGTATTTCCGACGGATATTCTACGTCGTTGCGCATCTCGCGGAGAGATAGAAAGAGAACCCGAGGATCGTGAAAATAATGAGAATTAAACTTTGTTAAACCTCTGCGCGAAACAGGTGCTTCACTCGTTGGTGAACTGGCAAATGCTACATCTTGTCGTCGCTGCGTTCTATTTCGAATGGCGTGATGAACCGCGTTATTCTATTACGGGAACGAATGGGAATTAAGCGTTAGTTAATTTTCCGGAAACGTGCGACTCTCGGATGGTTTAGAACGGTGAAGAAAAAAGAACAGACCGCGAAACAAGAAGATCCGCGGAGACTATGGGATCTGTTCGTCGGGGCCATTGAACGGAGAAATTGATGTCAAAAGGGTTGCGGGATTTTTCGTACATTTTCGATCGGACGGAATAAAAAAAATAATTTTTTTTAAATACAATAGAATTTAATTAAATTCGTATAATTGAAATATCTCCCGAAATATATGAACGACGATTTCATTTTATTTGTCGTTACCCAGCTGTTGCTTTTTATTTCTCTCTCCCTCGCCAATAGAAATTTACGACATTGCACTTTTCACTTTGGTCTGTGCTTCTGGCGAACTCCAGCACAGGGGTCTAAATCGGCGTTAACTTTTCAAAAGTCGCGAGTGTACCCGACGGTGAGGGATGAGAATGACACGGGGGCCATAGTAAAGGAGGGGAGGGGTGGGGGTGGAAGGGCGCCGAAAAAAGACACGCGTGATACTTGCGCAGGAAGGTACGAACGCAAACGGGAGGTATACGAATCCTGGTGGGGTAAGGAGAAGCAGCAAAGGCGACGGAAAACGTGGAAAAACTCGCAAAGTAAGCCTAAGTGTTCCCACGAGGGTAAGGAAAAGCTCGCGCGTGCGGGATTCTTCTATTTTTCTCTCCTACGTAGTCGTTTCTTTCGAACGTCCGCGAGTTTACGTTTACTGCCGCAATGGGACACTCCCTCTTCTTTGCCTTCCACTTTTTAGTCTTCGTATTCCTTTTCCTCCCCTCTTAGTAGACGCTGTTTTCCCACGTCGCGGTAGACAACTTTACGACGTTTTTTTTCCGCGGCGCATGCTTTTTCGTGCGCATTCTGTATGTACCAAATACGATCGGAGTCTCGAATTAATTCGACAAGAAAAAAAAAAAATTCATGGAACGCGGAAAACGCGTTTCGATTAGCGATTAAAGATCATAGATCACCGGCATTATCTCTGAGGCTAATTTTCAAAGCAATTTCGACCTCAAGTACCACTAACTCTACCCATTTAACTCTGCCATTCGAGACCTCGAGTATATAAAAAAAGTATAAAAGACAAGTATCGATTATTACGCATTTATTATTATTGACCAAATCTATGCACAGCACGATGTACAATTTAGCGGTGACTTGCCCCGCGTCTGCGTAGTCTCGAAATTATCACAATAATGCGATTTCCATCGACTCTTTAATCACGTACCAACTACGTATCCATTATGTTTCATCGTGTAACGTTGGAAATTTCGATTGGAATTCCGGGAATCGTGAACTATTCGCATAGCAACCATTGCGCAGGCGCCGCATTGAAAGCGCATCGTTCATTTGCATCTCATTATATCAATTAAACGTTCGTTAATTCAATTGTAATATTTCGATTGAAAATTATTTTGTGGTGCCGCTTCATCGCCGGGATATGTTGACCACGTTGTTGTTACCATCGGCGTCACGTATTTTGCGGTCTGCATATTTGGGTTCCCATCTTGTGGAGATTCCAAATATCGCACGTACGACCGCGGTAACGGGAAGCGCGTGCGTTATGTCTCGAGTGAGATAAGTGTAGTTGCAGATACACATTTGTAGGGCTTCTGCCATTTCTGCTGCTGCTGCTACTGCCGCTGGTTACGATGGAGAGTGTGTTCCGGTTCTCCGGCAGAACCAACAGCAGCAGCAGTAGCGGCAGCATCTCGTATGAACGCTTTGGCCAGTTCTACCATTATTCCGTACGCTCAACCATCGAGGTGAGGCCAATCCAATTAACCCGCGCCGACCTGCCGGAAGCCGTCTATTAGTACACGATATGTAATTATCATACGGGAAGAGCTGTTGGCTCGCAAGAGCACGAGAGCCGAAGAGCTTTTACAACCGCTCCACTTCTACTGTTCCGCGATGTATCTCATTCGATGCGAACGTTTTCAGCGTTTTAAACGGAAGCTGCAAAGTCACGTTAGACATATATCTACCATGAATTTCATCTCAATAGGGGATGGAATTGTTTCGAATTGCGCAAAATTTGAACATTGAATTTTATGAGAAACTTCGATATACTTGAAAAATAAAAATTCTTAAAAATATCGATCGATAGATCGATTCGTAAAAAAAATTTTTTTTTTTTAAGAATCCTAAGTTTTGATTGTGTTTTTGAAAATAATGCACTCGGTACATTGCATTGGCTGAAAAATTTGATGATAAAATAAACATATATTCGTTTTATCGATATAAATCGGCGCGATTGATATTTCTGATCGAACAGCGAATTGGTAGATTTCACGTGGTAAACGGTCACCAATTTCATGTCTCTGAAGGACCAATCTTTTGCGGTTTGGCGGTGAAAAAAAAATTCCCTTCGGCCGTCTAGTGCGAGTGATGGGATACGACCGAGAAGCCCGAGAGAGCCGTTGGTATAGAAACGCGAGTAAAGCTCTCCGCGGCAGTTAGCAGAGGAATAGCAGCGACTCGGCGATAGAGTAGTATACGTAGCTCTCTGGAAGCTTTTCCGTTCTCGAACAATTCGAGACTCAACGCGTCAATTATAATTAATTGCAACATGTTCGTACCGGTAAAGGGCGTTGAGCGCTCTGAACACACTGCGATCTCTCTCACTTCCGGCCACTTCTCTCCCCCACTTCTTATTTTTCCTTTTTTTCTCCCCTCCCGTCAACTTTATTACAAATTATAGGGCGGATTCGCAACGCATTTTTTGTTCCCCATAGACCTGCTATTCTTTTGACCATTGAGCGAAACACGTGTACAAAAATACATCACATTCTCTCTGTTTCGCGGAAATACGCAACGAGTTTGAAAGCCCAAAAACATTACGCGCCCTTTACTTTGCCTTCTTTAACTCGCGATAAACCTAAAAAATACCTGTAACCCATAAATCTCTTACCTTAAAAAAAGAAAAAAAAAAAAATTGTTGCCATTTCTGCGCGATAATTTGACTTTTTTCAATGTTTTTCGGTAAGTATAATTCGACACCTAAATAATAATCAATTCTCGAAAATTCCGATTTACTTCCGGATAATTGTGTAATTAATTTCTTTCCCCCGTGTTTTCGAAATTCATCCCTCGATGAGCACTTGTCTGATTGATTCTTGAAATCCAAGCGACTCGTCGCCGCGTCTACAACTTTCCGCGATTTCATTGTACATTGATGAGAAGATTCAACCCTTTCGTCAACTTCATATTGGTTTCCGTAGCTACTCTTGATCCCCCCATAGCTCTCATTAATGACCTCTGAATGTTCATACCTTAGACAGGTGGGATTTACAGTTCGGATATATGTACATACCGCAGTAGGTAGAAGGAGAATATAACGAGAAGGTTTCTGCCGTCGCACACGGGAGGGTAGGGGGTTGCTGCCGCGATGCGAAACTTTCATGTTAAACGAATGGCCGGGACCTGGTTGCTCGGAGGTATTCGACCCGACGCTAAGCTTAGCGCGGGCTTTTCGGCCTGTGCTCCCGGTCGTTTGGACCACCTCTCGGCTTTCCTCTCCCTCCCTCTCTGCACGCCCACGTCACATTATATATATACCTAATACTCTCAGACTGTTAATAACAATTATACTACGTTTTCCCCGCGTGCGCGTTCTCGTTCCTCCCGCAGCTTTCCCATCTCTTCGCTCTGCTTGTCTGCTTCTCTATAACTTTCGCGGCTTCATAATCATGTTAGTTACGAATTTACTTAGGGCCTTCGCTCCAATTCGCTTTAAATTTACATGCGACGCATGTGCGCGCGTCTTTTTTTTTTTTTTCGTGTCACGTAACAAATGTGGTAAAATTTTGTTAATTGATTCGACAGCAGGACCAGAAACCGGTGCATAGACGCGCGTAAATTGAATTTTCGTAATTATTAAGCGAAAGGTGTTTTAATACGAAGCAGAGACGAATGAACGTGTATTTCGGCTCCGAGGGTGTTTCACCGTCGAGCTATATTAACGTGGCCACATCAATTATGTTTTCGCCTCTGGCATATAACTACCGATCTCCCCTTTCCTGTCCAATGCACGATGGTCCGGATGAGTTCTGTCAGCTTTCCGTATTATTATTATTATTATTATCATTGTTTATTATTGTTATTCGATAACAAGGCAATTTAATATTACTACGACAGTGAGAAATATCAACACACGCGAAAACGAGGAGACGACTAACAACTCCCGTAACTCAAGCAAACAATGTTTTACGAGAGACGATCGTGCAATGCGAGTGGCACGATCGAGCGAACTTGTATAATGGAAATTGATTGTTCGAAAAAAATTCAAATAAACCGAAAGAGAGGATGTGAGAAAATTCAAATAAATCGAAAGCGAGGATATAAGAAAATTTCAAAAAATCGTATACTATCGTTAATTGTTCGAAAAAAATTAAAATAAATCGAAAGAGAGGATATGAGAAAATTTAAAAAAATCGTATGCAATCGTTGATTATTCGTGTGAAATTAATAATACTCCGTGAAAATGAACATATGATTAATTTTTTAATTAAAATGAAGGATTCGAAAGATTCCCGGAGAGGTGAGGACCATTTCTATCGATAGATCGGAAACTTTTTAAATTAAGAAATCCGGTACGGTAATGAAGATAATGACTTTATTCGATCGAATTTGATGTTGCGCGTTGTTTGCGTCGGGTCCTCAACGCTCTTCATGACTAATTACAATGAAATTTGTACGGAAAATTAGTCCAGTCTGCTCTTCTGGGAATTCTCAATCGAAGCACGTCGCGCACTAAGCCGATTTGCTAATATAAGCTCGTCGGACGTGCACGCCACCCTTAACTCTTCCCCGTTCAGCCTCAGGCTCGGTTTCACCTTGATGCGAAAGTTTAACCGGAGAGCAAACGAAATTCACGGAAAGTTCGGCCATTAAATGGCCTCGGGCTGCGTCGTCGAAACGAATGAAGCCTGGAGACGGGTTTATTCGCATCTCGTACACCGATTCTCCACTAATTTTACCGTTAAACCGATTTACAAAATGTTCCCCAACGCTGAATTTAGTGTTAGACATTTGCCGAATGATATATATTGCGCGCAATAATTTGCTTATTGACATTCTCAGCTCAATAGATTATCCGCAGCCGTAGCGCAAGCGCGTGGCGGCACGATGTATTTTTTTTTTTTTTCGAACGTTCGTCGAAGTCAATTTGAGCGGTAAACCGATTTACGAAATGTTGCCAATCGCTGAATGCGATGTTAGAAATTTTCCATTTGATTTCGCGCGCGCAACTGTTTACTTATCGATATTCTCGGTTCGATAGATTATTCGCCACCATCGCGCAAACGTGCGACAATACGACGTTTTTTTTTTTGCTTCCGCACGTTCGTTGAAGTCAATTTTGGGGTTAAACCGATTTGAAAAATGTTGCCAATCGCTGAATGCCGCGTAGGGGATTTCCAAATTGATATCGCATACGCAAGAGTTGCTTGTTGCTGCTGTCGAATCAATAGAATTATTCGCAAGCGTCGGGGCAATCGTGCGACGAAACGATTTTTTTTTTCTTTTTCGTACGTTCGTCGAAGCCAATCAATCAATGGCGCTAGTTTAATCACAAGCAGAGAACTCGCTGAGGTATGATTCGGTCTCTGATTGAACTATATACAGTGTCAACCACTGCAGTTGTCGGGGATCACAGAGATAACTGGCTGCTAGTACTGCGGGTTCATTAAGCTACTCCCGGTTTAATCTCCGGCCTTACGAGCCGCACTTGGATACTTCATTCTCCCGTTCAAGAGCAAACCTTCTCAGTCATCAAAGGCAGCAAGACTCGCGAGACATATATAGCGGAGAGTGAGAAAGATAAACGAAGTTTCGGCTGTAGAGATTGTGCATTATACATGTCTGACTGTCTCCCGCGTGTTTCCGTTTTCACCCTGCGAGTTTTTGGTGGCTTAAGGGTGGAGATTATTCTTTGAAACTCACTTGTGGCGCGCCTGGCGGCGTCGACGTCCTGCTGGAAGCTCTTCAAGACGTTTATCCCCACCTGCGTCCAAGTTACCCTCTTGGTAGCTCTCCTACGATGGAGTCAACAGGTCGATGCACCAAGAGGATCGAAGTTCAAAAAGTAAAAATGTCTTCGAGACCTCTGGAGTTCCGATTTTCTTTTCCTTCTTCCGCTTATTCCTGTCTTTTTTTCTTTTTTTTTTCTCTCTCTCGCTCTCTCTCTCTCTCTCTGTCTCTCTCTGCATCACGCCGGCAAATTTTCTCGCATCTCTCCTTTGAGTCTCTTCTCCTTCCCCCGCGCGTCGAGCCTTAGTGCTTTTATTCGTTTCTTGAATTGCAGACAATCGACGCGACGGTTTTCTTCGTTCGCTCGAAGGCAAACCAGACTCGCAGCACGCGGTAATTGTAGAGTCGTTATATATACTACCGCGTCGCATTCGTCCGCGTCGTTGTCGTCGGTCGACTTCGGTCTGTGACCGAAACGAAACTTGCGACGAAGGGCTTGAATTTTTATGAGGTAAATCGATAAACGGGAATGCAACGACGCAAACCGAGGTCCCCGCGACAACTCGCCGAATCCTTCAACCCTTCGCGAATGAATTTAATTTGCATCCACTTTCGTATCACCGAGACACCGAGTCAACCAGCCGCGGAATTCACATTGTTTTTATTGTTCCCGCAGTGCCTCGTTGGCTTTCGCAATATTTTCATTATTCACTCGCGAAAACCTACAATAATATCTATTTTATTTATTTAACTATCCAATGAGAAGACTCGCATCCCATGACATCGTAATTTTACGTATTTCCGTTTTTGAATGTTGAATATTCGATTTCTGAAAGGTAACAGTGGTGGATATGATTTTTTTCATGATTTTTGTATCCTAATTTTCGCCCCTATATTTACTTCTTAAAATTTTTTTTTCAACCCCTCAATTTCGCGCGTTCCAGTTATCAATATTTTCGTTTATCTGGCGCCAGAGGGCTATTCCTCGCTACGGGTGGTGCGATTTGATTTCAAAACACATAAAGCAATGGCGTATTATGTTGCGAGGGAGGAAAGCGCGTGATTTCCGCATAAAATGACCACCCGATCGCGTAGCATATTAATGATTTTTTCGACTCCGTTAAAGTTACACATCTGTTTAGACTTTTATTTTCACCATAATATTTTTTTTATCAAACATTCGATGTCTCGTTAACACAATTTTTTTTCCCTCAAAGTCTGAACGATTGAAAGTGAATATCATATTTCTACTGATCTGTGAAGTTTTGAACGTATCACAGTAACATCTCGAAACAAAAACCAAAAAAAAAATTCTCTAGAACTCTCGCGCGAACATGTATTGACGGTTGTATTCGTCGGCGACTGCCGAAAAAAAGACGGTAGAAAATAAGGGTAAAAAGAAAAAAGAAAAAAGAGTCCGCTAGCGAGCGTTTTCACCCCTTGACACCCTTTTCGCGCGCTTCGCGAATCTCGGAAAGCGTGCGCGGGCGCGCGGTAGAGAGAGGTGAGTTGCGAAGCTGCGTCGGTGGTGCGAGAGACGCCCTGCAGCATCAGGAATAACCAGCGGGGGGATGGTTGAAAAGCGGGCTCACGGAGAGGAGGGTTTGAGGATAGGAGGAAAGGGTTTTGCTGGTAGCTATATACGATAGGCCATAGTACGTGACGTGCTTTGCGTCAGGCAGAGTCGAACGGGGTGGAGTAGTGGCAGAGGGCTTTGGGGAAGAGTAGAAGCGACGCGCGCGGGGGGAGAGGCGAGAGCGAGAGAGAATCCATCCCCGTCGAACACCCCCACCCCCTGCAAACGGGGGTGGAATTTCGCGCGTGCTCGGATCCACTCGGCGAGGCAGGAGATGCTGAGGGATGCTGTGGACCGCGGGCTCTGTAGGTGTCAGTTCTCCGCGCGATTTCCACGGAGAAGGTGTCCACGAGGGAGTTACCGATAACACCCGGTCACGCCGTTTTCTCCGGAAATTAATTTTAAAAAATATATAAATCGGACAAACTCTGAAAAACCTAAAAAAATAAGATTGACGGGATTATAGACGTTTTAAAACGAGTGATTTATTTAATTTTATTTTTCTCTCGTTCGACGAACAAAAATTAATAAAAATTCGATCGGACCAACATGCGCGTAGTCTTGTCACCGAGACAACAGCGCGATCGTGATATATCGATCTAATCGCAAAGGGTTCGACGAATTTTTTATTTAAACATTTTTTTCATTATTATTCTTATATCGATAATACGCAAGAAGGGATTAGAAAAACACGGAAAATACAGCCGAACCATCGCTATCATCGGCAGTTATCAATCGGAAAAACTTGTCTGACTGCACGTGACACCGCCATCGACGAACGACCGTGAACATGCGACTCGGAATATCCAGGGACCACAATGATGTATGTAAAATATGTCTCTCGTATACACAATCGAATAAGAATTTAATTTCATCTATGCGACAGATACGTACCGATTGCAATGAGTTAGCGAATACGATTCGAGTTAATTAAAATATCGTTGTCGACATTGATATCGAAGTCTTTGACGACGAGAATATAATAGTATTGTAGAGAGGTGCAGTGAATGGAAAATCAAGAATGAAAGAGATATCGTCTGGCTTCCCGGGCTTCTTTCGTTATCGTAAAAAAAAAAAAAAAAAAAATTCATCAAATATTGCATTATTCACGTTTTTTAATATCTTCCGTTTCACGGTACGATTTTTTCTTTTATTAATCCTTTGCCGTAGAAGGTACAAACGCTTCTTTCCATTTTATATTGGAACTTTCACTGTCGCCGATTCTGCGTCAATTTCATTAAGTTCATCACCCCCCGTGCGCGCGAAATATTCTTTCGCCGGTACTGCCGATGTCGACGGTTTCCGCTTATGTCGGCGGCAATATGCGGCTCCTGTGTCGAGCGAATTCTTCGAGATCCGGAACTCCATGCTTCGCTCGACTTCATTCCTTCTCGTTTTTTCTAATAATGTATGTTACCTATAGATATATATATATTATATAGGCGCTTCACAATTTTTTTTGGCCATTTTTTTTCATCCCCTTTTCATTCTTTCACTATGCTGTCCCTCCGTTTTATTTTTCTTTTTTCTCTATTCTTTTTTCCTCGCTTCGCATCGGATGCTCTCGCGCCTCGGGCACATCCACGCGCTTTTTTTTCCTTCCTCTTGGATTTTAATCGCGGGAACGTCGCTAGAGAGCACCGCAATAACGGGTGGACGATTTTGCCTTTCTCGCGCACGTATGCCTCGGAATTTTTTTCTTTTTCGCAGTTACGGATGCGCAGTGCCAAAAATACGGCAAAGGTTGAATTTATTTCTCGCGAACATTACCGCTGCTTGCGGTTTCCGTATTGCAGTTTTTGTTTATCTAAAAAAAAAAAGACGGAAAAAAATTACGAATAAAAGACCGAAAGAATGCTCTTTTAGTTCGCATAAATATAACAGCATGTTAAACATTTTTTAAGAGGTTATTTTTTTTATGATGTCTGCAATACAGTCTGTCGGTGACGTGAAGCGTTAGATAAGCGCTATTGATTGATTCCCATTGTCGTTCGAAATTCTCTCGAAAACGCTGTCAGCCACAGGCAACATTGGCGCAATCAGATTTACAAAGGTATAGAGATTAACATTATTCGTAACGCTTGAAAAGGCTGCATTTACTCTGTCGATTGAATCGCATTTAACGAAAAATCAACAATGGCAATTTGCCCAATTGAAATTTTCCATAAAAATTTTTCGTTCCAACGGGCGACGCTGCGAAACTTTTGACTTTGCATAATCGTCGCGTCTGTTGCGTCCGGTCCGTTCGTTGTATCGAGCGTTTCCCTCGCGACCGGGTTATCTAACATTGTTGCGAACTATAGAGTGATATTCATAATTAATATTCTTGGCAAGGCGTTCGCCTTCGCCGCTGCTTAACTCGCTTCGAGACGTTTTAGAAACTTCGGCAATTCTCGTTTTCCACGACCGATTTTCATAATCGCGACACTCGATATCAACTTTCGATGCTTCATAGAGATCATCATTCATTTATCATTCCGTTAATTGTATTTCCAATTTTCGATATTAAAATGAATAATTTTCATTTTTGAATTCTCGCGCCGATATACGAACTATTAGAAAAAAAAATTCGGTCCGAAATAAAAATTTATTAATTTTTTTTTTTTACGAACATTATTGTATTATTAGTATTGCTTATTGCATTATTTCGCACCCAGTATACGTTTCTCGCAATTTTCGATACTAAAATTAATAATTTCCATTTTTGAATTCTCGCGCCGACATACGAACTATTAGAATAAAAAAAAAAAATTTGGTCCGACATAAAATTTTTGCTTATTATTATTATTTAAAAAAAATTTTTTACGAACATTATTGCATTATTATTATTGCTTATTGCATTATTTCCCGCCCGGTATACATTTCTACTTCAATCTATTGGTCCTCTGCCAATCGCAAATTTTATGTGCTCTATGCGCGACGATGTTCGCCGGAGCGTGATATTTGCCGTTGATTGCAAGGCCAATCAGGTAAATTCAATTCGATTACAAGCCGTAACCCGTTGGCCGAGAGATAGTGTTCTTCAGGACAAGAAGAACGAGAGGCTGAGACCTTTCGAGAGACACGAACGGTACGGCATTTCTCTTCGCTCATTCCGTCCGCAGTTCTCTCGTCTCCGGTATCTCAGTCTCGTTTTCTCTGTTCATCTGCAAATTCGCGACTGAAATCACGCGCCCATTTTGCCGTCGCGAAATTACCCGGAGCTTCGAGTACAATTTAGCCTCTTCGTCATTTCGCGAAGAGGGAAAATGAAGTTTCATAGCGCGAGACAATTCTGTCGAATGCCAGGTGGTTCCTCTCTTCCGGTCTGTCAGATCAACCGGAAACGAATTGGACGAAGAATGAGCAAAAAAAAAAATATCGTCTGTACCTCACGTACCATCCATTTAAATATCGTTCAAGGAACTGTAAAATAAAATAAAATAAAATAAAATAAAAAAAGGTACAACTGGCAGCCATGTCTGTCTATCGGTAGGCTGCCCATCAAAAACCCTATCGTCCGGACGTCGATTTCGTTAAATTCGGTTCACTGGTTCGTTTGAAATTTGCAACCGTTTCACGTAGAGAAATGGGGAGTAGAAAAGAGCCATAGCGACGGTAGCAGAGAACGAGCAGCACGTCACAACATTCGCGGTCGACATTCAGCCACCGGCACTCCCGCACCTGACGTCATGACGTCACGCTGTCATCAGCAACTGTCCCCCTTAACGCGATGCTGCGATATGAAAATTAAATTAATTGTTTCAGAAATTCCGCGATGCGTCCTCTCGACGACTTTGACGCGGAATATAGGATTTTTTTTTTTTTTTTTACGATTAGGAATTGGTGACGATTTGGTATTCATGCGGATGATTTCCGATGTATTCAAAGTCGGCGTAGTTGATAGGAATGATCTTTGAACCGAAGGATAAAAGTTCTACGGAACACGACGGTTCAAGCCGAGTGGAGTTTTCCAGGAGTGAAAAAGGGTGAGAATCAGCGGTTGACCGGTGAGTTCTAGAACGCGGAAAATTGTCGTAGTAATAGAGCAGTCGGTGACCTGTGAAAAGAGTTCTTTGAGCATTCGCGCGGGAGAACCGGACTGGGTACCCAACCCTCTGTCGCGTCGAGCTGTTGATTTTTCACCCCTTTTTTTTCCTTCTTTCTCTCGTTCCTCGCGCCTCTTTTCCTTTATACGTCGCGAGAGAAGGACGTTTCGCCAGTCTGGAATTCAACTACGAGACAGTTACGCACACAGCCTCGTCGTAAGACAAGCAGACGTGTATGAATACGCGAACGAACGCACACATCGTCCCGAAGGTGTAGAACTTGCATGCGGCAAGAAAAAGCCCTTAGAGTTCTTCGCTTCCTTCAACCCTCCCATCATCCCCGCCCTGAACAAACAGACGTGTGCAAATGAAATAAAAACTTGTTTGCACGAAGTCCAGACGCGTTCGAAGTGAATTTAGAATTGGCATTGAAGCGAAACTGAGTGAATGAACAATCGAAATAAAAAAAGCCCTTTTCGCTAAACACCTTTAGGCGTAAACGAGGGTCATTTGTCAAGCGCTGAATTGAAAGGTTTTCTGATACGCAGGAAAAATCGGATCACATCTACACTATTGGTTTTGCGATTTTGAGACCTGTGACGTGATGTATTTTACGCGAGAAATGAATGTCAATAAATTGGGGTAAAAGGGCGAAAAAAATGATATTCTACATATTTTACGAGATATTTCGAAAAATGCCGGTTATCTTCGATCTTTGCAGGGTTGCGGCAAAAAATCAAAATCGCACGAGATATCGGCAAATTTTGTTGATTTTTTCTGTATTAAACAACTAAAAATCGTAAATTTATAAGTGCGGAGAGCAATTAATTTCGATATATTTATAGAACTATCGTCAATTCGATTCGTGGGAATAAATCACGCGGAACTGATTAACCTCCATCTTCCAATTCCTTTTCAAGTTGTCCTCATTCGCTTCGTTTATCCTTAATTTTCTTTCCCCTTATCGTTGAGAGAGACGCGTCGGGCGAACCGAACACTTATAAAACTTTCCGACCGCACGCCGCCCGAAGAATCCGCTGTTCGGGATCCTTTTTCCGTTTTTTAACTCTCCCTGCAGCGCGTTCTCTCGTTGAGCTTTTCGAACAGAGAGAATAAAAAGCTCTGCTGACAAGTGGTACCCGCGACGGTTGCTCTGCCGAGCGGCTTATTCTCATTTTCTTCTTAGCGCCGCAATGTTTCTCTCGTTGCTTCATTATACTTTGTGTTTTCATAATCGTTTCCCAAGTTTTTTAAAACAGTTCGAGTCCAACGCGACATCAAATTAATGTCCGTAACAATTTTTCGTTTATTATAGAAAACATCGAAAAAAAAAATATATAAATAACGCAATTTCACCGATCATTTTTCGTTTATGTCGACATAAAGTGTCCACTGAATCCTCGAAGTCCCTAAGGTGTAACGTTATTACGACACGTAAAACTCGAATCGAATATCGCTAACGCCAAACTCATTCCGTTTAACCGAATCGAACAAATTTGCCGCCGAGAGAGCTCGGCGTGTTCTATAGCGTTTAAACGCCTAGGACAGAGCGCGACAGCAAGTCCGAGGTGGCGAGAGTCGCTTAATCCGCAAAAAAAAAAAAAAAAAATTCCAATACAATTGTCCGAGTGAGAGAAACAATCGTGGAGAGAAAACGATATATATAGCCTCCTCTCCGATGTGACAAAGGTAGACGCTAGCAATTGGTTGCGAACGAATCGATAATTGAGAGACCCGAATTTTCGGTTGTCGTTGCGATCTTTTTTTTTTAGTAAATTAATTCTAATTGAATATAGTGTTCCATTAACTTCGTTCTTTTCCGGGAAGTCTGTGGAACACCCGAGTTGGCGAACTGTAGTCAATTTATACGCAAACGTTTCTCGACTTCGGGAAAGCAATTAATGGGGTTGAATTTCAAGACTGCAATTAATGCGTCGAACGGACTGCGGAGCCCCATCTTTGGGAGAAACGTCGGCGGAAAGCCATAGCAAGTCGTGAAAGGTGACGAGGAAAAGGATCGCATTCAGGAGGTTTGCTTTCCGATAGTTGTTTCTCGCTGATGCTCTACGGTGGCATCCAGAGACTTCGAAGTCTTCTCGCGTTAGGGAAGTCCTGAAGGTCCAAGCCGACGGTGTCGTATGCAGGCGAAGCTGTATCGTGTTTAGAGCGGAGCGAATGCACCAGTCGAAGGATAAAGAGAGGTGAAAGGCGTCAGGGATAGTGAGGTATAGAATGAAACTCGAGAGTAGAGACGCTTCGTAGAAGCGCAGAGCAGCAGCAGCAGCAGCAGCTTCCACTCCTAACTATAGTTCCTTATGGCTTCGCGTTGAACAAGAGATTTCGCGACAGGGGGAGGCGGTAGAGAAGTGGTCGGGCAAAACGTGGCTTGAGGGTGCGATATTGACTAAATAATGCAGCGGACGATTCTATAGCGTGCGGTGAAACGGAATACTGAGAAACTCGAATCAACTATGAGATAGAGAAGGAGCTATAAACACGGGGTATATAACTCCGGTGTGGTTAGTGGGACTCGCAGCAGGGGGTAGAACTATGAGCCCGAAAACATAGATATATATATATGTAGATATGTATACACGGATTTGAGTGAAATGGAATTAAGTGTCGAGAGAATCGGTACAGGATGTACAAAACCGCAGTTTATCAAGTTTTGACGATCAGTTTGACTATAATTGCCTAACTTGAAAAAAAAAAATAATAATAAAAACAAAAAATCGGATTCGTTTTTCGTTTTTATCGTGGAATCGATAATCGCCAAAATACATCGAAACCGTAATAAAAATTTGGTAACTTTTTGATATAACGGAAATGTCAGCCAAAAATTACGAACAATGTTACCAAAAAATCGCAAAATTATCGCAAAAACCCGATTAACAAGGATTGGAAGTCTGAAAAACAGTTGCCACGTAAAAAAGTTGATAAAAAGCCTCGTGCAGGTTTTCTATTTACGCAGTGTGACAACTTCGACACCCAAAACTGATCGAGAAATTATTCATGTCGTGTCCGTAGAAAGGTTAGCTAATACCCGGATAGGTTGGGCGATTTCCGGAGACCTCAAAAGGGTTAAGATAAATCGTACGCGAAAGGGGAGTTAATACAATAGATCACCGCACATTCTGTTCCCAAGTTTGGACCCCAAGTTTTCTCCAGTGCTAAAGCGAAAATCGAGGGCGACAAAAGTGTTGTGACGGAAGTGCGAAGTAGAGTAGGTTGGTCCGAGATACAATGAGGCAAGAATGGTATACTTATCGGGGAACGAGGCCAGAAGTTTGCGCTTCGCACGAGTTCACGAATGTGTGTGTACCGGTCTCTGGGTGCGATATGTCGCGCGACCCCTTCTCTCATTCGCTCCTTTCGAAAGCTTAGAATCTTATATTATGACCCTCGAAAGAGCACCAGCAAGACGAGAAAGTAGGTATGGAAAGAAAAAAAAAAAACGAGGGTGAAGGGTTGACAAGCGACTACCGATTCGATGGAGGGAGGTGGACGGGGAGGTAGAGGGGTGAGTTAGCTTCCTCGTTGACAGTAGAACGAGTATAGTGCATAACCGAGGCTCTCGCTTTCGAGTGGCGAGCGTAAATTACGCACGACGAGACGTATACGTCGCCGACAAGCTTCCTCTGCCACCCCTACATAGCAGTCGACGAGTTCTCTGCACTTGTGCTAGAAACTCTCTCCTCCACGGTGCAAGCTTTCTCGCCCCTTCGTGTCTCCTCTGCCTCGTGTATGTCGGTTTTTGTTTCCACTGGCTATGGTATCGCGGACACGCATGCCTCGGGTGGCATATGTACCAAGCGTTGTGCGAAGGGTAGTTATGTACTCGGTGTTAGTCCAACGTAGCCTGTCGCCTCTTCGTCGCGCATAAAAAAAAAAAAAAATTTCTTTCCTCCGTTCATTTCACTTTCTCTCACTCTTGTCGCGTTTCGCGGTCGTATTCTCAACCACACCGTTCTCCCACTAAAAAAACCTCAGATGGATCGGGGAGGCAAAACATTTCAACGTAAACTTATTCAAAATTCCAATGAAACGAGTAATTATCATCAGTGACCTTTTTTTTAAATAATTTATATAAAAAAATGAACGAATTCCAATCTCAAAAAAAAAAAAAAAAACACGCATCTCAGCTATCTATTTCCCGCTGCGTAATACTATCCGTTAGCTTCAAAATAATTCGTAACTTCGATAATAAATAAATTTATAAAAAATTTTTTTTTTTTACTTTTTTTATAAGATTAAGATATAATGCATGTCGCAGACTATTCATTTATATCGTGATAAAAAAATAAAGAAAAATTGCCTGACACACCTCCGCGCGGCTTTCGAAAGGGCGCCGGGAGGGGGAGGGAGGAGGGGTGGAAGCGGTCCCGCTATCCGGTATGTATTTGGCGCGAGCTTGCGGAAGTTCCGGTTCAGAGTTGGAAAACCCAACAAGAACGAGAGAGAGTGCGACGGAGGCAGAGAGAGAGAGAGAGAGAGAGAGAGAGACTGAGTGTGTGTGTAAACTGACTATAGAACGTGCATACGCTGACCCTCGATTGTGAAAGCCCCTTGGGCTGTATTTTCTCATGTATATGGCGCTCAGGTACGCGCACCTCTACATAAAACACCCCTACATGCTGTTATATATTCTATATTCTATCGCGTAAGCTGCAAACCCATTCCTCTCTCTCTTTTCTTCTTTCATACTTCATTCCAGGTACGTTCCTTCTTTTCCATCATCCCTTCCGCCTCCGCCCCCTCCCCCCACCCTCTTCGTTCTCAGCCCCTTCCCGGGATTCGCTCATTATCCCAACACAATGAGCCGATCCCGTCCAGTATTGGCATTTGAGCGAATTCCAATAGAATTTAATTGGAGAAGATTGAGCCGGTGTACGTGCTCACGATCCTTCAAACACATACGCGCGGTCGCATACTTCGCATACTTCGCACCAACACGTACACCGATACGTACGTGTATTCGTTCAATACTGGTAAACGCAAACGCCAAAACAGGACAAGATCCAATCGAGGGTAAAGGGTTGAGTGAAGGATCGAACAAAATCAAATAACTCACTACTGGAGCGAAGATAAAAATTGCGAAAATTCCTTTCTCTTGGATATCTCTTTCTTTTCTTTTTGGATTTCTTTTATTTTTTTTTATTATTATTATTATTTTTTTATCGTTTCACGAACTTTGCCGGGGATATTGAGGGGATAGGTATATATGTGCGTTTGTATAACGACGATGAAGAAAATACGGGAGTTCGAAAATCGATACACCATCCTTGGATGAGTGGAGAGCGAGGATGAGAAGAAGCGTGAAAGGGAAAAGGGCGCTTTTTCTCTACGCCCGATTATCTTTGCTCTGGCTTGTTGCTCCCTCGCACACTGCCCGACCATAACGAACACGAGTTCACGGTACACCCTTTTTGCTTTACCTATCTCGGATCGAAGCCGAGCCGCGATAAAGAATAACGAAGCTCTTCTATGTCGGCTTCCGCTACCGCCGACGTCGACGACTAACAACAAAGAGGAGGGAAACGGAGGGAATACATTAAAAAATAAAAAAAAAAAATAAAAAAGCGGGAAAAAACGGAATATCGAGAGAGAAAGAGAGAGAAAGGGAGAGAGAGAGAGAGAGATAAAGAGAGAACGGGTACATCGCGATTCGCACATCGGCGTCTGGCTTATTAAAAGATTAGATCTCCGTGTAACCCCTCCGCGCATTGGCTGCTTCTGCTGCTTGCCGCTCGAATAAACGATAGAGGAAACGATGGAGAACGTCTGCTGGGAATATTAGAGCTGAGGCGGCTTCCGTTCAGCCAGAAATCGTTTCGAGGGCTATACGATAATGCACCACGTCGATTCATCGATAACTTCCTCTTCCTATCACTATTGTACCATCTCTCTAGAAACTTTGAACATCGTAACGGCAGCTTCGGCGATGTGAATTTACAAAAATCATATTTTCATCTCCACCTCTGGCGATTGTTTTCGTATGAAATATTGAGACGAACATTCAAGCAAATAATTGTTGCGAAATAGGGAAAAAAAATGTTATCGAACTTTTTTTCGAAATTTTTTTTTTTTTTTCATAATCAATGGAATATCGTAAAAATGGAAACGTCTGGAAAATTTTAGGAGAAGAAAAATACACAAAGTGCGACGAAGTTACGAAAACATTTTTCTCAGCATTATATTTTTTCGTAACAATTGACGGCGTTTCTGAAA
This sequence comes from Cryptus viduatorius, assembly GCA_964006125.1. NCBI lineage: Eukaryota > Metazoa > Arthropoda > Insecta > Hymenoptera > Ichneumonidae > Cryptus > Cryptus viduatorius. The sequence goes on from OZ023229.1 coordinate 306,654, forward strand.
GAAATTCTCGTAGATATGCATATTTTCACGTATTTTTTTTTTTCACGCTGTCGACTAATTCATCAACCGTTTTATTCCGAAGCCAAGCGAAACATTGGTAATCGCAAAAAAAAACAATTTTTGTCTTATTATTTTTTTAAATTTTATGCGCTGCTTTTTTCATTGAATAATAAATTGGAAGTAAAGTAACCCTCAGAATCGTGGTCAGCGCGAGGCTTTTGCGAGCGAAAAAATAATTAATTCTTTGAACCTTCGTCAAAAATGTCCTTTCAATTAACTCTCTGCTTTGATCGTCATGTTGAAAAAACAAAAAAAGAACGAAAAAAAAAGTGAATGTTTAAATGCGACGCAATGTTTGTCGATTCTCTTTGCATTAATTTACGCTCGCGTCCGATACAGTTATACGCCGTCTGATGCCTTCGTGTTATTTAATTTGCATTCGATTTACGCGAGGCTTTGCACGAAAAACAAATAGTAAATGTTGCAAAGAGGGGGAAGGAGGAAGGGGGTGAGGGGAGGGGGGCGATGTATGCAGGCGCGAGAGGGTTTAACGTTGAATCGGAGTACCTAACTGCTCGAATGATTTGGCTCTCCCGCATCTCCGTATCGAACGCTGCGGCTATAGATAACGCAAACGCAGGGTGTACACACAATCTGCTCGAATATCGTTCCCTCGCGCGTTCGTTACACGCGCGAATCTCACTCTTTCTCATAACGCATATCGTTCGTAGCGTTCGAATTCGCGTTCGCCGGTAACCCAGAAAATCCGTATTTCATTTCCGTCTCGCTGTGCGTCACGCTTTATTGCCGGTCAGAGACGTTTATTGTGATCCAGCAGGTAGCACGTACTCGCAATACAATTTCCTCTCTCGTACCCTCCCCTTTCGAAGGCGTGCGATTTTTTTATTTTTTTTTTTTCGCCGATGTATAAGCCCCGCGAAGCCAACCACCTCCCTGAGGCACACAACTCGGCGGAGAGAGCGAACGCGCGCGTTCAAAAACCTCTTCCCATTCTGCTGTATACCTCGAATCTCTCTAAATCACTTCGTTCAACCGACGCCCAAAGGAGTTGGCAAGACATTCTTTACTTCGCGCACTGTTGCGCCATCCGACAGATAGAGCTATAGCAGCAACTTGCCGGGTTGGGGATGGAAGCAGTGATAACAACGAGTTGGAAACTCCAGTACTTTAACCCCCGCGTCCGGTGGCTCCTCCCCGAAACTTTCTCACCACATCTGTCCAGTATCTCAATCCGGACAAATTTCTCTCGATTTCCACGTCGCGTCACGTGACCGCGAACGCTTTTCACAAATTTAACCCAAAAACGGCCCCTTTATCACCGAAACGCCGATATTTTTACAGATAAATATTCGCGAATGAAATATTATAAAAAAATTATTTAATTTCGACGTTATTTAGTTTCCATAGTTATTTCGAGAGATCGAACAATTATTTTCCAATCGCGCGAATAAAAAATAATTTTTCAAACGATTGGGTCGTCAATTTATCGACAGTGCGGACAATCAATATTCGATATATGGCATCGACAATTGATCCTTTAACGTTTACCGTACCGTGTAACCGAGTCGAGTAAACAAAAAAAAAAAAAATTTTTACGCAAACGAAATGTACCGATATGAAAATAATATTCCAACTGGAAAAATTGGAAAATTGAAGTTCAACGCGACACCAACCCTCAAAGGCTTTCCTAATGAGATTCATTTTTTTTTTATGTTCCTTTATGGTTCATTCTGTCAGAAAGGGAAAGTGAATAATGAAATTCAATTTCGTTTCGTCCGAACGATTGAGAAAAGAAACAAAAAATTGATATATACATATATATATACGTATGTATATACCTTCCTTTCAGTAATACCCGTCTCTTTCGATGTTCTATAAAGTACGCGAAGTCTGGTAGTCTCGACATTGATTATATCGAAACTCTCGGCAGACGCTTGTTTCCTACTTCTCGGTAATATACTGTATTATACGCTCGAATAGGTGAACTGCCTTTGAGCCGAGTTAAAAGAGCTCATACTTCGCTCTCTCTCTCTCTCTCTCTCACGCGCGCTTCAGCTCGCGCTGCCGCTATATACGTAGTATAAACCGCCTTAATGCACCCTCGGCAGCAGGCCATTACACCACTGGCACGCCACACTCGTTGCCACAGCCACACCGACTTATAGAATCTCTCGACCAACACCTACGCGACGTACATATATATATATACATTATATAAATATATATGTATAGACGAATGAACGACATACAACAGACTCCCACTGGTACAGAGCCCAACATCCAACCACCGCTCTATGCGCCATTCAACCACCCTTAACGCATATTTACGCTGTATCGACCCTGCGGCGAGGCACCAGGTGAAATTTAACGCCTCCCAGTTGCGCTCTCTCGCGTACCTCGTCTCCAAACCCCCACAGCGATACATTATTTTCACGAGCATTAACGCGCGATAACGCCTGTATAGTATACATCCCTCTTTTCTGTTTTCTCTCTCTCCTTTTTTTTATTTCGTGATGTTTTTTTTTTTTAATTCGATTTTTATTCGGGTATTTCCGTTTGGCTCTTCATTGCCTATGTTACGATCGAATCCGGTTCGAACAGCAGAAATTGAGAGCCGGCTAGTCGGTAATTTATTTTTTTCTTTATTGCTTCGTCGCTTTTATTGTTGTTCTTGTTGTTGTTTTTTTTTTTTTTTTTTTTTTTTTTTTCGGAGCAACGCGCTGTTTTATTAGCGTGTGCTTCGGCGAAACCGTGTATCGCGACTTTTTTTCGATAGTTCGACTGTCGAGCTATTCGGGATTGCCGCCGATGCACGGTGATGAAAGTTATTCAAAGTTTTATTCAAGAGCTCGTCTGCGAACATTCGACATATCTATACAGAAAAACCATCTCCACCTCCTCTCTCTCTCTCTCTCTCTCTCCACCCCCTTTCGGCGGCTCTTAATGCATCAGAACGCTCGCTGTACGCTTCGACGAAATTGCACTTGACCGGATGCCAGTTTGGAGAGGTCGCTCTCACTCTCTTCCTCTCTCTCTCGATCGCGAAGCATTGCAGCGAAAATCTCGATGTACCTCGCCAACTCGCGCTCTACTCCTTCAACCACTCGTTCATCGATTCGATAGAGTGAAATTCACAAGGTTCGGTGCGGACGAGTGTAAAAGTAGCCTTTTTTTCCGTACTCAACACTCGATATTCGTGTATCGATCTTTTTTTTTCCACTTTTGATGGGACATGAAATGAAAAAAAAAAAAAAAATTATCGAGTATCGAAGATAAACTAAATATTACCTGTTGTGTCGAGTGTGGAAAAAAATTGCAGTGACAAAAGATCGAGTGATACATCGATTCAAAAAAATTGAAATATATTTTTCGAAAATATTGCTTTGTCAACCAAATTATTATTGGCATTTTTTTTTCGGTGCCATGAATTGCAGACATTTGTTCATAAATTCCATAGATTCGATCGACGCGAAGTTTATTGCAGCTTTAGCCAATTATTATTTTCGCGCCGATAGCGTCGAGAATATATATTCTCGAAACACGGAAAAGTTATTACTCCAGTGAGACTAATGAATAATAGATGCAATTTATGACCCGAGCGCTTGTTGTATTAATTCATCGTGTTTCGCGTAGCAGCGATGGCTGCCGCTGCATGTAGAACAGTTAAACGTTAGTCGTACGATGTAACTGTCTTGAGAGACCCAAAAGTTCAACGATAATATGCGAATCGGAGTCCTTACACGTCCGTCTGTGTATAGTGGGCCTTTACTACTTAATGCCTTTCGCGTCCGGACGTCGAGGTATCCGAACGCTGCAACGGGCCGCGGTGGCACTTGAGCAAATGCCAGTTTTCGGTAGATGCTTAATTGCGGAAAGTGTTGGAATATTATTGCACGCGAGTTGGGAGATGGGAAGAGATAAAAATGGAAAAGGGTACAGAGTGAGTAGTGGAAGTGCAACGGGGTGGCAGGTGAAATTTACACTGTCGGCCGCGAACGTGGGAAAGCGCTTGGCCGACGTTACATTATTTCTACTGGCATCAGCTTCACGGCTCTGCATGCAATTTTTTTTTTTTTTTCGTTTTTTTATTTTTTATTTAACTCTCCGGCTGCTCGACTTCCTGTGCCAGCACTCTCCAGCAGCGGCACAAATCATAGAGTTCCCGCTCGAGAAATTAATGAAAAATGCGGAAATAAAAGGAAACAAGCATTAATAATTGTCGTAATTTTTTTTTTTTTTTTTTTTTCAAGCTTTTCTCATATTTCGTTGAGAATTGATATTTTATATGACCGCATACAATATTCCCGGTGAAAAATTGCTGAGTTTATTTTTTTTAATTTAATTCAATTTTTAATTAATTTTTTTTTTCTTAATATTTAATTTTTTTATTTATTATTTTTTTTATTTTTCTTAATATACGACTTCTCGAGTAGTGCGCAAATTTTGCATACGAGAAAACACGCTGTGTCTGCTTATTAACGTAACGTAGAATTCCCGACGATGGGGAGGTGGAGGAGGATAGAAACGTTCGTTCAACGAACCCTTATTGGGTCTCCCGAGATATGAGCGACGGTTCTGACGCTTCTCCAGAAGCTGCAATGGCACAGCGAGCGAATATATAGTTGGGGAAAATTATAACGGGAAATACTTGATGTACTTTCGCTCATTAGTCCAATTTGTAGCTCTTGCAGTTGAGAAAGCAATTGCACCGAATCGGTACATAATTAGAGAATCCCTAACGGCACTTTACGCTCGAAGTTTCGAAAAGCGTGAAAAAACAGTCGGAAACTTGTCTTCGGGAAGTCGATTCGCGAATATATGCTAATTAGTCGATTTTGTCATCGAAAATGGCAAATATCTCAACAGGTTGGTAGAAATTCTCTAAGTTCATCTCGCATCTTCTAAGGAGTCTCCGGAGATGAATTCTTGTAATTCTTGAAAAAAAAAAAAAAAAAAAAATAGCGAACCACCATTTTCGCAGCGTTAACGCGCGTTCAACAAAGTTCGGATGTTAGAATTTAACATAATATAGAACGTTGTGAAGTGTTCTCTTTACGGTTTATGAAAGTTCACGTAAAATCCTGAATAATATCTACTGCACGCGCGAGTAAAAGCTTTGCCTCGATAAAGAAAAAAAAAACAAAAATTCGCTACACACAGTGGACTGCAAAGAAAGAAGACAGCCGCGTATAACCTCGACGATGGGATATTAATTTAATGCAGGAAGAGTTCAGGATACAATTAAACACTTCACTTACACATCCGATATGAAATTATAAAAAAAAAAGTAACCCGCGTTTACCCTTTTCATGCAATTAACAACAATGTCCTCCATTCATCACTCCGAACTGAAATCACTAAATCGGAGTCGGCGCTTCCGTCTCATTAAAGTTCCGTATTTTTTAAACGGTCGAATAAAATTTTACAAAAATGCTGTTATTACGTTATACTGATAATAATGTGACGTTTATTCGAAAATATTTTCGCATTATTCCCAACTTTTCTTCGTAAGTGAAATATTGCCTTTCATTTCAGACATTCAACAATTACCGAGAAAAATGCAATAAAATTTTTTTTATCCACTCGCTGAATGATAGTTTTATCTATTAAATAGTATATTACGATATGAGTGCGAAAAAACTATTTCCACGTTTTTTCAACGCGTTTGAGTGTTGCAATCACACGAGTTGAGAAAAAAAGTTTCTCACGCGAGTATTTTACGAAATTTTATTTTACGAGTGCGAGAAGTGCGATTTCTTACACACGAAGTATCCGAGAAGTCGGCACTTCTCGCAATGACTGGCGTAAAACTTATTTTCAACTCGAAACAATGAAAGACGTGTTGAAAGAAAAAAATTTCAAAAGCGCGACAGCATAAAGCGATTTTTTTTTTCGTCTAATTTCTTTATCTTTTTATACGTTACGGTCAAGCGAGCCATAGCGAGAACACGTGGTAGGTTGAACCCCGGCAATGGAAAGCTTCCCCTAAAAAAAAAAAAAAAAAAAAAAAAAAACAGAACGGGTGATGTTTCGCGCGTATCTTCTTCTTTTTCTCTTCCCGTACGTTATACGGTTTCTTTGTATTTTATTTTCCGTCGGAATATATTTTTTCTATTCTTTTCTTTTCTCTCTTCTTGTTCGTTTTTTTTTTTTATTATTTTTATTCCAACGGGCTATTGAGGGCGGTGAGCCACGCCAGGCACGCGAACTCTCGCAGCTCACGTACGTGTAGCGTCGAGCGATGAAACGTATAGAAGGGGGTGGAGGACGGAATAGAAGAAGCGAAGTGGTCGTGGAAATAGGAGGTTGAGGAGGATGGTGGGGGGTGGGGGATGCGGCGATCCTTCGCGTACGTACTCGGGGCACTCCAATATCTAAGTAATAATTTTAATGAAATTCCCCATGGCAATGCCGGGCTACAGAGATCGAGAAGAGGGACCGGGAAAGAGAGCACCCCGAAGGCTGCAAGGTGCGCGCATCTCGCACGAGCTGCGAATTTCAATCTTCGGCGTTGAATGACGCGCTGCTGGGCGTATGCGTCCTCCGCTAGTGCCTTCTCGTCGTGCCGAGGCAAAAGAGCAAATAAAATGAATATGACGTTGTATGTACGGGAGAAAGTCGAGAAGGAAAAATAGCGGATGATGCACGAGACACGATCACGTTTCACGGCTCCCCTATCCTTTGCTTGCTTTTTCTACTTACTTTTTTTCTTGTTTAGTATTTTCTTTTTTTATCCGATATACTCTACTGGCGGTGCGATGATTTTTCTTCGCGTGAACACCGGCGTCGAGACACGACTCTTCGCATCGGTTCGCATCGATCCTTCTCTCGATAGCGAGAAAGTACCCCCTCCCTCTCTCTCTCTCTCTCAAAAGAGTGGGAGGGATGAAAAGTACAGAGAGTGGAAAAGAGAAACCCGTAAATATCGCACCTGCATCGTTTTACGAGGTGCCGATAGCTTCCGATAGCCCGTCGATTCCAATCGCTTCCCTCTTCAACCCTCTCCCCTCCCTTTTCTTTCTCTACTATTTCGCAACGGTGTGAACTCCCGCGGATAAAGTAATTTCGAATTCGAGCGTAGCGCTTTACACGCGACCCTTTCGAATTTATCAGACTGCGGCAAACGAACCGTGAGAAAGGGGCAAAAAGTTACAAAAAAAAAGGGCTCTCCATATATTTCCGACAATTAATGGACCTGTTTCGAAAAATCGTATTCACTGGTAAACAGACCTGTTTTCGTATTTTTTTCGAAACAGGATTACTTGAATGAAATTAAATGAAAAAAAAAAACAATAAAAAAAATGGTAATCGTAGTACTTGGGACACTTTACTCGCCGAATAAATTTTTTTTTTACTGTATTTTTTAAAAATCAAAATCATCGGTTTTTACGAAAAAAATATTGAATTTATCGAAGTGTCACTCTTGCTTGTTGCCAAAGGCGAGAAAACCATATAATTTTTATTATTTAAATAATTTTGTAGCTCCCGATAGCCCACTGAGCAAAAAATCGGGCGTTATGCATCTCATCGTGAATACGTGACATTTCGAGTATTTTTGGGTTCCATCGTTTTTCTTTTTTGAAAAATGTATTAACGAAAATTGGCACAGTACTTCGCGATCTCAGTATCGCAACCCGAATCCTTTTTTATTGCGCTATTTTACTACACTTCATACGAAAAGATGAGAGTTAATCCCGTTAATCTTTCTAAAATCAATTCCTCGCTTAACCCAAAAACACTCCTTTTTTTCGCGTCATTCGCGTCTTCGTAAGCTATAGATCGTTGTTTAAGCTGCGAAACTGATTGAAGATGTTAAAGAAAATTGCTTTATGCTCGTATGCACCTCGTGTCAACAGAAAGCTTATAAGAAGCTCGATGAGTTTTGAGATTGAAAGAGAAAAAAAAAGAAAAAAAAAAAAAGAAAAATCTACGCACGCTGAAGCTTCGATGCTCTCGAGGAAGTTTCGACCTGCTATCTCGGTCTCGCGATGCCCGTAGGTATTCGTCTCAGGGCTCCTTGAGAGAGATTTCCACTTGTGAAGGTTTTGAGAGGCAACGAGAGCACGACGACGAGAAGCAGCAGCGATAGAGGCAAAAGCTCGGAGCAGGCAGCATCGCTATCGCATAGCTAGAGAGGAGACTGATCCTCCTTCGCTCGGTCTACCTTCTCGCTCTTGAAGCTAAGACAGACATGCACTAATTTTGAAAGTGGCGGCGGTCGGGATATATCTACCAACCCTCTACGGTGGTACGGTGGATACGCGATAGAATATGGAAGTGGTACGGGCGGTAAATTCTCAACGTGAGGGCGCGAGAGAGGTAATGGCGCGAAGGGAGAGAAACGGTAGAAAACGGAAGAGAAAATGTATATATCTACATGTATATATATACACACAATCGGATAGGGGGTAGAAAGTGACGGAGAAACTGGAAAGAGTGTCGGGGGAGGAAGGCTTCGGTAGATAAAAGATAAAAGAAAGGGAAACTGCAAGAACGGAGGGGCAAAGAAGTGCAAGACACACGACTGAATGGACGGACTGAAAGAAGATTGAGGGGTGAGAGGAAGGGTGAGAAAAGACGAAGAAGGAGTAGAAGAAGACTATAAAAAGGTAGTGTGAGAGGGAGGACTCCGAGCAGAATAAGGACTCCTTGCCAGAGAGATGGGAAACCTGACGGGAGAAGAATAGTCTTGGCGTTGACGACGACGACGACGACGAGCAGAGTGAAGAAACCACTTTTTTAAATTCTTGCTGCTATAGTATTTTCCATTAAAATGTCTGACTGCATAAGAACGAAATGTATGTGTAGCTGCGGAGTTGATATTTATGTTATTTTTTTATGTATTTTTCTTTTTTTTTTTACATTATTTCTCATCATGTAAAATATATAGATGGGTGAGAAAGGAAAAAGGGAACGGGGGGGTGAACTGTGTTGACACAGCCATCGTATACGTGTCTACGTCGAAAGCAGAAAGCCCCCGAACCGCACCGCTGTCGTCTCGTGCAGCGAAGCTGCTTTGATTGTCGAGCGAAAACTCGACTCGACGGGGCGCAAAGCAGCCGATAAAAATATGCCGGGCCAGCATCCTCTCTCGAGATTCCAGACGCGAGATTACTTTGCGCGTAGCGTTTATTAATTTATTTTTTATTTTCATCCGAACAACCGCCAGAGTCGGGAGCGGTCGAGTAAAAATAATTTTGGGCGAAGACCACAGAGAGAATTCGTCAAATTGGACATTTTGCAAATTGGATTTTAATTGAAAGATTTTTTTTGGAAAATATTAATTTTTTTTTTTTCACGGCTGAAAGGCTGAATTTTTTAATCAATTAATAACGATCGCACCGCTGAAAATTGTATTTTATATTGTTTTTATTAAATTTGAATTCTTATAAAATCGAAGGATAAAAAAATGTTTATTAAAAAAAAAAAAAAAGTGCGTACACGTGCGATGGAGAATATCGTACGGTTCTCTATTCCGCCGCTTGGGGAATTCCGAGGCGAAGCTCCGAACGATAAAAACCGATCGATCTATCAACATCGTCATTTTAATCTTGTTGGGCACAACCGGCGAGAAGAGACGCGAGGAAGAATGATTGATGAGGCAGATGGGGCCTGTGGGATAACTTGCAGCAGTAGCGCCAGCTATACCCCGTTCTACTCGTTCGCCATCCGCTCTTCGTCGGGACGAGCGTTTTACCTATCCGCGGAAAACTTATCGTTTTACGCCGAAAGTCTGCCGTATCTTTGGGTCTTTTTTCCCCACGAAGCTATATTCGATATTCTCTCTGACTTTCCCCTGTATGGCGCCATTTTTTTTCGTCTTTTTTCTTTTTACTCGATCTCTGCTCGTCATTGCCTCGAGCTCTGTGGTACCGCGAAAGCTCTTCGTCTGATCCTACAAGCGCTGTGAGTCGGCTTCGCGGCTTGTCAACTGTCTGGAAAATGATCAATCGAAACTACCGCGAGGTGACTTGTCGCTGTTGTGTTCCGCCTATTACCGCGATCGTCTACCTTGCCGAGCAATAACCATAACTTTCCAAATAAAAAAAAAAAATGAAAATAATGATCGGATATAGAGTACGTCCGCAGCGCTTTATTGGCGAGGCAATTCCATTACGGAGCTCCATAGAGCCGGATACTCGGAAAACATAAAAATAATGTTTCAGTCCATTGCACCCATTTCTCTTCAATAAAATTTCCATTCTCGCAGTTCTAAATTCCTCGAATTCCACGAGTGTCTCTTCACAGAATTTTTTTTATTTTTCTTCCAATCGCATAACACGAGTTTATCAAGTTGCGAAGTATTGTCTAATAAAGATCGCGATGTTTAAAATTTTAAAGAGCAGCAAAAAGCTGTTGGTTTTTCGAGCTTTTATCGTCTTCAGACTGAAATACATACTTTTCCGTTGATAGGAAAGATAAAATTGCATCCGCCAATGAGCGTAGTAATAATTTGAATGGATGCTGCCGAGTTTGGTAGCATCGGGGGACCAGACGCTGCAGAGTCAGCCCTCCTATAGCCGCGTCGGGTGGATCGATCGTACGATTATACTAGCGGGTAGGTAGGTTCGAAGCAGGGAGGGTTTCGGGGGGTATATATATGATACCATCATCCCCTGTTCCTCACATTCGAAAAGCCGATGCGCCATACCCGACTCTGCACAGCAGAACTTTGGATGGAGCTTCTGCGCGCTTCATTACAAAGCACTCAGCTAAAACGATCGTCTGGCCAGAAATAGCCTTTCATAGGTATCCTCTGCTCTCGCGTGCCGTTCGTAGGGACTCTCGCAATCATTTCTGGCGTAAGTATGTACACCTACGCCCGCCAACGTCTCCGCGTCTCACGCGTCACTCTCGCGCAGCCCTCGGCGTCACTCGCGACAGGAAACAGCATCCCTTGTCACACATCTGCCAACGCACTATCCCAATGCCATGTCGCGAGAGCCAAAGGTACTACGGGGAGCAATAGTACCCTACGTCGCTGAACCCTTCGAAACGGCGCACTTCCGGTCGCTCTGGGGAACCCCATCGGTCCCCACTTTGCTCCGTTTACAAATCGATAAGCGACTAACCCGCCTTCGGAAACCCATTAACCGTGAATATTCCATATTCCACATTCGTTCGCGTCACAAGGGAAACGACAGCTGACGAGAAATCGACTTGTCACTTCGGTGTATTCGGTTAATGCGGATTTTCTTTTAACTTCCAGAGGGTTAAAAATACGGAAATCCGGCATTCTTCGGAATCTATCGATTTGGTTAGGTGATGAAATGTCGGTGAATAGAGAAGTTTGCGATGACATCGTAATTCGAAAATGGGAAAATACGATACGATATGCAACAATACGAGTTTGGGGGTTTAGGCGATTAGAGAAATTTGTTAAACGAATCCGTTTATCGGCTGATGCAGAATCGAAATTTCACTTTTATTCAACTAAATATTGAAGACTTTTTTTTAATGACTTTACTATTTACACGTCTGGAAAATAAAGAATAAATCGTTAATCCGACGATCTATTTGTATTGAAAACGCAATTCGTCAAAAGTATTGACATTGATAAGATCATCCATCCCTCTCGCGAGTCTTCGTAGTCATCTCGATATACGTCGGGGGCTTCGTGAATGCGAAAACCGGTTCTGCCGAAAACGAGAGTAGGGAAAGACGTGACTGGCGAAGCTGTGGAGCGAATCAAACAGTTTCACGCTCCAAATTCCACGAAGGCTTTGAGTTCCCGCCAAGAGTGCAAGAATCGAATACGGCGAAAAGCGACTGTTGGCCGAGCATCGGTTTCGTCTTTCTTTCCTCGTACTGCGTATAGATATATATATACGTAAATTCAAGTCGTGAAAATTCCACCGAAAAATCTTCTCCGTCTCGATGACTTCGCAGAGTCACTCCTCTCTCCCTGTCTCTCTCTCTTCTCTCTGCACTTTCATTCTGACACCTGTCACACTTCGCAACTTCGTAAGTCGACGTCTTATCGCAAGTCTCTCGCAACGATTTGAGACGAAAAAGTAATCGAAAAGGGTCTAAGGCTCACGTGCGTCGACGACGAATGAAGCGGGATTCGAAGTTTCACGGGTTTGAGAATCGATGCGAGAACTCTGTGTGACCCACAAATCCTCGAGAGAGAAATTTCTCGGTCGCGAGCGAATCGTTCAAACTTTGATTAGAATTCTCTCGCACGCACAGACAGACACACACACGCGTTTGAATTCCCACGGCGTAATTCGCGCAGAGATAAAGCCTTGAAATGGATTGGGAGGCGATTCAACTCAACCGGAAAATTCGTTCATTTCCTCTCTTTTTTTTCTACTCTTTTTTAAACTCATTTCGTTTCCCAAGAAAAAACAACCGCAAAAAACGATCTCAGGGCATTTCCGGAACTCGTAGCTTCGACGATGGATTCTCGAAAAAAAAAAAAAAAATGTTGGACTGAAAGAATGCGAACAAAACATCAACGGGGTACTATATCGTCCGGTCGCATCGGCGCGTTGTGTAGTTGAAGGGACAAAGCGTGTCTCGTGTTTTTCGTTTTTTCCAAACGGCGTATAAGTCATTCGTAAAATTTGTTTCGACGATCAAATAACTCGGTCCTTGAGATAACTTTTACGCAATTCATTCGCTTTTCCACTTTTTTTTTTATCTCTCAGTCGTCATCTACTCGCAATGCATTCGTTTTGTCAATAATTCCCGTGCAATTTTCTTCGTTCTATTTGTCTCGCGCGTTAATTTTTGCTTATCCGCAAAACACGAACAGACAGCAAAGAGTTTAGTTGTCTATTTTTATTGTCTCATAATTTTTGTTATTCCCGAGCGTTTGCCAATTACTCATCGTCGGCAAATAACCGTCGCGTTTGCAGCGGTATTTCTTTTCTGTCCTTTGACGTCGCGGCGAATCGCGCGCGTGTATACGCATTGAAATTGTGCATACAATTGACACAACTCTCGGATATTTGTACAACTCGAGGAAAATGTGGGTAATGTTTGGCAACTTGGGGTACAGGTAAATTTGAGCAAATAGCGTAACACAAATGTTGGACAGGGAGGTTCGCGGAAGTTTGCATTCGCCAACTTTGACGGATGCGCGCTAATTAACTGTAACATCGTGTTTAGGCATACAGGCTGCGCGTACGCCTACAACATAACAGCAAACAAAATAATTAGCGATCTTCCATTGTTTTCTTACTTCGAATTATGTTTCGCAACCCCTAAATTCGAAATACGGCACCCGACACGTTCATTCATAGATACGACGCGATTTATTTCCGAAATTTATGAGAAACATTTAACGATTGGCGGGGCAAACGATAACTTCGCGAATATAATGATATGCGTCGCAGGGATGTTTAACGGCCATTGCTGGATGCCAGCAGACTTTCATCGAGCGAAAGAATCGCTATGAAACACAGACGGATATGACTATATAGGAAAAAGAGAGTAAAAGTAACGAAGAAAAAAAAAAAAAAGAATCATCGATACGACGACGCGACAAGAGAGTGCCAGGGGAGAGACGGTGGTTTGTAAGAGTGGCAAGCGAGGGTTGGCAAGGGGTGGAAAAGCGACGGAATGGGATGGGGAAACGGCGGAAGGGAGGGTACGGTGTTGCGGAGGCGGGCATTCTGCCAAACGTACAACCGAGAAAGGATATAGTACAGGATAGTCGCTCTCTTTCCTCTTCTCTCGTATCACGTCGGGTGTATTGCTTGGTTTCTGGCTGCTTGCTGTCTGGGGAATCAGGATGAGCTCTACGTGCTACCAGACCTCTCACTCACTCTCTCGCTCTTGGTTTTGCGAGAGAAGGAGGAGGAGGAGGAGGAGGATGGATGCAGCTTGATTGATTGGGCCGCGTGTATTGTTTCAGGAGGAAGCTGAATCGACGTAACGGTCCAGCACGCCAGGATGGCGGCCAGTTGGCTGCTGAGAGCCGTCCTCCTGTCCGGCGTCCTCATCCTCGTTCACGGTGAGTAAGTCGACCGTTCATACTACGCTGTATACTTCATTGTATCATAACGATTCCATAATTATAGGCGTATATCGTACCGTGATTAACCGATCCTGCGGTTACCATTTATGTTCATTGCATTTCCGTCATCGATAACAATACGATAAACAGGACAAATGACGGCATAGTATGTTCATTGTTTAAATCAAAGATCCTAACAATTCGATCATCGCTTCTATTCAACCTGAACACACTTTTCACGAAATTTCTGTTCGAGTTTATCGCGACGATAATGAGATAATGGCGATCTAGAAATAAGGAGAAACACGAAGAAACTCGCGATCACCAGAAAGTGCGAGCAACAAAAAAAGAAAAATGTTGAGAAAGTTCGCGCGGTTGGTTCATTGTGAATCGTCAAGTATATTTTCCTCGGCTATTTGCTCGCGGTTTTATCGCTCTTATCGTTTTCGCGGTCTCTCAACAGCTTGCCGACGCGCTGCAAGGCGCGGGGCACAGCGCCCGTTTACCCAAGTTTCCGAGGGCCGTTTGCACGACTCGCAAACCTTTCGAGAAAATCCGTTTCCATTCTTTTATGGCTCTTATTTCATACGAACTTCGAGGTGAAGGTAAACTCTGTACGGTGCTTTTCCCTCCTTTCGTATATCTTCGAATATAAATAATCCATTTACCAACACATTGTTTCGCTATTCTTATTTTTTTTATCGTCTTTATATCGATATATATATTTTATTGATAACTCATATTCTTCGTCATTGCAAAAATTGCGCGGTAAACAAATAACCGATTGTCGCCGAGTATCGTAAAAAAAAAACAAAAACTTAAGTTTTCGCGGTATATCCGAGACGCATCTTGCATAAAAAGGTGATAAGGAAGCGTCGCGTCACGTTCTTAGGTGAATGAGATTTTTAAAACTTTTTCACCAACGCTAACGAGATAGCTATTTTACGGTCTGTGTTCTATCCGCACACTCATATACCTACTTTTACCCCATTCAACGCTGGGGGATGAGGGAGGGAAGAGATGGGGTTGTTTCATCTCATATTCCGCGAAGCAGACTGTGCTGTTTCGAAGAGTTGGCCCGCGATTTATATCGTAAGAAAGGAAGAGAAACAAACTAACACGTACAGCATGGTTCACACTGTATACGATAGCTGGGAGGAGGGTTGAAGCTCTGCATGAAGCTCGTAACTCTCCACACTCCGCGATAGGGGTTTTTGGTGTGAGACACCCGGAGTCTGGTCGTTTCTCACTTCTACTCCTCGGTATGACTGTGTCGCGTTCAATTGTGTGCGCGCAGTCGTTTCTTAAAGATGCGAATATGGAGAAAGAGAGAGAAAGAGAGAAGGAGAGGAAGAGGGAGAGAGAAAGCAGCGAAGAGACGTGAGAAGAGGTAGAAAAGCTCAGACAGCCGAGAATCGTGTCGGAGCTCACTTGTTGCGCGAAAGAGGAGAAGCATGAGCTGCTTCGCCGTTACGTGGGAGTGGATAGGGGTTTTGGAAGGGGTGGCGGTGGAAACCGGAGCGAGAGGAAAGAACGGAAGAGCTGCTTGCGGGGCAGCGAAGAGCTTGCGGGGGGTATATATAGCCGAGTCGTTGGGATAGAAGAGCTAGCGAGGCGCAGAGGGTGAGAAAGGAAGGTCGGAGGTCGGTGAGCGAACGAGTGATCTGCCCAGAAGGAAGCGCGACAAGGGATAAGGCCGAGGCGAATGGGGGAGCGTGTAGGAAACGAAGAAAGGGCGCATCGTGCGGACCGTGAGAAAAAGGTATCTTACGTTTCACGGGGTAAGAGTGAGTAAATTCGCGGAGAGGCTGTGCGAGAAAGAGGAAGAAATCGAATTGATTCTCTTTTACGGGCGAACGTTACTCCTCCACCTTATACTTTACCGAAGCACCTAAACCCTCACAGCTTTCCTTGCTTCCTTGGCTACTCAACCCCCTGTGTTCGCTCAGTTGCGCTATTTCTATCTCGTCCATTCCCTACCTTGGTGATTCTTTACGTAAGGCTGCACCCAGCTGTATTCCGGGGTCTCCTCGCGCAGGGAGTACTACTATCCGACTCTTGACCGGGACGCTCTTCCGCGTTATTTATTTATCGGCCTCGAAGGCGCGTGCACGTACGCCGCCGATAGAATCCGTACGCTTCGCCGCTTCTCGGAACATCCCTTTTCTATCCTTCTCCCAACTGTTTCACTCTTATTTTCCTTTTTTCCCTCTTTTTTATATTCAACACGCCTCTACTTTCACACGTACACGAGGGTAGTTCCTTACTCGCGGTAGGATATACCGGAATCCTAGGGGCTGACTTCGTACCGAACGCCCGACGGATATCCGATTGAAAGTTGAGGGTCTCGATTGGATTGTGCACGCCAACCGGGAAAGAAAAATTTATCACCTTCGCTGCTTTTCCTCACCGGGATCTCTCTTTTCGATCGATTTTACCAAAGTGCTGAGCTTCACTGCTCTTCCGTCGAGCTGAGAAACGTTTCAAGCTTTTTTCGATTTAACAAATTATAATTCAGCTTCACTTTTTTTTCTTTTAACCTCTTCGTAATTTTACAACCGGATCTCTCGATCTGTGCAAATAGATTCCCATGTTATCTCAGATAAAAAAAAAATCATCTGAAACGTTTGCTATATGACGAAATCGATCCAATGGACAAATACGACATGCGTGTCAACTTCGCGTAAAGTTAATCAAAATATTTTCAATACGCGCCATTTCTATCTAAACATTGAAAGGATTCCGAAATCTACGAAGGATCCAGTAAAAAATATAAAACGATTAGACCGGAGTCTTTTTTTCTCTCCATCGAGTTTCCAGTTAGCTCGTTGCGGTAAACGACGGGGAAATTCGCGTCTCTTCCCGCGCGTTGATAAGCGTGGAGAGAAACAGTGGAAAGCCGAGAGCGTGTGAAGCCCCCCGTGAAAATTCGAAACGTTTGCCCGAAACGCCCGGGATCTGGCGTTAGCCCTGGCGTTGAGTCCGGATTGTTAACGCGCCTCGTTAAACGCAGGACTCGCCGGTCGAGGCGGTAGCAACCTCGGCGTATACAGTCAACCACCGGAGGGTGGCAAGAGAGACGCAAGTGAGCAGGAGAGAGAGAGAGAGTGAGAGAGAGAGAAAGAGAGAGAAAGAGAGACAGAGAGAGAACGGAGGCACAGATTGAGGGGGCAACGGAATGGGAGGATTCGGTAGTGGTACACACACGTTGGTCGGTAGCGGGTGTTCGGAGGCCGCGGCTATTCCAAATTAGGGCGACCCGGGCCTGCGCGTCGGCATCAACGCCGCCAGAAATCTGTCCTGACGATGGTATGTGTGTATGTATGTGTATATATACGTATGTGTGCGTCTGCCTCCTACCGCTTCTGCTCTCTGCCACATTATTGATTTCGAGATTATCGCTGCTGGCCTCCGTGCTCCACATATTTAACAGGGATATTGTGTTCAACGACGGTGGCCCACCTATGTCCTACGACTCTAAACTATACTCCCTGCCGCCCAGTCGAATATCCTCCATACACATGCTAACACTATGCTATGGTGATCAGTTAGCCTAACAGCGTGAGAGTAGGTTGAACGAGTTCTGTGCACATTCGCCAGCGTTGAAACTTTACTTCGCGTCGTAAAGTTCAATGACTCTCTCGACCTTAGTGCCACGGGCCTCGCTCTCTCCATTAACACCCTCCAAAAGCCCCTTTGCCTACCTTCGGCGTTATGCCACTCCGCCTGATGCTGCGTTGCGCGTGCGATCGTAAATTTTTACTACTCTCCCGAAGAAAACCTGAATTTTTCACTGAAACTGCAGGGATATCGCGTGAAATGTTTTCTTTTTTTTTTTTTTTTTTTCACGAAAATCCATCGAACCGGGAGCGAAATTTTAGACGTGAGAAAGCTGGAGAAGACCGATGAGTACCCGACGGTTTATTTTTACACTATCGATTTTGCTTCACCTTTTTGACCCCCCGGGTGCTCTCTCTCATACCACTGTACATTATTCAGCGTCTCTGTATCGAAAGACGAGACAGTTATAGTAACGGTACTACTGGACTGCTTCGTCTTTTTTCTATCGGTCTTGAAATGGTCACAAACTTCGTTAACCAAATCGCGTTTGACCCAAAAAAAAAAGGTTACGGTCGTCGAAGTCGTTGCGTGTTTTTCGAAATCGAGATTTAAAAAAAAGTACCCCCCGCAAAAAGTTGGCTGTTTGGCTTTGGTTTGAGAAAAAAAATGGCGATACCCTCAGGGGTGGTATAGGCGGTCGGGGAGACATTTTCCAAACCCGCGCGAGAGCATCAGCAGCATGCAACGGTACGGAAAAAGAAGGTGTTCTGCAGCAGCTTGCTGGGTAGGATACCCTTCGGACTATTCAAGAACAAGGGTTGCGAAACACCTGACCCAGCACGCTCGCTTGGCTGAACCGGAAGGCCGAAGTCTCCGAGGGTAGTCTGAGGCATACAGGCGACGGTAAGAAAGTATTGAAGAGAGACGGAGCAAAGCTCGTTTCTCCCACGTGTACCGCCAATCTCCCACTTTCATTCTTTCTTACGCCGGGTCCGGGCGCGCAACCGCTACCATCTTTTACCCCTTTTTTTTTGTTCCTTGCAAGCTTTGTGGCCAATTCCCAAGGAGGCAACGTCGTGCCACGTACTTTGCACCGAGCAAACGTGCCACCGTTCCCTTAAACCGCAGACTGTACTTGCACTCGTTTCTCGAAACGATTCGTAGCTATAAAGGAAAAGAGCGAGGAAACAAGAAGAACGGAAAATAAATAAAATAAAAAATATCCGAGTGTACGATAAATACATTATTTCGAAACTCGTCTAAGCTGCGATTTGTTCGGATTTGAACACTTTGACGAATCACAACTTTCGTTGAGTTTCATGCGGTATTAACGGTTGATGAATAGATCTGCGCGTTTATTGCGAACGGTACGAACAGACAGAGAAAACAGAGAATGAGAGATTGATATCGAATGTAATTGCGTTCATAGAACTTTCGAGGTTCGAGAAGAATATTTTAATAACGCGACAATCATTTCTTACACCATTTGGGTTCTGTTGTCCGTGTCGCGCTTTCCAGTGTATCTCCCGCTAACGACTATTTTTCTGAAAGCCCTTTATTCATCGCGGCAATTTCTCTTCATTAAATTCTTCATTTTGTTTTTTGCTCCTTTTTTTTTTCGATTTTCATCTCACAGTCATGTTAAATAAATACAATCGGCTCGGTTCGCCGGTTATCGTCGACGAGGTCGGTAGCCCGGCGTTCTATCTACGCTTTCGCGAAGCCTTTGAGATGGAAATTTTGTAAAAAAAAAAAATGAAAAAAAAAAAAGAAAAAAAAACAATCCTTGATCGACGCAAAGAGAGAATGAACTCTGGTGAAAAGTCACCGGGAAGAGATGGGGGAGGGGGTGGGGGTGGGGTGGAGGTGGGGAGGTGGGAACTATATGGAAAACCGTTAGAGAACGAACGAGCTGCGGGGATTATGAAAAAGTTCGTCGAACGATTTCGTGATTCGTTCATCGAGCAGACGAGAAACGAGAGAAAAAAAAAGTCGGAGAGAGAAAACGGCGGTTTTCCATAAGGTGGAGAGAAGGATGAGTTGGTGTGACCGGAGAGGGAAGTCACCCGACGATCGACACGAGACCTTTGTTCCGGTTCTTTGTAGCGACAAGTAGGCAGAGAACTGAGAAGAGAGGAAGTAGAAACCGCAAAGAATCGACGCAGTCGAAGAAGAGATATCAACGCTTTCTCTGATGACCGGCAAGCTTTCCCGCCAATTTCGCTACCCCTCACACCCCTCGCCACCTTCATCTCTCGCGGCACTCGTTGCGAACGTTGAATATTCTCATCTAGCCGAGCGCCGAACGACTGCCTTGCAGTTTTTCTTTGGACCTCACCGAGCGACGTTCTCGAAACCTTAATTAACCGAGCGAAAAGCTACGCTATAAAGCATTACGTGTGCTAACGACAGAACGTTGTCGCGTCGTCCCGCACAGCAGCGGCAGCAGCAGCCATCACCACTACGAGGCAAAACGTAATTTTTACCTCGGTATGAGGGAAAAGCGTTGCTACCACTGGTGCAGCTACTACCCGCTAATTGCAAAGCTATGCGATAGCGTGTTGTACCCGCGTAGGAGAGAGACGTTTTTACGTAATTAAGCAGTTTTTTTTTTGTACTCTTATTCGAATCATTTCGTAAGGCTACGACCGCGAGACTCAATGGCTGGAGAAAGTGGTATGAAAATAATAAAAAAAAATTGAAGAAAAAAATAAAAATAATAATAATAATGAAAGTAAATAATATGAAAACGACAAAATGCGCAACCGGAAGAAGGTTGAACGGAAAGCGTTTGAGGGACGGAGGGGAAGTGCAACGTCCCGTTGTGAGTCTTTTGACCTCTGCCACTGCGACCTCCTCCGGCAGTGATCCACGAAATGCTAATGACCCGACGAGTGCTCGGTCACGTTCGGTTTTAATGAACGCTCTCGCGCCGCACGAGTTTCCACAACCCTGACGGATCTTTTCCTAAACTTTTTCCATTTTCTATATATTATCGTAAAGATATTAAATTTTCGCTAATTATCCGGTATTGAAATGAATAATTAGGGGAGGTTTCTTCGTATTACACTTGCCGCAATCTCGGGCGATAAATAATAACACACGATAAAAAAAAACAATTTTCTATTATTCTCATATAGTATGTTATTAATCAAAACTATAAACGGTTCGAATTAAAAAAGCAACTTTTTTTATTTACGAATAACAGCAGTCATTTTTGATGTACGAGAATTGTACAAAATTTTAATTCACGAGGTGTGAAAATGGGGGTTATACGCGCGCGAAGTGTGCGTAAAAGTGACTTTTTCACACCGAGTGAAATAATAATACATTACGATACAAGTGCGAAGAACTTTTTTCTGACGAGTGGGAGTTTGTAGGACGAGCCGCAGGAAGGCAAGTGTTGCAATACACGAGTTGATAAAAAGTTTCTCGCACGAGTATCATACAACATTTTTTGTAACGCGTGCATGAGAAGTGCTACTTCTCGTGCCTGCCGAGAATGCCGAAAATGGCGCGTTATAGTAAGCCGTACTGTAATGTCGCGGCGCATGCGCACATCAGCCTGATTTTATTTCTCACACTCTTTCGGGACGGAAGCGTGTGAAAAGTCAGTACTTCTCGCACGCGATTTGGTACTTTTCGCATACTGTGGTGGTGCCACCATCGGCAGACATGGCAGTAGGTCTGCTCCGACATTTCCCAACCTTTGCCGTGAAGTCCGTCTTCTCGCACTAGTATCGCAAAATACTATTATTTGACGAGTGCGAGAAATGCATTTTTTCACACGCACAGCGAAACGAAACGTGCGAGAAAACGGCTTTCTCGCACGACGTGAAAAAAAAGATTAAAAAACACTTCCGGCTTATGAAAAATAATCTTAACTTTCGTCCTTGAAGAACAATATGGTTATCTGAAGCATTTTGTGAAACGCATCACTGTACAATACTTCCGATATTAGCTTTTGATGTAAATGTGTCACAGTGAAATAAATGATAACCTATCGTACCGATATTCAGGTCATCATCGGAATCGCGTTTCAGCTTCCGTTTATGAGTAATTCGCAGTGGGTAGAACAGTCTCTAACGGGTTTCCAACAGTCCAGAAAACGTCATCGACGATGTTAAAGGACGTTATATTCCACACGCTGTTGAACGCATACAGCCGTATATATTGGAGAGCTCTCGATGCCCGTTGGTAGTTCGGACACAAAGGGAGATTCTAGCTTGCGCTACGGACGCGCGTACCCGAGATGACGTGAGCGTTAATACGCGCGGACGTATAATTGGCACGACCAGAGGAAACAATGGACATAACGCTAAAGCAAATTTCTGTATATACCTGTGTACATGCCAGCGACAGAAACAGTTCCGCCGTTCCGGCTTGTGCAACGTTGCCCCCGAATCGAATACGCATTCAATGTGCAGCTTACTGTACATAGGGATATGTAGAACGCTAACGATTATTGTGTAAATGCGAAAACTCGGAGAAATTCACGATTAATCATTTATTTCCTTTGTGAGATTTATTAGCATTGTCCAATTAATCCAACTTGATTATTTCGATACAACGCACGAATTACGTAATGGATTTGACAACGGCAACGTTATGATATTCATTATTTCCGTTAGCTATTCGCGTTACCGAAGATTACACAATTGGTACGTTGTTAACAAGCGAACTGCAGTATTTATTGTAATAGTAAATTGTCAGATACAAGCGATAACATTATTCGGTAAACATAAATGAAAGAAAAATAGAAATATTGTCTATATATGGAACGGAACAGACGAAATGGTGTTAACAAGTATTCTGGATGTTCGTAACAATGATCGATATTTGTTGCTGCATTCACGCAATGATATTTGATTAATTAAAAAGTCTAAAAATAATATCTTCGCGTATACAAAAGTAAAATTAAATAGATTATTAATTAATCTTCGTATTATTGGTACTGAAAAAAAAATCATCGACAAATTGCAAAAATATGCAAACGACGAGAAAAAAAAATTGACATTTTCGAATTGCTTCCGTATTAATTTCGTTTCCTCACAAAGCTTCTTCTACTATGCGAAAGCTTTGTCGGTAACATTTGGCTTTCTGATAGAAGAAACTTTATGGATAAAGTCAATTAACGTGAAAGCAATATGGAAATTTTACGTTTGGCGGATTTTAGAGATTTAAAAATTCAAACGCTTTCGCGAAACACTGATTATTGATTGGTTGCTAATATATTGGTAATATATTGATTATTGAATAAATAAATGCCGCGTATTTACGATAGATAGACCACTTAACCACTAAATGTTAACCGAAAAATTAAATGACTTTGAAACGGTAGCGAGAATTTTTTTTTTTTCGTAAACAATAAAATGCTAATTATTTTTACAACCCTTTGGCGATTCCGACCAAATGTGATATCAATAAATTTTTATGGTTACGTAACTTATGAGTTAAGTTTCAGTTTAATTTTCCAAAATTTCTGGAAACGGCAGAAATTAATAGGACATTATGCTATAAGGGAGGAAAGTGCGTGATGTTCGTGAGGTGCGTGAAAAATGCGCGAAAAAAAAAGAAAATTATTTATTTATTTATTTTACTTTTCCTTCCGCTGGTCAAGAATAGTTTACTTTAGACCCGTGTTACAGGCATGAAATACGATCTTTTTAGCGCATTCGGAAATTTTTTTTTTATGCTTGTAACGTTTTAATGTCTTTGCCGATTCGGACCGAATTTAACATCAACCAAAATTGGTCGTAACTCGACTTGTGTACCAAATTGCAGTTCGATTCCTCAAAAATAGCTCCAAAAAATGTCTTCTTTTGTGAGAAAGCGGAATGCGATGAGTTTTCGTGGTACAAGTAAATTTTCGACTTCGTGAATTGGTTCACTTCCGTGCTGTTTGTGGAAATACCGCAAAGCTCGACGGCTTATACGTGTTGTCACGCGGTTATTTCACTCTCGCGTAAAATTCGCCCGGCGAATCGCGGCGGGGGATCGCGCGGAGTTAGCAACTATGTAGACTCAGTAAGGACAGAAGTTTTGAAGCGGTTCGGTGGACGCAGGACAGTAGAATGGGGAGTAACACAAGCGTTGTAGAAAACCGGGTATCCGTATATGTGCCGCAACAATCAACCAACGAGATTCCATTCTATTCTACACCCCGATGTGTATCGTTCTCACGTGGCGTTATAAAATTCAATAAAACCATTTTGCGCGCCTTTATTGACGCTTCTCTGACGCTCTTCATCCTCTACAAAAATTTCGCTCCCTTCCACTCTCAAGTGCTCGACACCGACACGAATACGCGATAAATTCGTTTCGAGTGGAGTGGCGCCGGAGTTTTCTCAACGAGAGTTTGAAAAAAAAAAAAAAATTATTTGACCGGTCTGTTACCTCGACGAGAGTTCAGTTAAGCCGAAGCTTCAAACATCCAGTGGCTCTCAGATATCTTTCTATCGACAAATTCTACTCGTTTACGCGCGTCTTTTTTTATTGTTTACTTATACGATCAATTTTCTTCGTTATCTCTTTTCTTTCGAATGGTAAAAGTTCGAGAACAGTGGTTACTGCTTAATTCGTAAAGATTGCACTGCACTTCGCGCGCGTCGAGAAGCGCTCACGCTCTTTCCCTCGCCGATAGTCGGTGAAAACTCCACCGCGGTGACTTAATTAGCGAGTTCGCGAATGGGCGAAAGGGAGTATATAGGCGGATGGGGAATTCGCGGCTCGCCGTCGTTGTCACAATCGCAACGTACGCGAGCCAAAGATTCGCTAGCGAGAGAAATTCACAGCGACCACCGTAAGGTCCGTCCAAAGTCGCTCTTTAACTTTGTAACCGGCGTGTTCTCCACTTCTCTTCAACGAGAATATGAAAGTCCTTCTGGTGGACTGGTATAACTACACGCGAGAGTTGCAAGTATGCGGGTGTAAGTAGCCGTCTGTATAGTCACAAATGTCGAGGGAAAGACAGAGCGAGACGACGTCGATTATTCATCTCCGTTGCCCAAGAGATTTCTAAGTCTCTCGGGTACTATTATTTCTGGCATTAATAATAATGTGCACTGGCTGCATTCGTCATAATTTGTCGCATACTTTGCGAAACAGCGTGAATAAAGTTCCGAAGTCTCTGACTTCATAAAATATTCGTAACAACTGCAAAAGGGCGGGAGGAGAGTGAGGGGAGGGGGGGAGGAGGGAAGGCACTATCCCTATTGTCTATGGAATGTGTATTACTTGCGATTTGTCTCGGAAATAAATTCGTATACGAAAAAAAAAAAAAAAATCCGGATTATCAACATAAAAAAAAAAACGAAAAAGTTTTCGTAAGATTCTGGGTGACGAATTACACTTTACATTGTAAAACTGATAGTTATTTCACGGTGCGCATTTTTTTCTCTTCGTAGAAAGATGATACAGTGTTTTTCATAAATAAGAAACACTTTTGGAAAAAACATCGTACATACAGAAATCTTAATGTACAATTTCCGTACATTTATACAAAAAATATTAATTATCAATTATGCGTATCGTCATTATATATGAAAGAAATTTTAAGTGTATTTTCGTAAAAAAAAAAATTTTAATTTCGAAATCCCACTTTTTTTCCTTATTAATTTGTTTGAATAACAAAGCAAATGTCAAACAGCATAATCCGTAATTTGTGTACTTCGTAGAGGAAGTTTTATCGTTAAAAGACAATAATGAGGACGCAATGTGGAAATTTTTAAACATCAGCATTTTTTTTTATCCGTCTATTGTAGAGATTAATTAATTCAACATATATTCTCGCCAATCGTCGGTTTTTTAATTTAACGGTATCGCTAATACCGTTAACGTCAAATTTTTATGAAGTTCGATTTTTCGGATTTTAACTCGATGTGTTGACGTTCGCTGAAATTGAAGGCACTTCATTGATTTCCCAGTAAATGTTAAAAATTCATAAAATACGAACTAATATATCGATTTATAGTTAAAGGGCCACTTCTCGTCAAATTTCAATAAAAGAAAAATGAAAAACGTGAACGCGGCAAATAGCAAATTCTCTTTTACAAAACTTCGAAATATTCATTACTTTCATAACTATGAAAAATGTCGATTTTTTTTTTATGGACGTAAAGCTTCGTTTCTATGGAGAAGCAAAAAAAAATATCAAATCTCTCATATTTCTCTCTTAATCAAGCTTATCGTGCTATTTGTTGATTAAACTTTCACGTATAATAATGCGCGTAGAAAATAGTTAAACCTGTTTATCTCG
Organism: Cryptus viduatorius; assembly: GCA_964006125.1. Taxonomy (NCBI): domain Eukaryota; kingdom Metazoa; phylum Arthropoda; class Insecta; order Hymenoptera; family Ichneumonidae; genus Cryptus; species Cryptus viduatorius. Next base: position 332,459 of record OZ023229.1, read on the forward strand.
TTCTTTGCACTTAGGATAAAGCTGATAAAATATTTCTAACAATTGTGCAGACGACACTATTGTTTCATCAGCAGTTTTCACTCGTAATTGTTTCACTCTCCCTCTCTCGTCGTTACTAAAATCAGTTATCTTATTAACTGTTTAATCCTATTGTGTTCGTGAACATTGTATTGTCGAGGCCATTGGGGAGGGAAGGGAAGTTCTAGAGACCGTCTGGAGACCGTCGTCGTCGTCGAGCCGCTCGGTAGTCGACGGTTCTGCTGACTCCGTCGTACTGTGTGCTCAAAGAGTGAGGTATAGCGCTCGTAGATGCCATGGCGAAGGGGGGAAGGGGTGGAAAGGGGTGAAAAGGGGTGAAAGGGGGTGAAAACGTGTTGAAAACAAGAGTGAGCGTCGGTGAGCGAGAGAGAGTAAAAGCTAAAGAACGCCAAGGGAAAAAAGAGGGTGATTAGGCTCCTAGGGAAAGAGTGAGGGCGCACGAACCTCGCCCTTGTATGAAACGAGTCGATAATTAACAGGTTGAGAGTCCGGGTCGCTGAGTCTACCTCCCCGCGTTCTCTGCCAATCTTTTTTTCTCTCTCTCACCCACTTCTTTTTTTCTTCGCCTCTTTCTCTCTATCCTCTTGCACTTTCTCCCTTACTGCTCTGCTTAGTCCTCGAGGCAGTAACGTGGCTGCTGGGCAAAAGCCTGCAAATCTCCATCCAGTCGCGCAACGAAACGAAAAGCACCAGCTGGCTTCGAGTTTTGTATCGGTAACGAGAAAAGTTTTTGTACTCTTTCTGTAACCCCCTCAGTTCGAGTACCGATTGTCAAACGAAATGTTTCCAATTCCGAAAGGTCGACGATGGGGATGTTACAGACAATGAAACGCGAACTTAAACAGCGAATCACTGCCCGAGAGATCCTTGATTTTTATCGCTTCGATTGTTGCGTCGAAGGACGAAATTAATTTGACTTTTATTCGCAAACTTGACCATTGAGCGAGAAGAAACTACCCTTACAATTTTTTTCACGGAATTAACGCGGTGAAGAAAAAAAAATAAAAAAAATTACTGAAATTTACAAATTTATTTTTGCCGATATTCCATATCTCGTCACGGAGATCGAGCCTCGAGGTCTCTCGACAAAATCTCTCGAGATATTCACCGAGCGTCCTAGCGATATTCGCGCATCGTCGAACCGCGTTTAGCGTGATCTTCCAATGTGATCCCTCTGTAGCCTTCCAACCCCCGTCGTCTTTCGGCGAATTTAATTCTGCTCGTGGTGTATACTAGCCGTTAGAGCCAGTGACGTTTGGCCGTGCGGCAGGTGAGGGGGTGGGGGTGTGTAATACGTGCCAGGGGTTTCGTTTCTCGCGGTCCTCGTCGTCGTCGAGGCTCTCCAGCCGCACGTTTCTTCCTCGTTCTTTCTCTACTCTATCCTCGTAGCTCGCGCAAGGGATGAAAAGATTTGGCTTCAACCTATACATACGCTGTATATAACGCGAGCTTTAGATTCGCGACGAGAGGGAACGAGATGGAAGAATGGACGGCGAAAGAGAGGAAGAAAAAAAAAAGGAGATAAAAAAAGCGTGGAAAGAGTTGAACCGGTAGGTGGAGAAGGGTACTGGAGAGAAGCCCGAGCGCAGGGTGCGTCAAGTGTATAAGTGCACGCGAGAGAACCGCGAAGGGTGAGAGAACGAACGGATAGATAGGGAGGAAGAGAGGGAAAAAAAGAATGAGGTGGAAAAAAGAAGGAGTAACAAAGATAGAAGAGTCAGGGCGGTTGGCTGAGGGTGGTGAGCACACCGAAGAGTATGCCGTCTCTTGGCTTCTCTCGCTTCTACTCGTCGACTTTCTCCACTGACTTTACCTCCCCATTGCGATGAGCGAACGGGAGAGCGAGAGAGTTTCCTATGGTTTAATTGGGCGCGAAATCATTTCCGATGCAATGCGCGGATGCAGCAGTCGAGTAATCACCGTAAAAGCGTGTTCAAAAGAACACCCTGTGTCTCACTCCTACTCATTCGCTTGCCTTCGGGAGGGGTAGATCCTGTACACTACCACTCCTTGATACACCAGACTCGCTTGCAGCGGCAAAGCAGAGCGCATCGGTAAAGTCGACGACCCATAACCCGCGTCCCCGCGCACCACAACCCCCCCCCCCCCTCTCCCCCGTTTGCGGAAAGGGGGGGGGGGGGGGGTGCGCTAACGCGAACTACGTGCACAACTCTCGCACTACCCGAAGAACTCTCATGGCCTCAGGAGAATATGCAACGAGAGGTTGAGAGAACGAGGGAGGGAGATGAGCGTCGACGATGACTCCTTCGTTTCCAATCGGGAATCGATGCACCTCTGTCTCGATCCTCATTTCCATTTCTTTCGCGATTTCTCGTACTTCAATTTTTCTCTTTTTTTTTTCCCCTCCTTGCTGATCGTTCGATCGATTTTTGCGATGGAAATGCAAAAAAGAAAAAAAAATACGAGGGAACGATAATTCAGGGAACAGGTTATTGACAATTTTGTTTTTTCGATTAAAAACATTAATATACCCGCTAATGGACATTTTCATGCATTACACGTGTGTTAAAATTTCAATAATTATGCGTCGCTGTTTCAATACCTTATTTAAATATAACGAGAAAATTTGTGATTTTAATGTAATTAAGTTTATGATTTTCACGAACGACTTTTAAATTACCAGTGGAGAATGTATACACGAATTTTCGATTAATTTTCGATTTTCAAAAATTTACAATTTTCGGGTACATTGAATTTATAATCGGATATAAAAGTGTACAAAAAATGAACTCAAGTTTTTTTTACTACAAAAAAGATCGCAAAAAAGTAGGGTAACGATAAATCGCGAAGAAAATTTTTTTTTTTTCATTCCAATGCCGAGGAAAAATAGCGATCGAAATTTTTTGACGATAAAAATGAAAAAATATTAGAAAACGATAAATTGTAGTGAAATTTGTTCGCAATTTAGTTCTTTTGAAGTTATAGTACTCGGAATATAAGAAGTCAAGAATCGGCTTCGGCAGCTGTGATTTCTCGGGCGGTCAATGCCATTTCTTTGCTCCCCCTGTCGTTTTTTGTTTCCATTCTTTCGCTGGTTCTCCGCAGCCGGTCATTCGAGTAGCGAGTACCTAAAGCTCAGTTACACGCCGGCATACTCTGCATTTTAGTGCCGTCTCGTAATTGTTCTATACTTGTTCATGCGCGTTGCCATTGCTCTCGACGGTACGACAGGGCCACGAGTATCCTTCGAGAGCTCGTATGGATCTGGATAGAGATCTGCCCGTCGACATATATCTAAAGGTAGGAAGTAGGGGCGGGTAAAGAGAATGATGCCGCAGTTCTGTCGTTCGGTGCAGGATCCACTCGCAATTGTACATATACGATACTATACAAGAGGATAGAAACCCTCCAGGAGAACTATGTGGACACTTGAAACTCCGTACTCGCGGTTGGATTGACTACGAACGAGTTTAGAGTCCTCCCCGGCGTTGTTTAGTACGGGACAATGATTTCCACAGGATGATTTACCCCGGACAATGACGTTAAAAGTTTCCTGTCGCGAGTGGCCGAAGGGGGGAGACATATCCATCCGCGTGTACACGTTTTCAACTCGATAATTATCGCGGTCGATGAGGCGATTTGAATTGATGCGAAATTACGTCGGTTGATGGCTTCGCCACGGGGGTTACTACGTCGTGTATTAACGTTAAAGCGTTATCGTAATGGAATCTTCGAGGGGATGTGTTAACGGGTAATCGGACGCTTGCGTCAGCACCAAAGGCATCCTGATCGACGGTTTTGTCTATAACGTCGACGAAAGACAAAGCCCGGTGTAAACAGAAGCTCGTTGATGCGCACAACGGCCACTGTCATAAGCCTCACTTCCGCTTACTCCCGGTCTATCATTATAGATCATTTAATCTATCCTTAACGCAGCGTTGCAGTTCGCTATAATCACTATTTATGGGCTGATTACGTTGTCGAGAGAGCAGCCAAGTAAAATCCGGATCATTGGCATATCTCGGAAATCAAATCTGCGCACCTAAAAAAAGGGGTTGCGATAGTTAATAGTCAGTTTTGAGTACTTTTCAAGAAAAAAAAGGTTGTGCCAACTAACTATCAGCTCTTACAATCAATTTTTTCAGTGCAGTCAACTTAAAAAAAAAACCTGCGGAAAGGGGGATGACTTACAGACAATCGAGACGACGATGGAATCGACAATTTCTCGTCAGTCTGAATGGCATTAATACTGAAATTGTTAGTAAGTCCGCCTAATGACTTTGCCTCCTTCTTACGCGTAAGGTTAGGCTTCCACTTCTAAATTGGAAGAGACGCCCCGTACATGTTTGGGGGTTGTCTGATTATCCGATACCCTGTAACCTGCATAAGCCCTCATGTCTCACGTTGCCACGTATCTCTCGTCTCGCATTACTTGCGGCTACCGCTGATCTTCTTCGACGCCCTGTTCCCACTAATTGCACCGGAGTGTTACACCATCCAAAGGTGTTACGAGCTCCGAAAGCCCCTAAAGGGTTCTTGCGGCTGTTGGGACTCGTAACACTGCTACTCCACTTCCCTGTCGATCTTTCCAAACCCACCAATCGTCTGCACGTGTTCAATGGACTTCGCGAGACCACGAAGTGGTCCATTGCCTCATGGAAAATTCATCGTTCGATTATCGGCAAAAGAAACAAATGTTCAATGTGTTCATTTATAGCGAAGCGTTACAGACAAATGATATCAAAATGCCGCGCATACATCATCCAATGATACCTCTAATACGAATCGTTGTTCGATAGAATGGCAAGTTTACCGTTCCGTTTGGCCAAGTCGCAATCGTTTATCATACCGTAGACCGCAGCTTCTCGATAAACTCTCGGGGTTTTGCGTATCGCTCTATATCCATCCCTTCTGCGGCTCTATCCTATTAATATTGCCAGGTAGCTGCCGCTGATCGTAACATTCCGACGGTCAGGATAGTCGAGAGGTAACATCGTATACTATCCGTATGTGCTCCACTATTGAGATACATACATATCCGATATGCATATGTATATATATAGAACGTCCTCACCAATCAATATATCCAAACGCTCACCCTCACGCAAGCATCTGTAGATATTCCTGGATAAGCTTCTGGAGTCTCTCTCTCTCTTGTATTCTCTCGCTCCCTCACGCGGAATACGGCACTCCAGCCAGTTTGCCATTGCTGCTGAATCCTCGACCCTTTAAGCCGGAAGCTGCGAGGGAAGATCGGTCCGGCGTGTAATTCTCTCTCTTTCTCGCTCCGCATCTCTCTCTTTCTCGCTCTTTCTCTCCGCATCTATCGTAATTTCCATATGCGCACAGTGCGCTCGTGGATAACAGAGATTTCACAATTTAGTTTGCACAGGCGTGGTGTAGAGTTCGCGCGATTCGCTGCTACCGCCAATGTTCATAGGCAGAAGCTGCCAACGAACGAGGAGAGTGAACCCGCGGATCGATTTCTCTATCGCGGGTTCACCATTCCGGAAAAATTCGTTCTGTATCCCGTATACGATAATTGTTATCGCATACGCAATCGTATATCACCGCGTAAAATCTCCCCACCGTCTGGATAATACACGCATTCGAAAATATCGGGGCGCTAATGCCTGCGGTACTTATCAACTCGGCGTTTACGCCAACGTCGATATTAACGGGTAAACGACGAATTTCACTTGAAAACGAGCGAACGAGCGTTGCTGCTGTTTTTTTTTTTTTTTTTTTTTTTTTTTATCGACGATATTTCTCAATGGAAAAATGTTGTTAACTGTTTTATTGTTTCGCTCACGATGACAACAGCGTCGTTAATAGATAATTAAATTTTTTTCCCGGTTACGCGGCAGTAGGGCTTCTCACGGATATTTTATTGTTTGAGATTTTTTAGGATCGTTATTTTGCTATCTAACGGATACTTCGCAATTTATGATAGCTTCGAGCTGAAAAACAAAAACAGCTTTACAGCCTCAGCGCTGGCGAAAGTTGAAATAAAAACATCGTCGATTAATTGACAAAAACAAGAATGTGAAGCTCCCGAAATATGTTTTTGACCAATCGTACCACAACTGCACCGAGAATTCTTTGAAATTCTTTGAAAGAATGTGAAAAAAATACTATTTTTTTTTTTCGTCAGTTATAATATGAGACTCGGAGATTTCATTAAGCGTATCGCTGGCCTCCAGCGACATGCCCTTTTCCCTATCGTTCGTTCGGTGCACAGAGACGCTTTTGCAAAATGCAATCTATCGCGAAATCGCCAACGAGCCGTGATTCATCGAGATCTATGACCAACTCGACTTTATTGATGGGAGGAGAGGAGATGGGAGGAGAAAAAAAAAAATTAAAAAAGAAGAAAACAGAAAAGTAAAAATACAGCTGCCAATACGCGATGTTTTATATCGTTCAATCATTTAATAAATTCACTGAGCCGCGCGCACTTCAGAGGGAGCGCCGTTCAAAAGCATTTGACCTTTGAACTTTGATTATTAAGCGTATGGGAAGAGGATATTATCGAAAAATTGCACATCTCACAGCCATCGATTGGAAAATTGTCTTTTCCCCTTTTTTGCAAATTTCTCGATAAACTGCGCCGACTCAGTCGGTATGTAGGGGTCGAAAGGAGGATATTTAACGAATCCTATCGACGAACAGAGACAGAGAAAAAAATCTGCTCGCTTCGCTTTGCGCATCGCCGACGCAAACTTGTCTCGTATTTCCCTGCGACCATTATTCGTAAATGGAGATCGGTTGCGATATTATACGTGTACACAGATGTGTAATAGTATCCGCGCTTTTAGTCGTTATTTCTCGAATCGATTTTTACCCTTTTAGTTTCCGGATATAGTCCGATAGCCCGGTTTAGACTGAACAAAAGTCAAATATTTCCTCCGAGAAGTTCGTAGATATATTTCCCACAAATGAAATTATCAGTTTCTAATTTCGTCAAAAGTTACTTTCCCGCCTAAAAATGTGTCCCTCAGACAATTTATGATGCAACCTAATTTCCGGTAACTTTTATCAAAAAAAAAAAAAAAAAAACGTAAAAGTTTTGTAGATAACGCGCAGCATCCATTTCCATAAACGATCTTTTATTATCGGCCGGTCAAGTAGATTTTAATCGGCAAATTTAAATGAAAAAAAGCGCGTTAAGATTTAACGAGTTAATTATCATTTAATTGCGATTCTGGCAATGTAATTGCCCGAAGAACGCATTATTTATTTTAATTTTTTCATTGATCGACTTTATCGGAGCGGTAAAGCGAGCAGATGCGCGCTATTACTATAGCGCACTATCTCGTTCATTTCCCTCTGACCTTTTGCATACCGGATCTCCTCCCTCTCGGGCAGGTATCGGTTCCTTTGGTCCTTTACCGACAAAACAGATACCCGATCATTATTCTCATTACGTACTCGATCCATCGAGATCAGCACGAACGCGTTGGCCGGGTATAGCCTTTATCAAATGATCGTCATCAGTACGAAGGGTTATATACGTGCCGTATAGTATAATCACGGGTTAATCAAGGGAGGATAATTAACAATGGGTTCAGTAAATTGGGCAGTGGGACGGTGGGATGCAAAGGGAGGTAGGGTTGCGTTTGGCATTCGGTACCGTCCACTTTCGCGCCCCTATGTGCGGCGAAGTGTTCGCAAACGCAGTCGGGGCGAAGGAGGGGGGCGACACGAGGAGAAATTTCGAAATGGAGGAAGGGCGAGAGGAGAATAGAAAATTGGGGCAATGCGGATGATTGTGGTGAACACATGTGTTGTGTTGAATCCGAACCCATACAGCGATTTTTTTTATTTTTTATTAAGTGTCATAATGCCAATAGATCGATTAAATAATTGATGAAATTGACAGAAAAACTTTATATAAGGAGTACCGCGATTCTCATCGACGCTCGTAAGGCTGTTCAAAAAATTCGAGTCTTAAAGAAATTGGTTTCGTAGCTGAAATAGTATATATGTATGTAAATAGTATGTAAGTAGTATATTATGCCACTAGTGCGTAAAATACGATTTCGCACACGAGTGTTATTCGATCGCTACGAGTGCGTAAATCCGTGTTTAACGCACGTGTCGCATACGATATTTTTTTATGTCGTATGCGTAAAGTTAATGCGCGAAAATTCATTTTACGCATCAATAACAGTGCGTAAAATCGTATTTTACGCACACTACATAAAAAAATACTATTGATTTTAACGTAATAACAAAAAAAAAACATTAAGATCGATTTTCATGAATTTTGTTTTATTAACCATTCGAAATGAAAAAAAAAATCGTTGTGTCCTCAATTCTCAGTGAATTTTTTTTTTATTTTTCACTACTACAACTAAACAAGAAATTGCTTGCGCAAGTAGTTAAAAATAGTTATTTAGTGAACCAGGTTCGCACAGATCGTTAAAGCGTTTAAATGAGGTATTTTTTTCGGCAAAGTTGATGCCCGAGTTATCGCACTCTCGATCCCCATTGCCCGGGTCGTTAAAAATGTGGAGAGGGGTTAGCCGGGGCTTCGAAGGGATGAGGGAGTGAGATGGCCGCGTTAATTCCGTGGGACCTGATTAATCGGACGTTGCGAGAGGGTGGAGGAGTAGAGAGCAGCGGGGACAGCCACTATCGGGGCAAATAGGCGCCGGCGGATAACCCGGCCGTCCGTCCAGCTTCGCGTCCTGCTGTCCTCTATGGCTCTGCATAGAGTTGGCGATGCCGCGGCCGATGTGCTGTTGGTTGTACCGCAACGCACCGGTGAACGCGTCCACTCCGATCGACCTCGATTTCTGGATTCTACCATCAGAGTGGAGAGTTAAGTCTACGAGGTCCTGTCGCTTACTATAGCAGTTCTCTTCCTGCATCCACTCTCGTTCGGTTCTCAACGTTGTTAGCCCGCGGGGGCTTGTTGTACCAGTTTAGTACTGTAGGCGCAGACACTACTGATATATCAAGCAGCGTACATTGATGTTGGTTCATAGCGGGCATGTATATAACACGGGCGCGATTACGATCGATTTGTCGCTCGACCACGGGTCGCGTTAGCCCCGGCAATTGCGCTACCGAATCGTGTAACCGTCTTCAACCCGGCAACGGTCAAAGCTACGTTCAGGCGTACGCTGGCAATCTCTCTATAGATGCTGTACAGTAATTTCCACCTTGAATTAACACGCCCTCTCAATTAAATCGCGTTAATTCGAAATTAATTAAATTTACTGTGGACAGTTTACGCTATCATCATTAATCTTTTATCCTCTTTTCATTGATAAGACATCAAAGCGTTCATTCCGCGATTGAAAATTCGGGAAAATAACTTTCGGGACTTTCGACTGTAAGGCGGTAGGCCCCGGAGTAGGATATAGAGAACGTACACTTGCTTCGTACAACTGTAACTATCCTGCAGAAGCTCCGGCAACCGAAACAAGAGACGCGGTCTCGCTTCGGGCGAAGCATTACCGCGAACTGGAGCTTACCAAATTATCGTAGAGCCTCGGTGCCTCACCGTGTGCCTTGGGTCTCGGTACTCACGAACGTGTTCCCGTTACGGCGACCAGTTCCGCAGCAATTTGTCTTCCGTTAACCGATCATCCCTCACGACTTCGATAATTGCAACTCGAGTTGACACAGGACGACGGAGGGGAAGGGAGACGCAGAGAGAGAGAGAGAGCGAGAGAGAGAGGATTCGAGATGTTGTTTATCGCGTTCAATTCGACGGCGCTTCGCGCGCTGAGGAGTTTCTCCTCTTCACTCAAAGGCTTATCCGTGCCGTTACCAACGTTACCACACCGTTGATTGATCATTTGTAATTGAATACACAGTCGATTGCGCTCGTGACATTGATCAAATTAATCGGTAGGGATGGAGAGGGGAAGGCGCTAAATTGAATAAGGACTCTAAGGGAACTCTCGTGACCAAAGGGAACGGACAATACAAGTCCGCCGCGCGAACAAAGATCTCGAAACAGCCCGATGGTCAGCAGTTTAAAAAGCCGATTCGGAAGTTCTCGGAACTGACAAGATTAACCCAAATCATCGAGGATGAAAAAAAAAAAAAAATCGGTAATACCCGGCAATCCGATATTCATCGGTGCCTACCGATGAATATTGCATATAAAAAGGTCTTCAGGGTCGGGATCGGTATTTCCTTTATTTCTTCCTTCCCCCCTTCCGAAAATCCCGTCATTCACCGATGTCCACCATTTTTGCGGAAATTCTGAGTTTTTTAAAAAAAAATTTCCGAAGTTTCACTACCAATGTTTTAACGTAAAAACGGCGAAACTGCTCGTTGGTGGACGGCAATCACTTATTTTTATCGTAAAAGTCCGACATATTCGGAAAGAAGCTAAAAAAAAACAAAACAGTGGCTAAGCCTCGGCGTCTATCTGCACTTGGCAGCGAGGCCCGCATCCAAGTCTGTGAATGAAAAAGAAAAAAAAATAAAGAGAGTCACCGGCGAATGATCCTGTGCACCGTGTGGCCGGCTTGAATTATACGCTTTGTTTCGATAATATGAATGGGAACGGGGTAAAGCATAGGAGCAGTGGACCGGTAATGGAAGCCCAGCGGGATAATGAGTACGGTACAGTGAACCGAAGTATTTCCCTTCAACAAAGAAAATGTACCCCACCGACCATTCATATTTCACTCTGCATTCAATTATCACTTCAGTAATTAGAGATGAAGTATAAACAATGGCAAACAATGGCCAAGTGATTGATCGTAGCCTGAGGTCGGACGCAAAAAAAAAAAAAAGTGCGGAAACTACCCGATAAAAGAATCTTTTTTAATTAATTCGAGACGGATGTTTTCCGTAATAATGTCGTTTGGCTTCGACGGGACATTCCACTTTATCGCAGGTATCCCTCCGCCGGCGTTATGAGGGATGCAAACGGGTAGGCAAACTTTTGGTAAGAACGCGAATTACTTCCGGTCGAAGAATAACGCCCGAAAAGTTACGTCGAGCAATCGCGGTGTCCGCGCGGGGCGCAGGAGTGGATAGGGCTTGCCTCAGCGACAAGTAAAGTGCCGTTGAAAGGGTAGTTAATTCAAGGTGTCGCTGAAAGATACGGAAAGCTCTACTCCCTTCGACTTTTACTCAGTGCGGGGAGAGTTCCTTATACCGAAAGCTTTCCTTTTCGCTGGAATGGAGAACTTCTTTGCACCCGCAGACTTTAGTCGTCGTCGTTGTCCTCTCCTTCTCCCTCTCCCCGGGCTTTTCATCCCCCTCCCCTCTCCCCTCGACTGTGGTATCTATGCGGAGTGTGGGATGATCGTAGCGCGTCTCCTCTTTTTTTTTTCTCCTCGCCAGACAACTCTTCGTCTCCGTGCCTTTCTTACATTTCTACCAGCCTTCCATCTGGCGGATGTCTCCTCTCAATTTTTTTTCGTCTGCTTCACTTCGTTACATCGACTTTTTTATTTTTTATTTCTTTCCTTTTTTTAAAAGATTTTTTATTCACGCTACTCGCTCGGTTTCTCAAAGATATAGCCGAGAGCGCGTTTCCTCTTATTCCTTCGAAACTCCTTTCATTCCTTCCATTTCTCGAGTACAGTTGTCTCGAATGGTTTTTCAACGGAGTCTCGCTTCGCTTGCCTGTAGCTTTGCTCACCCATAACGCGTGTGTACACACGCAGATCGATATTCCATTGTATCGTGAAGCATTGAAGTGGCTCTGAAGACAGCGTAAGCTCGGAGCTTCGTACTGAGTACTATCATCGACTCTCGGCGCTACGAAATGTTCTGAAAGCGGTAATCGGCAAAAACAATTTTTTTTTTTCGCTATTGTCGCGTATCGATCGTATCAGATCAAAATAAGTACCAGTTTCGTGATCAGTGAACAAAAAAAAAATCAATCGAGTGGAACTGTGAAATTGGGAGCTCATTTTTTTTTTTTTTTTTTTCAATTCGTTTTGTAAACTTTTACGATTTTCGGTATTTATTTTTTAACAGTTTGTATTGCAATAAAATTTCTGCGGAAAAAAGTACACAAGTTTCAGCATACGATAAAGTTTCAGAAGCATTTTTTTTTTTTTCAAAATTTATTACAGCAATGAAAACGTCGTAAAACGTTTGACGAATTAATTTTTGCATTAAAAAATGACGAATGGCAAATTAGTTGACATAACCAATTAGTTTGTCGGTAAAACAGATGTATTTCCCAAAAAGTAGTTCTCCCAAATCGTAACTTTTTTTTATCTGTCTCTCAACTCTTGAAATTTTTCATTTCAAGAAATTTGGAAAAATGTTCGAAATGAAATATTTTCACGCATAATTTTCTCCTCACCGTATACTCGACGTTATTATTAGTCTGTAGTCGAGCGGAACATTAAATTCGTAAAACCTTTTGTCTCGTTGACGACGATAATGCCCCCTTCTCCCCTCCGGGATGGTTATAATAGCGTTAAATAATATCGTTTTCGATGGAAAAGGTACTCACAATTTACGATGTTTTGCCGTCAACTCTGTTAGCTCACGCATGCGCGCGCATAAAAGCTCGCGCTGTGCAGTGTGTCTTTGCGATGCCGCGAACAAGATGCGTTTGGCCATTTCGCAATTTAATCCAGTGAAAGCGAAGCATAACTATGGATATAGCGCGCAAGCTGCAGTTTGCCATATTCTGGTGCTTTCGCGTAGCTTTCGAGTCCATAGCCCGGAGGGTTATTCATGCGCCATAACGAAATTCGAAACCTTCTCTTCGCGTGGCAGTGAGGCTTCTCTTGAAACTCTCTTCCGAATTTGCATGTGTATCGTTGAAAATAGTAAATTCAACGATTATCACTCTCTACTCGACCAGATGCTCGAACGTGGAATTCCTTCCGATAACGGAAGCTCTCCGTACATCCGGAAACTAAATACTTTTCACACTGATATGTGAAAGTTTTCTAATCAGAAACTATGGATAAACGTGTTCGATGTGCATCACGGCAGCTCGTTAACTATTAATTACTTTTACGTGTATAACGAAGTTGGGTTTGTAATTGAAGGAAATTCCTGGTAGGAGTAGCGAGAGAGGGGCTTAGAGAAGCGAGAAAGATAATAGGGGTGCGGAAGGGGTGGATAGATATGCAGAAGCTTGCGAAGCGCGTTCACTTGATGCATCCGTACAGTCTTCCCGTTGCAACAACGGATTCCCCGACCGGGAGTGAAACTTTCTGCCTCCCCGCGGGATCGAAAATTCTCTCCTTCCATTTCCGCTCATCCGCACACCGGCGGTACAGCTGAAATTCAGGTAGTCTTCAGGGGGATGTTCGAACCTCCAGACACCTCCATCTCATTCCAACAGCTCCGGGATGTTTACGCGAGTCCAGAGAGAAATTCCCATCTGTTCGCTGGTCTTATCCCGCGTAATATAGTTTGCAGACCATTCAGCTGCGCATTATAGCCGCGAAATTGGGTCTAAAGTACTTTTTGGCTCCGTTCCCCGAACCGGAAGTCATCGATAAAGCCGAATTATATTCGTTCGTTTATACGAATCCATTGGGACACAGAGGAAGTTTGCGGAAAGCGGCGATTAAGTCGAATGAATCGTCACTTCCGGTCGTTCATTGCACTTTTCATAAGCCTCATACCCATGGCGTGCTTTCCCAAGCGCCCCCCATACCCGCGCTCCCTCTACAATTCTGATCTGCTTTTAAAGTCTTGAAAGTTTCGCGGTCTGGAGAATATTATAGGCGAATCTTTCTCAACAGCCGACGACAGACATGACTAGCGACGAGGGGAAATTGCTGCGAGGAAAGTTGTCGTAACCCATAGAGTACGAGAGGGTGGGAGAGGAATGAAACTTGATTTTGAAACTCTCCAGAGACGAGCGAACCGCGCGGAAGATGAGAATTTTGTAAGCGGGTTGATGTTTACGCGTGTCTCGCGTCACGGAGATCCGATTCCATCTGGAAAGTCTCTTCTCTTGCGGTATGCTTCACGGAGAGAAATCTCGACTTGCGAAAGACGCTAAGAAAGTCGATCAGGTCGCTCCGCCGGTAAGCCGTTGAAGTCTCCGAGCGTTTTTTCTCTCTCTCTCTCTCTCTCTTTGTCGTACGTTCTTTCGTTTGTTGTATCTTCTTTCTGTCGCTTTCCTTCGCGATGTGCGTCTCGAGGAACACGAAGCCGCTAGACTAAGGGGGTTGGAAAAAAGTTTCGGGAAAACTCCGATTAACCCGAATGGACTTTTATTTCGTTGTTCTGAGCTGTGGTTAGTATTCCTACTCGCGGGTTCCGACTTTCTTCGACTCTCTTTTTATTTTACTTTTCTTTTCGCCGGTAGTTCATCCCTTACTTTCTTGTTTTTTTTTTATATACTTTTCGCAAGCCTTCCCTCGATCTACACGGTACATAACTGTTTTCTCGGAACTTTTACGTCTACGCTTTCGGAATCTTGATTTCGGATCGCTTCGGTCATCTGCTCTCTGCGCCCCTTGTGCACTTAATTCATCAGCGAATGGCGTTCACGTTTTCTCGCGTTAATTATTCACGAAAATTATATACAGACGGGACGCTGCGAGTCGTCGGAATGCTCATCAAAAACACCCAAAACAATTTACCGTATAATGAGATAGAGGAGTCTATTAATTTACATTCCGGTTGAATTTACATTCCTCTGGTAACCATCGCGAAATCCTTCTTCGTCTTCTCGTGAGATATCCAACAGAAGAGAAGGTATATACAGGGTGTCTTAACTTTTGCGAAACTTCCGTCTGCTTGAAGCCCTCGAAAGGCTTAAACTTCCGGGACGAATTATACTTACTTCACTTCACGGAGGTTACAATGAAGTTCTGAAAAGATATTTTAATACTTCGCGTCGTACTTCCATCTCGTGCGACTCGTTTATTTTTTCACGCGCAAGCGCAGAGGATTTTTTTAAAGAATTATTGCGCAGAGAAACGAGAGCTCGGAATCTGATTAAATGTGATTTCTTTTTGGACACCTTATGCATTTCGTTGCCGTGCCTCGAAAACGGCACGTTTCATACCGGCAGTTAGACACGAATCCTCGTTCTCGTCCAAGTCGCGACTTCCAAAGCGTCGCGACACCGTTGGGCTCGAGAGACGTGAAAAAAAAGGAAAGTCCGAGCAGCCAGCACAGCGGTTTGGACCCGCGAAGCATTTAACGAGGAGATTAATTTTGCTAAGAGGGAGATTAAGAAAGTTATTTAGCCCGAGGAAAGAAGTTCAAGCGCTGGTAAGGGATGAGGAAGGACGACGGAGGGTAGTATAGAGGAATAAGTAGGGAAAGTCGCTTCGTTGCACCAGAGAGCAGAAGCCGGTAGTAGTTTACGACGTAGAAGCGCCACCAGCGTGACCAGACTATCACCGCACTCAGCCTCGTCCATTGCGTTTCCTATCCCCGTCCCCCCCGTCCCCCGGTCCCCAATAATACGCTCGATATATGTAGTATAGCGAGCCAAAGAGTTAACTCTATCCAATGTTCGAGAACTCTAACTGAATAGAACAACCATTCGCATGTTTCGCTTTCGGATACATCGCGAACTCTTACGATCTCCGAGCTTCGAGATTAATTATCGTCGTTACGTCGGTTAATTCAGTTTCCCGGTGTTTTACGTAATCGTGTCGTCTTCTTTGAACAGCAAGTAATACGATTTTAATAGCTGGAGATATTAAAATTAATCTGCACATACCGGTATGTGATTTGTTAAGGTCACCGCAGCATCCAAAAGATCGTATCGGTATCTCTGGAAACTTGGTACAGCGCCATAGCGTTTGATTGGTCCGTAAAAAAAATTGTTTTTGATGATTCTGTACTATGATTAATCAGATCATCGACTTTTCAAGAAAACTACGAGCTTTCGATACGAAATCATTTTTATTTACTTAATAACAATTTGTAACTAATGACACAGTAATGATAAATAATAATAATGAGAAGCAAAATACATAATTTTTTTCGGACAATTTTTTTTTTTTTGCTGTAGTAGCGAAAAATAACTGAAAGGTTATGATTCATTTATGTATTCTCGGTGTAAAATCATTCCGAAATGCTTTTTTAAATAATGCAGAATGACTTTATCATCTGTATTCATCATTGTCGTTTTGTCCCTTCATTTCGGCCCTTTTGTTTCGAGAAAAAAAAAACCGTTTTTGACGATTCGGTACGATGATCAATTACATCGACGTGTTTTCAAAAAAATTACGAGCTTTCAATACGAACTCATTATCATTTATTTAGTAACATTTTATAACTAATTACTCAGTAATCATAAATAATAATAATGAAAAGCAAAATAGATTTTTTTTTCGGACTATTTTTTTTTCTGCAGTAGCTACAAATAACTGAAAGGTTATGTATTCTCGGTGTAAAATAATTCCGAAGTGCTTTTTTAAACAATGCAGAATAACTTTATATTCATCTGTATTCATTCTTCTCGTTTTGTCCCTTCATTTCGACCCTTTTATTCCGAGAACAATGTTAGGTTATGCAATAAATTTCAAACTGACTTTCGTCGTTAAAGATTCATCGTGGCATTCTTGCAATTCGCATGCTGCAGTGGGCTCGTGAACTTTTCGACGTAGCTTTCGCGAATTTGTATATTTTAAGAGACCGTCACGTGTATCTCATATCTTCTTTTCAGCCTCGATATCTTTAAATAATCTTTCGGTTCACCTGCCTCCGCTCCGCTCGTTCTTTGCTCACGAAAAATCCTTCATCTTTCGGTTAAACGAATATTATTCCCGAGTGCCCCGAGGGGGTTTTCGTCGTTTCGATTATCCGTAAACTCGTCATGGCGCAAACTTAACACCGATCGGAAGACTGATCGGTTGACTGATTCTCTCGCACCCCCTTTTGCGATCGCGACAAGAGGCAAATTGCTGGTTATGGAAAATATATATGTTTATATACATATGTAAATACATATATATACCGGAAAATGTTTAGACGCGACGGATGTTGAATATACGTAGGAAAGTGTGTGTGCGGATCGGTGTCTGGAATGAGGAACAGCCATCATGAGAGACCAGACGAGGAATCATTCGGTGTCCCGGGCACCGAATTCCTCGAGTATTACGATCCATTTACGTCGGAGTTTCACGATATTACGAATCCCACGGTGGGAACCGATAGGGACCTCACCTCCCGTTTGCGAGTAGAAGTGGGAGGAGTGGAAAATCGATTTGCTAGCGATAATATAGGATCTCTCTCTACTATCTTCGCCATGAGAGTAGCGCACGATGAAGGGAGATAAAGGGAAAGGCACGAGAGGAAGCCTGGAATTGTCAGCCATCCACCCAGACGCTTCGATGGCTCGAGGGATTAACCGACGACGGAAATGCATTCCTTTCCCTATCGCGTCTAGTCTCTCTTGCCTCATCTTCGCTGCGTCTCCTTTTCCAACCCTCCTATCGTCTAGCACCCTGACCCACCTCATTCCGACAGAGTTCATCGTGTATACGTACATATAACATATATATATATACATAGAAAAAGACCGGAAATATGCGGTGTGAGCCTCGACAGTGGAAAAACCGTCTCGTCCGCTCATTTTCTCCGTTTTGCGATTCGATTTCCTTCGATATTGCTTTGGTCTCTATGTCTGTCTTTCTTTTCTTTCGATCTTTTTTTTTTTTTCCTCCATTTCTCTAGTCGACTACGGTACACTGCAGTAAGAATCGTTTATTCGACCCTCCAACTCGTAGCCGCTGCGAGTTTCACTGCGCTTCGTTCGCACATATTGGAATATACAATGGCATATATATGTATAGGCAATATACGTATATATATACGTATGCTATAGTCGTAGAAATGTACCATAGCGAAAACAGAAGTGAGTGGGGTAAGATATTCCGGGTCGAACAAACGCCTCGCCAATTTTTCCATCCAGCCGGTGTGTGTTCGGAGTTTGAGCTCTCCGACGTTCTCTCGTTGCCGCACGGGCGGCTGGAAGCCTCGCACACTTTTCTGTTCTGCCTGCTGCAGCATCCGCATCCGGCATCTCTTTTGTCAGTCTGCAACCACGAGAATGGGACGACGACGCCAGTTTGAACAGAACGTTCACACAACATTCCCATTCTATCCCAACCAATGTCCCTTCTGCTCTCTCCTCTCTCCTCTCCCCCTCTCTCTCACCCCCCTCTACCGCCCCTCTGTCCCTCGTCGACGGTTTTGCGAACAACTTGGCGCGAAACCCCCAGAGCTATATACACGCCGTGTATTATATGGCATATGCCATAACAACTGCAATAACAGTGAATGAGAAGAGATCCGTTCGCATATCGGGAGAAATTTGTCCCGCGGGTAAATTATATTCATGACTCGTCAATGACAAAAGATTCTGGTGGCACAGACGCGAGCGACGATCGTCGCGAAGTTTTATTTCCTATAGGCTATTAAAAAGCTATTTTCATGATTCGTTACGACTCCGCGGCGGAAGCTATTAATATAATTGCTCAATGTCATTTTATCGTGTTTCCCATCACGTCGGTTAATCTTTCGGAGTTTTGAGTACCGGAGAGAGTAACCGAAGAGGTACTCAAAAAGATACAGTAGATAAAAGTACCTAACGTTGCTTGCTGCTGCTTCGTTGTTAAATCTCTCGAGATACACGAAGAAAAAGAAAGAACGGAGGGAAGTAAGAATGTAATTGCCGAGTAATCGTCGCTGTGGATTAACGCCCGTTGGTAGAACTGTTCGTAATCCTCCGGCTCTGAATTTCCCTTCCCTGCTTTACCGAGGAACGCAGATTTGGCGGTTTGCGCAGTGGATACCGGAGAGAGGGGCTTAATGATAACGTTGGACTAAGTGTGGGTAAGCCCCGTGGTATGCACAACGTTTAACGAAGCTTTCCGGTCCGTACGCACGGGCTATTCGGAACGAGCGGACACACGAGTCGACGACTCACCTGGCCTCGCGGCTGATACGAGATTCTCTGTAATTGAACGACGCGCGTCACAGCTATCGGGGGTAGAGAAGTACGGGAGGGTGGAAAGGGTATATAAATACAGAGAAGTTTCGCGTCGACGACGATTAAGCTCGGCGCTTGGTTTCACAGTACAAACGGCTCGTCCGCAGGGCGCGGCTGAACTTCCCGGGACTTCACTACTTCGCCTAATAGTCGGGCGGAACTATAACGAAGATTCAGTGGCGCGGAAACTCCGAGATGCGGGACTGTCGAAGATTTCAAGTCATTCGGATGTACTGATTGTTCCTCTCAGATGACTTAGATGAAAGGGAAATTCAAACGACGCTTTGAATTTATTTTTTTTTATGAAATTTGCAAGAAAGTTAGAGAATCGACAGTACAAGTCGTGCGAATTAGATTTCCGATTGCTTTTTAATTTTTTCTTAACGTTGATTAAAAAAGTCGTCTAAATGCGAATTACTTAATTAATGGGGAATAGCGAGGGAAAGAATGTGATATTTTGATTTTTTCGAAAAAAAGTGGAGTTTTTCGATTTTTTTTTCTACAAGTCGTGAGTATGACGATTGGCCAAAAATGTTGGTATCGAAAATTTGCTCTAAAAAAGTTCGTTGGGGGTACTGTCAGTTTGGAAATATGCGATAAGTCATAAGCGAATGACGAGGGAAAAAATTCAGTGTCAGTTTTTTTTTTTTTTTTTTTCAAAAAAGTGGTTGTTTTCGAGATTTTTTTCTCAAAATCGTGAATATTACGATTGGCCAAAAAATTGCTCTATAAAAGTTTGTTGGGGGTACTGTCAGTGCGGAAATATACGAACATCGAGATACTTAAATGTTATAAATTTTTTTATTCGTTTAATTCCTAAAAAACTATGTTCTGCAAATTGAAAACTAAAAAAAAAGGTGAAATATGATTACCGAATTAAATCGCAGATCGATTAAGAGAAGTAAACTGTCTTAAGAAGAGATGAAATATCGCGGTCGGTAATAAAAACTGTAAAGAACTTTTTTCGCATATACTTTTACCTACAGCAAAAAAAAAGTGTCATTAGCTGCTTTCATCATTTCCGCAGCTAATGACTCTTTATTTTTTCCAGTAAATGCCAGGATGCGCGAGAAAAGTTGTTTACAGTTTCTGATACCGATTGAGTTCCAGGCGGGTGGGGAGGAAAGGATTGCCCCTGCTTTTAAATTGCAACGATTAAAACAAAAAAATAAAGTATAATATCGTAAAATAGTCCGATACCGTGGATCAAGCATGAGTGACTTGAATTATCGCAACGCCTACCTGTGTAATCGCTCGTTGGAGTAAATTCAAACTATTCTCACGCTCACGTGGAAAGCTCTGAAATACAGGGAGCGTACACGCGCGCATTCGAGTTATATCGCGCGAGTGAATGTTGTAAACAGAGTAGAAGAGGGGAACGAGAGAGGGAGGGATCGTAGTGGTAGGCACGGCGGTTAGTACGCCAGCAAGAAGGGCTGGTGGTCCGCGTAATGCGTGACTATAGAGATCGTCGTTCGAGGGGTTAGTCGGTGCACCGAGTGCACATGGGACGCGACACAAGAGCTGCCTGTATCTATAGGCGTGGGAGGTTCATGGGGGGGGGGGGGGGGGGGGGGGTGCGCACAACTCGGCCGCAAGCGCGCACCACCGTAACGTCACCGTTCTATAGCGTGCGTGACGCTCTATCTCTATGACAATACAGGGATTTCCACCTGTATAACACTTTAGATATAGATACAGTGTGAACTCCCATATCTTAAAAATTACGTTTAAAGTAAAAAAAATAATAAATAACAAAAAATTCAGAAGTGCAATTAAACTTTTTATTTTTATCGAATTAATTATTTTGCCTCTTTTTATGCATATCGATATCAATATAAGACATTAAGTAGAAAGTTCATTCAAAGATTGTACCGTAATGCTAAGAAAATTCTTAATTTAGGCGATTTAAAAAAAAAAAAAAGAATTTACAACACTTAGAATTGCTGATTAATATTCCAAGGTTCTTTAACCCTTAAATCTGAAAAAAAAATGTTCCCGTATTTTTTTCTCATACAATCATTCAATTTTGTTGTCCATTAAACTCATTCACCCTTTTGCTTTTCTAAAAAAAAAAAAAACAATTGACAATATACATAGTTACGAAAGGTTCGACTGTACGCCATAACGCCTGTATAGTCATACCGTCGAGTAAGCAAGCGAGAGAGTCGCCCAGGTCGGTAAACCGAAAACGCGCAGGTGTAGAGGCTCCTGGAACACGGTAAGCTCGTTGCATAAATGTCATTCGACCATATGCGTGAATCGGGGAGCGAGAGGGGGTTGTGAACGGCACATACACAAGTAGAAAGGGTGGAGACACAAGTACTCCAGAGGACGTGAGAGTCTGAATTCACGTACTATCTATATTTTGTTTTCGTACACATGTGCACGGAGCATCGACGTAATAATGCGCATACATGAAGGACAGAACATAGTAGGGGTTGGAGGTGGGGTAGTCGACTATTTTCCACCCTTCAGAAGGGTCCGTGTCACACACTGCCCTATGCGCTCGCAACGCGCTTCTTCGCTCACTTTGCTTTCCGTTATCCTGGTATGTGTTCCCGTTTTAAGGGTGGGAGGGGAAGGGGGAGAGGTTGGGGGTCGTATCTTCCATCCCAACGTTTCCACGTGTGCGTTGACTTTAGTCCGCTGCCCGATGTGTTTATCATTCGGCTATGTTTACATGCATACATACGTTATACAGCTTTCACGAGTATACGAGATTTATACGTATACCTTGAAGCCCTCGAAGCCTCTGTGTGAGTGTCGCCCGAGCCGTATCTATCTATCTATCCATCCGTGCATGTTTCCGTCTTGCGAATGGCGGGAGGGGTTACGAGGAGGGGTCCAGAGGAGACATACAGCGGCATAGCTCACTGTTTTCCGCTCCTCTTTCGTACATGGAAAGCGCGATCGTACCCGCGATTCTCCACCCTCTTGAAGCCCATCCCGCTTCGCGGTCGAGAGGAAGGATGGTGAAGGATAGGGTAGGCATGGCGAGCAGGTAGACGGAAGAGAGAGCGAGAGAGTAAAGGGTGAAAAGCGACGGGGAAATAGTGGAGAATCGGGGTTCGTCGCTTTTCCGTCCCTTTCTCAACCTCCCACCCTTAGACATTCACATCCTTTCTCATACCCTCCACACCTTCCCCCTCCCCCTTCCACGTGGAATACCCATCCATGGTTATCAAGCTGCCGTTCATGCATAATGCACCAACCGCCGATTCTTGTTCCCTTGGCCCTCGTCTCTCTTCCCTTCTCTACCTCACTTCTACCTACTCTTCATCTACCGCTTTCTCGCTGTTCTCTCTTCGACGATCGAAGCAGAAAACGCGGCTTCGAACTCCGTAAAAGCGAAGAAGCGGCAGCCAAGCTTCGTATATCGTTCAAAGATCCATATAAATATGTGTGCGTCTATGTACACTGTACCGCGAGCAGCGTGTGCCGAACATCCTTGCGTTCGTTTATATACACTACAGCGGTGTAGATAGGCGAAAATGCCAATGCGAATAGCGAGAGGTAGTTTCTTGTACGACGAAAATACATAGATATATATCACCGGTTGACTATACAGGAGAGTTTCTTGCCTCGACGAGGGTGAATGGCTCGCTTCTGCTGCCAATGTAGTAGCGGCACGAAGAATGAGGAAGCGAACGTAGCGATCTTGAAGATGATTCATACCCGACGGTCTGTTACGCGATGAAAAGTTTCCAAGTGCCGGCAGAGAGAAAGAGAAAACTGTGGAGAGAAACGACATCGTCTATCG